>JAIPRK010000503.1:0-187075 GCA_025469195.1 Chaitophorus viminalis
TTACAACATATTTATAAGAAACTTTTATTTAGTAAAAATATACAGCTACAATAATAGTACTTTAAGTTTTTTGTGTAATATCAATATTTAAGAGAGTGCACGCAAAAAATAGAAATTCATCCCCAATAAGTAAAATTTCAACCCCTTTGAGGCACGGGAAGAGGTAGACTTATCACGCCCAAACTTTATCATAATTATTTTTTCAATACATAGAACAAAATTTGGGGTACTCCTCATCAAATTTAAAAAAAAAATTGACCTCTATAGCTAAGGACCACCCTAATATATATATAATATTATGTGTACATTTTTATTACGCAATTCTTTATTATCGATTTACTATCGCTTATAAAGTCATGTTTGCAATAATAAATAATAATATAGTGAACATATTATTTGCTCAAGTAAATTCAACAGTGAATTTAATATGGAAAACACAATATGCATAAAAATAATAACTGAAGTTATTGTATATAATATAAATCGGACTAAAGTTTGTAGTTTTAACGTTAGAAAGTTTTTTGTATCGGGAAAAACCTAGGCTTTTAGTGTGGAATATATATCATTCCTATTATAATTAAAATAATAAATGTATTTGCAAAGAAAAAAATTAGAATAATAAATTGTCGTACGCGAGTATTGCAACTCTTGCCATCACAAATAACACTCGATTGTCATAATGTATCGAATGGATTATAATATATAATAGTTGAACCATTACATGGGTGCACATTGCAGTACTGCACAGTATACCTAACTATATTATATAGTTGTGACGATCTAACGTGATATTACTATAGGGCAAACAACAGTGGTTTTTCAATTGCAAGCTTCAAAAACAACCCATTATATGTATTATAGCGTTATAAAATCTGCATGATTAAGAAGTACATGACACCCATCTTCAAAGTGTTTTCACTATGATAAATAGTTTTTGATAATTTATTTATATCATCCGAAAAAAGTAAAAGATTTTTGTTGTCATCTGGCATGTCCAATATCATCGATGAAGTATTACCCATAAAAGAGTAAATAAGTTTCAAAAAGTCATGTGAAATTGAGACGTGACGATATGGCATGATAATGTGAACTGCAACATTGAAGTCATTGATCGAGTTCTATTCAACGTTTAAAAACTTTCGACTAGGAAAGTTAATGACAAACATTGTTGAATCGATCAGTTCGCTCGGTGGTTTAGGCGCAACATAATTATACTTTTTATCAGCAGCAGTATTGTTGACAATTGAACCAAGCATTGTAAAAAAAACCAAACAACTTTTAAAATTACCATTCAACACTAGATACGCAACGAATTGATTGATTTTGGTGTAAAGACCAACAGTAGGCCGGTATCGGTATAGAGGTATCGGTGTTGGTGGTGTAATGGAGGGGGGATGGTCAGCGGTGGTGATGAGATTGTGACGAGGCAGTGGTAGTGGGTAGTGGGGATTACAGAATCGGCATTTTTATACTTCTGGAGTCCGTAGCAGTCTTAAAGCTTTCCGGTACTTATTAAGGCCCTTCTTCAAAAACTTGTGTTTCAAACCAACACAACACAACACCAACCATCGCAAATCAAATAATTTATTTTACATTTTTAAGTTTCTCACGTCATAAGTACTACTGTTAGGTAGTTCCTTAAACTCATGTAAATTCACGTAAAAAACACATAAACATTGCACATATAATTATTGTAAATTACCCTTGCAGATTGTATATTTTCTAAAAGAAATGAAAAAAAAATAAAAATTTTATGAAGAATTAAGTGTAATAAAAATAATTATAAATGTGTATGTTTTGTTACGTCTACTTTTATGTAATTTGTAACATAAAATAATTATTATAATTTTGGCTTTGATAACATGAGATGTTTGAAATGGTATTCGAAAAAAAATTTATTAGGAAGTCATCTATTTCTAAAAATCAGGAGTCCGTTATCCACAAAAGGTTAAGAACCGCTGGTATACAGTATTTTTTAACGATTATGATGAAAATTATCGACATCTTAGATTTTAGGGAACCATACCTACCAATTTTACAATAAATTCAAGAGGAGGGGTACATTATGAAAAAGTTTGAGAAACACTAGTTCAGGAAGTACCCCTATTCGTATTCTCAGACTAATCGGTAAAATCTCAAAATCGGGAATGTTTACCTTAAGATATTAGAATTCCAATCTATAACTGATCATACCACAATATTTATATAAAATATAAATATATAAATATAATATAGACATAAGTGTCATTGTATATAAACATAACTCATAATATTATACATGTACATATACTATACTTTTCGGTATAAATTCGAGTTTTTCCGCAATAAAAGATATATATATATATATATGTTTAGTCCCTCCGTGGTTTGCGTCCCTAAAATCTGTATAAAAACTCTAGGGATAAAATATAAAATATATTACCTACACTTTGCGTTTTTTTTCTTTTTTAATTAATTTCGACGGGATCGATATCGGCTGGGGACCGATAGGTTTTTATTAAAACTAAATATCCGTGGTGAAGAAATCGATACGGTTCCGGTAGGTAGACTAAAAAAAAAACAACCCTACACCTATACTTCCGCGTGGGCTGGATACATATATATATTATATTAACTAAGTATATATATGTAAAATTTAGTTATGTACGCTGCTGCAGCTAGCTGCAGTACCTCGGGGCGTTTTAACGTCATCATCAAGAATTTTTCGAAACGCGGAAAAAGCAGAGATTATTAATTTTCGTTTTTTCATCGAAACCTTGTCATTTCACACATTTCACGGACATCTGTCTTAGTTATTGCATAAAAATCTTTATGCGTGATATCCGTTTTCCAAATTTTTTTTTGAATATTATATTATGTATAGATAAATCGCTGAAAAACTATATCGAAAAACTATCGATTTGCAATAAAGTGTTTCAAATTTCAATGTACTTTTAAGGGTTTTAAATTATAAATACCTAAAATTTATCATTTTGTAAGTGAAAGGGATAGTGTTTGACTGAAAGTTAAAAAACCATTGTGCAATGCAAAACTAAAGGGTTGCTAGCAGGGAGTATTCAACGTAAATCTAAAATATTGTATACAGTATACCGGACTGGCGCACCGTTTTTGTCTTTAGGGTCGAGGCACAAAACTAGGATACGTAAGGTGCTTCGACCAAAAAAAAAAAAAAAACCCCATAAAATATCTAAATCCGTTTTTGCGCCTAAGCTAGCGGAAGTACCTACGTGAAGTTGTGGTCTGCTTACGACTCGACCTATCAGTTTTCAAAAAGTTCTAAATTATTGCAAGTGCCATTTTAGAATGTGTAAATTCTCGGGAAGAAAAAATAAATCGATGGTTAAAAGTTTTTCCACGTGTACATTTTTTTTAAATAATTATCATAACTTGTTAAACTTCACGTACGTTCCTGTAGTGGCTACCTTTAACGTTAACCAAACGGCCACGCTTTAATCTCCCACTGGCAGTGTAGGAGGTCCAAGGTATAAAAGGGCCAGTGAAATTAATAATCGGAGACGGAAAATTTAATCGGATATAATAAGGGGACATCGGACACTTTTTCATCCCACGAAGGCCACAGCTGACGATATATTTTATAGGAACTGTTATACGTAAGAATTATCTAATTATATTTTCTTTACGACACCTCCTTGTGAATATCACAATATAAATAATAATAAAAAACCGGATGGGGACTTGATCTGCTGTACATTAAGGGAGTAGAATGGACCTCGTTCATAAGATACATTAGTATTAAGTCTGAATGCATTGCTATAATAGGTATATATATATAATGTATTATGTTATAATTTAAATTGTAATATTATGTCAATATTTGCTTTTCATACGATTATAAAAAATAATTGTGCCCATGTATTTCAATAACATTTGAATGGCATGACAGTAAGAACAACTTCTGTGGAATCTTCTATTAAATTTTCATGTTTCTTGACCCAGCCAAATTTTTTTTATCAATAATTATAAAAAAATTCAATATTTCAAATGCCTATGAACTGCTAAAAAATCAATAAAATATTTAACAAAAAAAAGATACTTAAAGAAAATGCAAATCTTAACTATTGATAAAAGTTTCATGTTTCTATGACTTATATTTTTTGAATATAATAAATATTTAAAATCTTTTGAGGATGGATCGTTGTTTCATGCAATTTCGTAAAAATTTCAATTTCAGGCGGTCATATAAATTTTTTCTGAAAATCCAGTAGAATTTTTTTTATAGTTATTTAAAGAAAAACTTGTGTTAAAAACCTTGTGTTATAATTTTGAACCTTAAGTTTAAATACTAAAAAATTTATGAATTTTCAACTAAATACAAAATAACAAGTAAAATATCGCCATTTTGTCATATTTCATAAGAATTTGAACTTAAGGCGCTTAAAAAAAATGTGTGATAAACGATTTTCGGCTTTTTTAACTCTAATAAGTACAATTTACAATTAACTTTGTATGAAGTTTTCAAGATTTTTTGGAAACCAAATATTTTTAATAGTTTTTTCCAAAAGCTATGCTTAGAAAAATCAAAAGTTTAAATTATCTTTAAATAGGTCAAAATATTTCGAAAACTTTACCATGTATAAAAAACGCTTATGTAAACTTTTGGTGAAAATGTCAAGTATTTTCAGTTATTTTGTTTTTGAATTAGAGCATTTAAATAAATATATTTTGTCAAAAAGTCGTTTTCCGTAAAACATTCCGTTTTTCCGTCATTTTTTATGATTTTTCCAGATTGTTGACAATTTTCATCATTTGACTTTCTAAAGTACGAACTGAATTGCATTTCAGAAAAGTTACTATAGATATAAGGAAATCAAAGTACTTTTATTGCTCCAAAAGGTGTCATCAGACATAAAAGATAAATAAAAATAAACTCAAGTCATTGTAAAATCAATACATTCGTCATTCCGTTCAGAATATAAAATAACTATATGGACGTGATTTTACTTGATACTAATTAACACAATTTATGTACTACGATTATGAATTATACGTCGAATAGTGCTTAAAAATCCGCAGAAATGATTTATTGGAACACCATGCGTCGTCGAGAGTTTATGAATCACTTGTGTACACATTTATAGTGTAACGCCATGGTTCTCAACCGGTGTGTCGCGACACACTAGTGTCACATATTGCTACAGCGTGTGTCGCCAAACAAAATATGAAAACCTGGTAAAACCCAAAGATAACGTTAAAATCTAAATTTTATATGTTTGAACATGATTCATTTTGGATTTTTTTGGAAAACGAATACTCAGGAGTGAGCAAAAAAGCGTTACAAATTTTGCTTCCTTTATCAACATTAACGCTTAAAGATATCAAAAGTAAATTACGCGTAAGTTTGTCAACAATTCGCCCACGAATCGAAGACCTATGTTCAGTTCGCCAATCACAAGTATTGCACTAATTTCCTTTATAAGCTAACACGATTTTTATAATAATATTTTTTTAATACCTATTTTAAATTGATTATATTTTAATTCAGTAAATTTAAATTTTTTTTTTTTTTAATAAAATGCTAACATGAACCTAAATGTATTAATTTACATAGATTTGTAATTTTTACTTTTACAAAAAACCATAAAAATTATTTAATTATGTCGCCATTTTTATGGATCTAAATTAAGGTGTCGTCGTATAAAAAAGGTTGAAAACCACTGGTGTAACGAGCCAACGTTTGTGCGTATTATGAACGTAACAATAATGAATATACACGTACAAACAACCCGCGGTTTTAGCGCCATCACGATTCCGTGGCCAATGATAGTTGATATTATAATAATATATCATGCAGTTATTTGTGTGATTTTCGTACGCTCGCGTATTATGGATTGCAGTTCTCGAGGGCGCCCGCGAGCTTATACAAATTTGGTCTTGCGTGCGGTTCAATATTCTCATATCAGATTTTTTTCGACGCTGTCAACGCATAATATTGATCATGTATGTTATTAATATTATATTTTTGTGATTACCATTATTATCATTGTCGGTTTTGCGTAACCAATCGTACATAACATACAAACAGTGGCGAATTTTTAACATTTCCTTGGGGGGAAGGGGGGTCCTGAAAAATGATATGTATTTCTAACGCATAACACGTGGCGAATACTCAATTTTAATCATGAAGATATGGAATTAAATCCGTATAGTATACACAGTCTGTCGATCATTGTCATTATTATAAAATTAAAATAAAACTAAATATAATATTAGTAATAATATTAGTAGGTATAATAGTATATATTATATAATGTAAGATTTCGTTGGCGTCTGAGAAGGAGGGTCCAGATCCCGTGGACCCCTCCCCCCGTAAATTCGCCACTGTATACAACTATAGTCATCCCGAACTATAGAGTTTATCAACTCTACAATAATATATATATATATATGGACCTGGGTAACCAAGGTACGTGAAACTGGGGATCTCTTTAACCACAGTTGTTCTGAGAATTACCTACTCCTGTGTGTATTAGAGCTATTGTGATAAATATACATCATACTGTATATGTATATGCGTGCTTGTTACAATACGATGTTTATTTATTTATTTAATTGAACCAGTTTGACCCTTATACTATAAAAATACTAGTTACTGAACATAAAACACAGATATTAAACATATTAAACATAAAAAAGGTAAATGTAAATAGTAGTATAAAATATAAAAATATGAATGATATAAAGTATAAGCAAATAAATTTACAACTAAATTAGTTTAACTAAATTAATCATTATTGCCATTTTGCATGAACATTATAAGTGGTTCATTTGAAAGATATAATTTGTTGTGCAAAAAGGAATAGAGAAAGGAATATGTTGTCTAGACTATCTTTGAGTAACTTTGAAATTAATTAAGGATAAAAGAGAAGGAGAGTCAATTTTACCATCAAATTTTTACAAATTTTACATTTTTTACAAATTTGCTACCTAAGGCAACTCGGCGATCAACAAGTGTATCTAGATAAAGATGTTCAGCAATAGTTGAATAGTCATAAGGGGACTGAGGAATATTTAACTGGCAAACTGAAGAAATCTAAGTAGAACTATCTCAATCAGACAACCATCGGTAGCTGTATGTGGACTCCAGATGATAAGTGGCATACTCTAAAATAGGACGAACTAACGCACAAAAGAGTGTTGTTAATACTAATTTAAGTTTAAAGTCCGAAGTTATACTCATAGTATAACCAAGAACCTTAAATGCCTTACAACATATCATATTAATATCTATATTAATTCATCTATATTAATATCTACCGAAGTATTAAATCTAAAGCTAAGATTCAAGACAGTATCGTATACACGCATAAGATTAAAATCACCAATAGAGTAACAGTGTATGGAGATTGCGAACGAGTGAAAGACATTATTATTATAATTATTATTATTATTATTATTATTATTATTATTATTATTATTATTATTATTATTATTATTATTATTATAATTATTATTATTATTATTATTATTATTATTATTATTATTATTATTATTATTATTATTATTATTATTATTATTATTATTATTATTATTATTATTATTATTATTATTATTATTATTATTATTATGTGTGTTCGGTGACCATGATAATTGCGAAATTGTGACACGGTCAAAATAAAAATATTGCTCAACATATGCGGTACATTTTTCAATTTTCAGTTACATATGGACGGCGATGAGTTGTGTGACGACGTTATTCGTATAAGGTGCGTTTTGCAGGTATGATTCGACCGCATAAATGCGGCTTTTGCGAGCTACACACCAAAGTAATCTTCAACGAAACGGATTCCGTAAGATAACTTATTCGTTTATTTATTTATATATGATGTATATATTTACGGGATAATATTTTTGCAGTGTACAATACTACGTTGAAAAACACGTGACGTAATAATGATGATAATACTTATACTGAGTAATACTTAAAAGTGTACAAATATACTACTCGTATACGTATATATCGATAAAAAACAAATGCATTTGAAAAATAATAAAATAATCAAAAATACGAGCATAACGAATCGTGTCAGAAGATTTCATCATAGGACTACGGTACACGCCAGACTTGTCGAATAAAGAATAATTGTAGTTAGCTCACAGTAGCCTGCACGCTAGGACATGGAATGCAGGAAATTCGAGTATAAGTTTGCACTACAGACTATAAAGTTGTCATCAACTAATAAGTGCGGAAGTATCATCCACTTCTCTATTAACGAGTTTAGACAGGAATTCTAAATCAGCCCGGGCTCTTCAATCACTTAATAATATATCTAAATATAAACGACTTAATAACATCAGTGCACGTATTGTCGCCGTACTGGGGGCACTCTTGGTTCGAGGCAAAATACGCGTATCTCAACGATTTTACAAATGTGAACGAACATAAAATGTATTGATCGTATATACATAGTACATATTATATGATACGGTAGATTCCTGTCATATATCGAACGTCGATATTAAATAATTTATTCTCCTCGTCACGATAAATACTATATAAAGCTCAATTTCTCGTATATAGTTCGACATCTCGAACTGTTTTCCGTTTCTCTTGAGGTTCGACGTGACGAGAGTCTATACTGTGTCAGTGTAACAGTACACATTATTATATATTTATAACGAGACAGATGCTTCCACCAAAAATGCACTGCAAAACTGATTCCGGAATCCTTTTGTCACGCATCCATATTATATACGTGATTGCATATGTTTTTCGTTCTCGGTGTGGAAAGCGCAGTATATTCCTAATGTATTCGATCGTAAACGTGCACATCTATAATACTATTGCACGTAATATGGGAAAAAATGTTTTTCAACGCTTTGGTTTCCGTTTACTTATGTAAATATAAATCCCTATCCGAGAGTGCATAAATAATCAAATCCACCGAACGACTACGTAATACAGGGCGATAAAAAAGTCACGCACATCAAAATAAATGTTTTTCTAAATACAGTAAAATCTCTCTACAACGGAATCGTTTGGGACCAATTATTTTTCCGCTGTAAAGAAAATAACACTAAAGGTATTCCCAGAAATAAATCTATGCGTCATTATTATTCATATTGATGATACGACGCTTGTAGTATAGTGTTTTAATTATTCGTCAGTGAACATGTCATTTTCCCAAGAGCAACGAGTGTTTATTGTTGAACGATATTCATTGTCAATTATTTTTGTTAAATAAATATACGAATAAGTAATTCAATGAAACTACAATAATATTTTGATGTGCGCGACTTTTCGAGCGCCCTAAAGTAATATATATGTTTAAGAGATCGCATATTACGAAACTATATTATGTATAATTTATAAATGGACAATATTATGCTGTGCATCTATTCACTTATATACGTACTTAGGGGCGTAATTAAGGGGTGACGAGGAGGATAACCCCCCCCAAAGCCATATTTTATTGATATTTTATGTTTTATACTTTTATTGCCATTTCATACATCTTATGGCCGTGTATAGTGACAACACCAATCGAATTTTATTGTATTACTTACCCAGAATACGGCAATCCCGTATTACTATAAATTTATTTTTTTGTGTCTGTCATCACCTTATACAGCAACTTATCTGAAAAGAAAGTGAATATAGTTGGTAATTTGAAGGGGTAAAAGTTAGAAATTTTCAATAGTTTTCAATAAGGTGTCGGGAAAAACTACAAAAAAATTACTGATAAACGATCATTTTTACCCAAAATCACTTTTTGACAAATTTTTTTTAGATTCTGAACGGAGTGATGAAATCTATTTTTTATTTTGATCTAACTCAAAAACGAATATATTAAGAATCGTTTTTCGTATTCAATGATAACTATCATTGCATTCAAATTTAATACATCCATTATAAGGACCTATCCTATGAACGAGGTCCACTCTATCCCCTACTGCCTACTGTTCAGCAGAATGAGTCCCCGTCCAGTTTTTTTTTTTTTTTTAATACTTAGATTTTATGACTATTGAATATAGATTAATGAGCTTGCTTTGTGTACTCTTCCGGTATCTACCACAACCCCTGCACGTATGTTCTCAGCTTTTAAACGAGTTAAAACATATCTATACGGGACACTATGAGTGAAGTAAGTTGCTTTTTTAATTTTGCCTTATATTTTATGTTATAACACTGATGGTATAAACCATTTTCAGGATCGATTGAATGGGTTAATGTAAGCTGTACATAGGGACATTATAGTTAAGCCAGAAGATGTTATAGATGAAATTTCCAAAATACCTAGGAAATTAGATTTAATTTTATGAATTTGTACTATACAATATTATATTATAAACAGTTGTGTTCTTTTTGAAGTAAAATGTTTTTTTTTTTTTGGAAACGATATAAAGTTAACAAATATTTACTATAAAATAGGAATCCCCCCCCAAGACAAAGTCCTAATTACGCTACTGTATGTACTGCCAAACGGTTAATCGAGGAGTACAAGGGTTTTTTTCGTCAGCCGCTTACCGTAGATCACGTACGAGATTAATAAGAAAGAACGAACGTTGTTTACGTTAAACTTTTAAAAATACATTTCCAAGTAGGCTAATATTATATAAATAGCTTATAAGTTATAATAATAATATTTATTTCTGAAAATTTTTACGATAAAACTTTCAATTTTTTATCTTCAATTTATCGAGAACGTTTCCCAAATGATTGCCTATACAAAATTTTACCATTTAACACATTATAAATGGTTTTTCCATACGGTACTGATAATCTCATCATTTTTCAAATTTTCAAGAATATGTTATTGATCTATGCACTAGGTCGTAGTTTATCCTATTAAAAAAAAATAAAAAAATTTGTAATTCAGTTATACATTTATACATTAAGTAATATATTGTATTATTTATATTTATATTTTTCTATTTTCCCTGCAAACGTTGAACTATGATAATAATAATATCTGTACTCAATTAAATGGTTTTATCATTATTATTTAAAACGGCCCGCATTAATTTTCTACGCCCGCATTTGAAAAATCGATAATTTCGTTTCTCAGTTACCCTAACGAATGGAATATAATAATTAAAGGGTGGAATTTAATGCACTGCAAAACCACACTGTACATATAATAATGTACTACAAAATATAAAAATGTGCGTAGTTATACATGGCCCTTAAAATGGCATTCTATGCACACATATGCCTTTTAAAATTTAGTTTTTTATATGGGAAAATAACATGATTAATTTCATATCAAAGTATGAATATTAAGTATTATATTTATTATATTATATTATTTATACTTTGAAATATAAAAAAATGGGTTTCAGTCTGTACCTGAAATCATTATTTAAATTAAAAACCAATTATTAAAATAAAATTTTTCTCGACGTTTATTATTGAATTACATTTTGTATTTGTATGTAAGCTGTGAATAATAATTTTATCTGTTTATAAAAATCCTTCAATTTTTTGAAATATTTTCCCGTTGAACAAGTGAAAAATATTTTTTTAGTTCACCCGTATACCGAAAATTGTTAGCAAACACCGAATGAGTATTGTTTTCGAAATTTTCTGGAACCACGCGGTAAAACGATGCCCGTAAATAAAATATTCTTGTATAAAGCGATAAAAATTGCGCTCCGCATGCAAACCTATACCGATGCTATTGGTGGCGTATATTTCAATATTTGAAATAATATGTTAAAATAACCAAAACATCCGTACATTCGACAAAAACACAGACGAACACAACGAGAATGTATACGCTATTGGAATAAAACGCATCCAAATATTATATGGGTAACTATGTACACGAAACATAAAACTCTACTCGGGTATATACTAATATAATATATACTTACGTATTGTATATGTATGCGATATTGTATAGGTTTTATGAAACGAATTTCTATCAAACTATTGGAGAAAACAACATATATGTATACAACTGCACTAACACATTATCCGCTCTTCAATAATAATAACAATAATATATATATTATATTACATGTACACGTATATATATATTTTATACTACATATTTACGTATTGGTTAAATAAGTAGAATTTAGATTGTATAAAAATACGCGCCCAAGTGAAAATGAACAACCCTCACGCGTGCATATAATATAATATTATACAAATGATGATATACTAGTAGTCTTATGTGTATCAATTATTAACAATAATATAATCGTTGTTATGTATGGAGTATGGCGAAACGTTTACTATATTATAACCACGGCTACAGATATACTATGATAGCGCGACGGTACTAGAGAAAACGGATTGTAATGTTCTTATCAAATTAGACAAAAACCTGCACAACAGCGCCTTCATCGACACAGCGGATTATTAATAATGATAATAATAGTTTGTGTAGTAATAATAATCACGGACATATTTACATCTATATATATTATATAAATAATAACAAAAATGAGTATAAAAATAATCCACAAGGATCTGTAGCAATGTACGCAGATTTTTGTCGATTTTTATAAGAACATTTCTGGACATTATTCACTGTAGCCCAGTATGGGCCATCGCGCAACCATACTCCATAGTATCTGCAGTCATGATTGTAACTTAATATATTACTTATAATTACTATATAATATATGTTTATCTACCAGTTGGCTTGTCGGTATAACGGGAGAGCAATCGTCAACGGTAATAACTATAGGACACGGATGTTGTAGTAGTAAAAACTAGTCAAATTGATTGCAGTATTAAGTACACTTATAAAAACCAACGATTGGGCTTAAAAAATTAAAAATTGTGTTAAAAAATAACAGCTTTTTGTTACAATAATTTATAAAATTACATTTATTTTTGCCTTTAATCATTTAATCATTTATATATAATCTTATCTATACGCATTATAACTAACGGATAAATATTAGGGCATCAGCATCAGGTTACACAATATGGATACATATCGGTCGACTGTTTCAACGATTTTCCAATATATAAATAACATTAATAATAGATTTGAATTCGTACTTAAAACCTACGAATTTAAAACTTACTTCGTTATAAATTGGAGCAGAAGAAAAAAAGTTGCAAATGCTACAACATCCGTTCCCTAGTAATAACAATACTATAATAGACATTATTGAACAACACCTCATCGTATGTAAATATTATGCACTGATTACCTGCGTTAAATTTAATTTACGCTCATGTACGGAATAAAAATAAATTATCAACGCTCTATCATATTATTATATGAGAGTGACTGTGCTGTGTATATATATACAGTATGATTCCTTTTAAAGGTAACACTAAATAATTCCGTTCAGTGATATCGGATCAATATGTGGTTTTTTGGAGGGGATAGGGAATACATAAATACACATTTTATGATGACTTTTATATTTTTAGATCTTTTCGTGTGCACATGCGTAATACAACTTGCATTTTTTTTAAACGGCAACTGGTATTTCGAATACCAAATTCGGATAGATCGATTTTTTTAAGTTGATTTGGTCCTTTTAATTCTAAAAAAAATTCTAGTATGATTGTTGAAAAATTCAATAATCTTAATCGAAACTTTGACTGGTTGCCATTTGGTCAATTTTGATTATAGAGCTATGGTAAAAAGGACTTAAAATAATTTGGTCTATCCGAATTTGGTATTTAAAATACCAATAAATTGCCGTTTAAAAAATGCAAGTTGTATTGTGCATGTGCACATGGAAAGATCTAAAAATGTTAAAATCATCAAGAAATATGTATTTATGTATTCCCTATCCCCTCCCGAAAACCGCATATTAATCCGATATCACTGGACAGAATTATTTAGTGTTACCTTTAATAGAAATCACACAGTATATAGGCGCACATTCGGTCTAGAACTCGGTAAGGCTAAAACGATATATATCCAAAGGTACCCAGCGGAAAAGTCTTTTCTCCTCCTGTACCCATTTGACATGAAATGTTTTATTTTCAAAATCAAATAAAAAAACGAATAATAACATTAAATAAAATGCAGGTTATGACATAAAAAGTTAACGCGTGTTGCATGTTCTAATACGCCGGGATCCCCGCAGTGTGAACCACGGTGTTAGACCAATTATATATTTATTTGAAATCATTATATAGTTATTACTCATATACAGTTGTGTTATTTTAACATAATTGTACTCTACTTGTTTTATTATCATTATTATTAATTGGAATATACACTCATTCTCATTAACGCAGAAATAATCATCCGTTAATAATACGTATTTTTAGCTCAAAATAGACCGGCGATGGTAATTTATGACTTTTGGAGGTGCTATAAACATCCGTTGACACCATTGTGTGTCCCAATGGTCGTAACTATATTTACGGTACACTGCAGTTATTATTTATTATACGCATATAATATGTATTTTATTTTTAAGCCACCAGCAGCAATATCTCCCACTGTGGGTGGTATAATACGACAATGCTCAAGAGGTATATCATGTCGATCAGATCAAATAAATTTCATTCCACTGAAACTCCTTTCCACTCTAACATGTATAAAAATATAATAAAAAATGTTTTATTGAATTAAGAAAAAAAAAACGCAGTAAATATCTGGGTTATGGGTGTAACAAGAACAATATTTCCTAACTTGTATGAATTCGGCTTATTATATTTTTGGGTTTCCCAAAATTCTATTATATTGGTCGAATAATGTAGTCACTTAACTTCTTTGAAGTTATATTGCAAGCTTACAGAAATATCATTTAATAATCTGTTTGAGTGATGACTACAATGTACTTATTATTATTTTATTAACAAAATGTATATTAGTTTGGCTGGTATTGTTAAATTTAAAGTAGTTTTCAATTTAAAGATTGATTTTTCTTTAAAACCTACTACAATCTTGATATAAAATATCGATTTTAATTTTTTTTTTTTTAATTTAAATTTAAACTTTGAATACCATAAACAAACATTTTTAATTTTAATATTATTTTTCATCTAAAATAACAAATTATTTACATATTATTATGAAGTAAAATTTGCATACACAGAAGTTTTATACGAATTCATAATTTCGAAAGCTACGTATCGTGTATATGACATAATAATATAATATATATTGTATGCAAAACGATGAACTTAATAATTTATATTGCAATACTAGTATATAAAACATTTTTATTTATTAAATTTAAAAAAAATAATAGTTACCATAAAATGCATATCCGGAAAAATTGTTTTGTTGTACCTACACTTACAAATATACAATTCAAAATAAACACTGGACGAAAAATTGTATTTATTTCGCTATATAAATGTTTCCACATTATTTTTCTTTATTATAAT
Organism: Chaitophorus viminalis; assembly: GCA_025469195.1. Taxonomy (NCBI): domain Eukaryota; kingdom Metazoa; phylum Arthropoda; class Insecta; order Hemiptera; family Aphididae; genus Chaitophorus; species Chaitophorus viminalis. The sequence goes on from JAIPRK010000503.1 coordinate 15,284, forward strand.
AATTCTAACTCTCGTTTTTACTATTGTTATGTTAAGATGACATCATATCGATATTTGTTATCGTATTCTTTCACATGACTTAACTTAAGAAAATCCCATTCTGTAAAACTAAAACAATATAAACTTTTAAACTTGTGTACAACTTTGTGTGTATATTATGTTATAATTGTACAACACTAAACAGCGTATTATTTGTACGACCTATATTTTCTTCATTTTGAACAAATTTTTTTCCTTTTTCTACCTTAATTGAGTATTTATTATTATTTAATTTTTAAATAACAACCTGTGTTTTTAATTTTATATACGTATAAGGTTTTCTTCAATAATTATTTATTTTCATAAAAGATATACCTACTAGAAAACCAATTAACGTCTTTTGCTTGCATGTGGCGAAGAAATTGTGCGACACTTATGGTAATATTTCTGTTATATTAGTTATTTAAATAATTCGTCGTGACTTGTTATCGTATAATGTCATATTTTTGTTTAAAACTAGGTTAATCTACTATTGAATTGTCGGATTTGGGAATTTTTATGACCAATAGAAAAACTACTGAAGTCGATATTTACACGTTGTATAATTATCCGTATATACTGACAACTGAGAGCTATAAACATAGTTTGGTGATACAGTTTTTAAAACCATAATGGAAAATACCAAATAATTAGAAAAAATATCACAAAATATTGTAATCACGTAACATGCCAATTATTTTACAATACCAAGTAGATAATTATTTATTTGTTACATAATCTTAGATTTTTATATATTTGGTTGAATCTAAAATTAACAAGGGCCAATAAAAAAACAAATTCAATGCAAATTATGGTTACAATGTTTTGTGGATGATTTGCGTGTGTTCGCAGACCATGTTCCAGGTTTTCCGGAAGATATAGAGAAACGATGCAAAAATTGGAATCCGCAAAACATTGCAACCATAATTTGCATTAAATTCGTTTTTTTTTTTTTTTTACAAGGGCCGACAATGATAGTAATATTGATACACGCAAGTAACACAATCTCGCAGCTAGGTGTATACTCGACACTTTGTGCTCTATAATATGCAAACTGTAACAGGAAAGTGCACTTTTAGTGCACATAGCCAGTGGTGTATTAGAGGATACATCCGTAACGTCATTACGTTATTATTTGCAAATTACAGTATATACCTTTTGAAAAATAGACGTTACGCAGGTAAACGCCTGTAAATGAGCACATATTGACGAGGGACAACTGCAGTATTGATAAACTATAATCATGAAATATTTTTGTTGATATAACAAATTTAATATATACATTTTGTTTACAATAATATTATATAGTTATTGGTTATTGGCTACGTAATAGTATAACACTGATTACATACAGATGTCTATATTATAACATAGGCATCTGTGTTTTCTACGTACTTACCGACCGATCAATTAATGCGATAAGAATTTTGAAAATTGACTTGAATTCATTATAAAATTTTCCGGTTTAGATCGAGTTTCTCACATTTTTTAAATTTTGTACTTGACATACCTACCAATAAATTAACTTTTGTTGATTTTTATATTTTAAATTTGTTTAATTTTATTTTGAGAAATTTTGGAGGACAAAATTAAAAAAGAACCGGTTGGGTTTCGCTTTGCTCTACAGTTGGGGGTGGAGTGCACGCCTCGTTTATAGGATAGATCATTATTACGATGGATTTGTTAAATTTGAATGCAACGATAGGTGTCATTGTATAGGAATAACGATTCTGAACGAAAATAATATGTTGGTCTAAAATGTGTATATAATATAGTATTTTATATTTAAATTGAATTTTAATGCAATTTCGTAAAAATTTAAATTTAAAATAGTCATAAAATTTTTTCTTTTAAGTCTGGTAGAAATTTTTTTATATATTTTTGAAGCTTATGGACAACCTAGTGTTAAAATTTTGAACCTTAATTATAAGCAGAAAAAATTTTATGAATTTTCAACCACAAAATAACTTGCTATATATATATAGGTACTTGTTGGACGAAATTTGATATTACTTGTAACATTCCAAGTCTCTTTTACCTACATTTGAAAATCGTAAAAAAAGTAGAAAAGTGCATTTCTGGTATTATTTCCAATTCAATAAGACGTTATTATATATACGTAACTTTTGGGCGCAAATTTACTGCTCGAAAGTGTCCAATACTATGATTTCTGAAAAAAGAAAAAAATTGTTCCGTTAAATCAATACATTACTATTGTTTCGCTCGAACATATAGCAGGGCAATAAAAAAAAACAGGATAAAAACAATGTACCCGAAACTGGAAAATATCAAGCTTATAAACATAAACCATTTAATAATGCAAGCCAACCCCGTATCACATGTAATACGTACACGATATGTATGTAATATGTCAACAACCGGCAGCAGTCGTATACATTATAATTTATTACATAATTATAATATGACGTACATGATATAATAGAGTCGCGCGCACAATGGCGATATACCGGCAATGATGCGCACATGGTATCGTTCAAACGCCGTCCGGTGGGCGCCATAGACGAAAAAAAGGATGATTATTATTATTATTTTCATTTCTCGCCAATAAAACAAATATGCCATGTAGGTAATATACTAATATTATACACATTGATACGCATGCGAAAATGCGATCCAAAACGGCTGCTACGGCGGCGAGATGTTATTGTATACGACGAATAGCGCGTATCGTAACTATGTATATACACCTATAGGTAATACGTATATATTATAATATAGATACAATATTTTACTGACGTACTGAGCGACACCTGTGTGAACATACGCTTACCTGTGTACACACACCCGAGCAACGGTTACGCGCGCGCTCGCAAAACATGCAATACACGTAGGTACCGGGTACCACGGCTATTGACGTATCCCATTTTAATACAGTTCTCGCACGACTCGAGCATGTCCGTCCGCATTGCACAGTATCCGTCATCAAACATGTGCAAATTATATGTAATTGTTACGTTTTAAAAATGACATTTTCATTTTATTTATTTGTTTTTTTTTTTTTTTTTTTTAGATTCGAAGTGATGTTTTATATTTTTACTTTCCGTTGTATAATATTTCCGATATATATTATGTATTCCGATCATCGGATTCGTGATACACTCTTTTGTAGCTTCTACGTTCAAGACGACGTCACTATCGATTTTTTTTCCATCGGAATTGAACCGCGTCGTCATCTAGTTCATCACGCGGCTCCGAGTTCGCGTGCTCCGCGTCATTCGCAGCTCAGATGTACATATATGCGCGCGCCTTGTGCTTCAACATAAAAACCGCTTGTAAACAGAACCCACTCACACACACACACACACACACACACACACACCAGGGCTCTATTAGGACATAGACACTATAGGTACAGTGCCTAGGGCCTACAAAAATAAAATGTGTAACTAAAACTTTTGTAATTTTTTTTTTTTTTTTTTATTGTTATTTTAAGAGTTAATATACTGTCTGTAGACGTTAGCATAACAAGTAAAATATTTGTATAGTATTTCTCGTATACTAATTGTAATTTGTAATAATCACTTATTGAAATCAGATTGAAAAAACCAATAAGAAAACAATAAAGAAATATACAAAATGGTATAAAATATAAGTTGTTTTTTAATAGTTTCTGACAATTTAATATTAAATATATTTTGAATGAAATTAATTGTTTTTAAGATATGTTATGATTGTTATCACTTTATCAGACATAAAGTTATAATTATAAAAGTTAAGATTTAATCTTTGTGTTAATAATATTTTTGTTTTTAAAAAGGTTTAACAATGAGATTCAAATATACAATACTTTACCTCTCCCAAACATAAGGTTTTTTAATTATTTATATACTGAACACTGCAGGACCGTATTTGCACATAGCAATAAAAGCAATGTGCCTAGATCCTACGATAGTGTTAACCCGGGCCGGATACACACACACACACACACACACACACATACGCTCTATACGTATATATTATAATCACGTAGACCAGCACACATGCATTCGTCACAAACGGCACACGCGATCGTGTATAGTGTATATTATTGCAGTGGGCATTTGGCAACGTCTCACGTTTAAAACCAGTAAATATACATAAATATCTCGTACGAACGTCGTCAGCGGATTCCAATATACAAGTATATATAATATTGTAATCATCAGTGGAGGATTTAAAGGTGGGGGGTCACGGGGTCTAGACGCCGATGTAATATTATACATATATTTAGTTTTATTTCAATTTTATCATAATGACAATGTTATGATCGACGGACGATGGCTGTATATTATACGGATAAGTATTTGATACGTGGTATTGCGTCAGAAATACATATTATTTTTCAGGACCCCCAAGAAAATGTTGAAAATCCACCACTGATAATCATAATATAATATGCGTGTATTGGGTAAAAATCTAACGTGCATTGATTTATAACTAATCGCGTTCAGACTGTACCTACGCGAATATAACGGATCGGCTTTTGAACTCTCGAAATCTCAAACGCCATTTGTTGCGTATTTTATATACATAACATTGCCTATATTGAATGTCCTAAATAAACAGTAAACAGCAACGGAAATCATACGATGTAGAAACCTTCCCCGTTATGATGGAGAGGTATACAGTCTCCGCTGTGTACACGGTACTTTGGGGCAAATATACTTTTTGTGACGTGACGTTTAAAAACTTTTATAGACGTTTCCATTTTATAACAATATTACAGGGACGCGTACGTGTAAATAAAATAGTCCACTTCATTCCGCCAGAGTGATTTGTATTGTCGCGCGCACAGTTTATCCATTATAAATCACAACTTTGGCTCGTTGGCTCTTTGGCGGTCCGAGAACGCGGACGGATATCACCAATACGCGAATAGCACGTCATGCCATGTCATTTATTGAAAATCGTGATAGTTGTCATACGTCCACAGTAATACCTGTTCGTGAAAACGTACGTATAAAAGTATATACATTATTGAAACGATATAATGTGTGCTTGGGTTTCTTTGGCAGTACCTACCTGTATTTAAATACGCGCCGAATCATTGTGGCAAAAATGATAACTACAATCTAGAGGTTTGATCGCACTCGTAATCATTTCGCTCTTCAATTGTTGAACTTTCTCGCATCGAGTGACTATATAGATAGGTAGGTACATTATTGTATCGTCATACTTTGCTATTGTTTGTTTCGTATACGTTTTTGATAATATTATGCTACCGATTGTCAACGAATATAACATAATACTACCTACATTCAATGCGTAACTGAAAATGTACCTACTTATTTTGAAAATAACGCACAATATAATATGTACTCCAGGAAAAAATATATTTCCATTATAACCGTACAAGTTCTTGCCTCCTTCAATTCTAAACAAAATACTCCTTTCGCCATACATCAGTCAAAACAAAATTACGTCACTAATAGTCCGGTATGTCGCCTATCAACTATGTGCAATCAAATAGAAATCTTTGATTTTATTTTTCGATTCTTGTATTACGTTAAAAACATGTATTTACAATTTAAATAATTTATGTACATTTTCATTTAATAATTAATACTTATTACTTTATTTTATGTAATATTACTTCACTTCTGCACCTTGGGGTATTTATTATTTATTGATTTTACAATAAATAAATTATTATTATTATATATTATTAAGTTTTAAAAATATAACAACCGAGTGAGTATTGCGATATACCGTTGTTATAGATTGACGACTATAATAATTGTGTACTAAAAGAGTGGGTAGTAGCACAAAGCCTAACCATAATATTATAATAACGTATAGTATATCCGCATGTTATACATGGAATAAAGACAATATTACAATTTGAAATCAGACGGATTTTTTTTTATTAATTTTTTTTTTTTTTTATCGCAGACAATTACATTTTTTTTCGCAAAGAGTAGCTGATATACACGGAAGATAATATTAATTACGAATAAACACGATTAGCAACTCGAAACCTATTGTACCGCGCGTAATTTAATATATTCCAGATAACGGTAATCTCTATTATTAAAACGGTCTCCCTGCCGCAGAAACACAATCATGCAACAGATCTCCTGCAAAATTTACACTGCGAATCCAACTCCGGTCGAATACCGCCACCTCTGATCGCCATATTGTATATTAAATCCAATAGCGATCGTTCCAGACGTATTCACACGGGTCGATTATGTGGAGGATATAGATTCCCTACCTATATTTTAGTATAACTACCTACCTATAACATTTTAGTTCGATATATCTTATGGATTCCGAGCGAAACATGAATGAAACGTGCTCGTTCCAGACGAAAAATATGCGTTCTGTAACGAACTGTTTTTTTTTCGAAAAGTTAATCGATTACAGTTTTTGCTTCGAAATTGTCAAACCATAACCTTATAGGCAGAGTTGGACATTAGTCGAATAAAAAATTCGGCGCATCCGAGTTGGGTCCCGAAATATAGGTATTCCACTAATTCCTGAATATTTTTTGGTAAGTACTATACTATACCAACATTTTCATTCTCATTTTAACAGACTGTCTATTTAGACCTATCTATTTAGACCACAGGTATGGTTAAAAATGTTTTTACAGTTTTTATTTTTTAAATATTAAAAATGCTTAAGTATAAGTAATTGATAGTTAAAATATTATACAATTTTATTAAATTGAAAAGTAAATGAAAAGTACTTATACGTATTTAATATGACTATTAGGATATTCGTAATAAAAAAAGACATAAGTGGTTTTCGAGCATTCGTGTAATAATTTCAGTGTTATTCAATATTTTTACCGACACAAAAGTGATTTATTTTTTTATAAAATTCTCATAACTTATATTTTTAAAACATTTTTAACCATACCTGTGATCTAAATAGATCATAGACAGTCCTAAGTCTGTTAAAATGGGAAAGAAAATGTTAGTATAGTGTAGTACTTACCAAAAAATATTTAAGAACTAGTGTTGTTGCTAATATAATTCAGGACCCAACTAGTGTAGTAACTAAAAAAATCCGGGACCCAACTAGTATAGTACCCACAAAAATCCAGGACCGAATTAGTGTAGTACCTAAAATAATTCAGGACCCAACTAGTGTAGCAATTACCCGACCCAACTCGGATGCAGCCAAAAAATTATTCTCCATTGATTTATTCTTAATTTTTTTTATTGATTTTTATTTTTATTCATTATTTTAATTTTTATTATTATTCGTTATTCATTATTCAGAGATTAAGTTATAGGTAAAATAAGATATTTTCGTGAAAACGACAGTTATCTTTCTAAATAAAAATTCATATTAAAAACAAAAATCGTAAAATTTGGCTTGACCTGAAGACCATATTCCCTTCTCCCGAAATCCAACTAGCCGTACATTCGAAAACGAGATCCAAACCATCCATGGTAGATACGGGATTATCAATCCTCAAATGTGGGAGGGCGCATTTATAATTTATTTCTAATGCCGTTGTAATCATATTAGAGTTAGGATATTCCGTTAAGACGCATGACATCGCGGATTCGCTGAATCTCAGAGAAAAATGATAGTGCTGATTCCATATTATATTAACCGAATCTACCCCAGCAGTAAATTTGGTAACAGAAATCGTATAGTATTAATCGATATTTATTAATAGATAATGTAATATTTTTTCAATAGTTTTTCATAGTCACAACGATTTGAACAATATAATGGGATTTATGATTTTGTCGAAAAAAGTCCTAAAACAAAATTGTTAGTTCGTACATTTATAATACTGCATACTTACCGTAAGCTATAAGTAATTATAGATCTGTTTATGAAAAATGTTATCAGGTCAAAGTGATTAGTTCTATTTTCATAATTTTTAAATAATATTACAAAATATATTTGATTCCGCAGAAATTATGTATTGTAAGTGACAATTTATATAACTATAATACATCGTATAACTTTTTTTAATAAATTACGATTTTTTTTTTTTACGATATTATAATGGCATTATGCCATTATCGATATAATAATAATTGTGACCAAACTTATATTAGATAATATCCATTTTTATCCATTCGATTTTAAATCATCGCGTATTAATGTATAATGATGTGCTCATATACTATGTATCTATATAACCTATTAATGTAATATAATATGCTTAAAAATCACAATACGTATACAATTTGTTGACGTGGTGCATAAATATTATAATGAACAATAGTTTTAATACACCACTCAGCCAATCAAATTATTGGCAATCCTGCAGGTATTTCATACAAAATTAGTATTCATTATTCACTAAAGTTAACGATGCGGGATAAGCGAACTCAAGTAGTGGGTATATTATATATTGAGCGAACAATGTCGAAACAAGTTCAATATAATATAACGAATAACAATAATGATTAAAACTATTATCTCCGGAGAAGTGAATCCCCGATACAGGATTACTTAATTGTACCACAACCATTTGTTTGCGGTAATAGTATAAACATACCCACGCCGTGGGTTCTGTTATTATTATTGTAATCACTTGTTAACTGCAAACTCCTCCGCAATTTACAATTGAATTAATTGCGTCAAACCCGAACCAAATCGCATGTATATATCACGTATGACCCCATTGTTAAAATAACCTTGTTTAATCCCCGTAATAATATCGAGTACTCGTCCGTTTTATTGATTTCATCATACCACGAACCGTGCAGATACTTTTTTACAAAAAGCATTTGTTGCGCTATTTGTTGATATAAATTAGAAATTGTTATTTGTAGAGTGTTTTTAAATTAAGGACTAGTGTACACATATGGTAAGCGTTAGACCGCGCTTAGAAAGTACACGTGGGATGTCCATAAACTGTTCACGTGCTAACGCTTGAAAGTTGTAAAAAGTGTGTGCACCGAACAATTATTTTAGAGATATTGAAGAGCATGAATTATTATCAGTCTTTTGAACACCGCATTGTTTAACAATTTCATTTAACCTATCAGCACTACAAATACTTATGCTGGAATAACAATTACAACTCAACACGATACCGGACATCAGCGTACGTAGTATAAGCGCACGGAGAATTTTTTTTTTTGGTGGCAGGGGGGTTGTACATATTATAATTTACTAAAGAGGGGTATTTCGTAGAACTCTATGTAGAATCCAGAAATATGGAAAAAAGTTTAATAGTATATAAGTATTAAATACTTGAATAGATAATAAATAAAATAGATATTATAATCTATAAACTTATAAATTTATAAATCCAATATCCATATTCAAGTAATTCGCATATTATAATGACAAAATAGTCTACCTATCTAATCTATTTGTCATGCACATTATATCGTAACATCGATGACTCCAAGTATGCTTTAAAAATTTAAAATTTAGTTAAAAGTAATTTAATAAAGGAAAACATTTCGGGATGAGATATTCTCCTCCTCTCTGTGTGAACCACTGATTATATGAATATTATAAGTAGGTTGGCAGGAATATTAAGTACCAGTTTCTCCCATTAATCTTGTGCATCATTACGAAAAAAAATTACCTACGAGAGACACATGTTTTGCCAACATTAAATCTGTATAAATATTGTTTTGTATCCTCTTGGGTTTGACTTGTAATCAATGTGCGTGTATAACTAAGTTGGTATTACAAAAAATGTCGCATGAATGCAAAATATTTTCATGTTTTCTAAATCTATTAACTTCCTGAAAAAATCATGAAAACTTATAGTTTTTTTTTTTATTAAAATATAAATACAATCTATACAGTAATTTAGTACAATAAGTAATTTTGATATAAACATAGTATTTACACATCGAGAATAACAGATGTGGGAGGGCACTCAGTAGTGCTACCCGACAAATTTTAGTTAAGTTAAGAAAAAATTTTTTAAAAAAAACCCGGAGTTAGTAAATAATAGTTAGCCGTCGGCCTTTTTACGGATTTATAATATATCATAATAATTAGTGGCAAATGGAAAATGTTTCGGGTATAAATCTCTTAAAACGACCATACGGACTCACCATACTGACCTAAATTCGGCTTGAATCGTCAAAAAACCGTATCCGTCCGTCTGTGTATACGTATAGTATATATTATATGATATATACCGATGACACGGCGGTTTTGAGTGAAGCCCATATACAAACGAATCGTATACATTACACACATATTACATAGCGAATAACGTTCGTTTTGACTTTGGTGCAGCGTCCCGATTTCGTGCCATTGATTTATATTTTATTCGAGTGCGGCGTGTACTCTGCTCCTCCTCCTCAGGACCTCCTGGACTCGACCGCAGCTTTGCATACGATACAATATACGTTTTTGCGATATAATATGGTGTATGTATACACCGTACACTCGGCTTGTATTTTGTTTGGGCGAGAGGATGAAAGCGTCTTTGGGACTTGGGTCGTTTTATTTCACATACGTATATCATATAGTACACACACACACACACACACACACATACCACAATACCATTGGCTGCCCTTCGGTCGTATTATTATTATATGCTATATTATATTAATATTATTATTATTGAACTGCAACTCTAACCGGGTGTATAACACGATTTCGGTACTGCCATCGGCTTTACATGCCGAAGTGATGCGGAAGTAATTCCAAAATAAAAGTGATGGAAATAGAGCTGGCAAGAGGGAAAAAACTAATACATATAATATATATATATATACGTTCTCGAAAATTTTCTACGAGTGACGTCGATTTTCAAATCTCAACTATACATACCTATAACTACCGAGAAATGTCTTCGTCCCATAAAAACGTTTTCACAGTATACGCGCAGTGTGGCTTTTCTTGTCCGTTTTCATTATAAACAAAACAAATAAATCCATTTCCGCTTAAAAAAAAAATGCAAATATTGACTCGAAATCGGAAAACATTCGGATCCATTCCCTTGTCCACCATTTATTACCATCGTACGTTTATATATTACGCAGCTGACATCGCCGAAACGTATTTTCGTATTTTAGTTGAAATTTATTGCACTGCTCGCGATCGAATTCACCCTTTGGGCCGCAGCGAAAAGGTAATACCACAACCGTTGCACGTGCTTTACGTAACCCCGTAATAGGAACATGTACCTATGACCTAGCTCAGTGATGGCAAATAGGATTTGTTTAATGTGCTAATTTGTGACACAATCCAAAAAAAAAAAAACTATTTAATCAATGATAATATAATGTAGAAAAAAAATTATTAAAAAAAACTACTTTTATTGCTTGTTGAAAACTTTTTGCTTCGTATATACTTGAAAGACTTTTTATGTCTGGCCGATATGCTGTTGCTTGCATAAGGTGTACGTGCTGCCGAATCTTCCTCGGGTAAATGCCAATCTTAAGAGCTGGTAAAATTTTCAAGTTACTGCTACTTATTCTTTTTGAAAAATCGAAAATATTTAAAATTGTCTTTGGATAAATCGTTATTTTATGCAATTTCATAAAAATTTAAATTTCAAACGGTCATAAAATTTTTTCTTTTAAGTCCGGTAGAAATTTTTTTATAGATTTTTGAAGAGTAGTTTATGGATAAAATTTTGAATCTTAAGTATAAATAGAATAAATTTTTTGAATTTTTATCTACAAAATAACTTGCAAATTAGCATGATTTTGACACATTTTATACAAATTTGAACTTTATGGGCTTATAAAAAAATTTGAGTTAAACGATCTTCGATATTTTTTAGTTTCGATAAGTATAACTTATAATAAACATCGTATTAAATTTTCAATTGTTTTCGGATAGCCAAATAAATTTTATAGATGTTTCAAAAAAAAAAAACATACAAAAATCAAAAATTTAAATTGTCTGTAAATATTTCAAAAAAAGTCAAAATACTTCGAAAACTTAAATGTATAGAAAAATCTAATATAAAAATTTAGTGTAAATTTCAAGTGTTTGCAATTTTTTGTTTTTGAGTAAGAGCATTTTAAAAAAATGTATTTTGTCAAAACGTGAATTTGAATAAAATTTCCCGTTTATTGTAATTTTTTTATCGTTTTTTTTTCGACGCTTTTAAAAAGTATTGAAAAAGTTGCATTTTTACATACCCAAGTACCATCTAAATTCACTTTCCTTTTATAAAAGTTGCTGTTTAAGAAAATCAAAGCATTTTTCCTGCCCCGAAACGTGATGATAGACAAAAAAAAAACACATATCATTGTAAAATCAATAGATTCCATCATTCCGTTCAGAATCTGAAATTTGACATTTGAACTGAACGTCAAAGAAACAAATAAATATATTTATTTATCTTTGGATAATGCTGTAAATTAGTTTAATTTAAATCATATAAAACTGTACTACGTACAGATGTGCATTAAAACTGACAATGTTAATACAACCTCTGGCGTATCAGTTACACAAAACAAATTACGTACTTGGAAAGTATTGTCTATGATCACCCGGAAAAATAATATGCACTTTCCAAGTCCGGGTCCTTGTTATAATACACAATATGTAATATTATTATCTTAAACAATACGGTGAAATGTGTATGATATCTGCTTGAAATTATTGTTAAAATATTCGTTTGATGTTTGATCAATATTTACGGAGCACTGTATATACCGTGTATAGTTACGTACATAACAATATCAGCATTCTCTACACCATAATATGCATACGGATTATTATATATACAATATTATTATTATTATTATTATATCATATAACATTCTACGTAGGACCAAAGACAACTTATAGATATGTGCACGCGTTTTAATATTATAGTCCAGGCAAATATAAGTTAAAAATGATGTACCTAAAGGTTTTTGTTTTGGAGAGTTTAATGTGTATAATATTAAATGCTACAATCGTGAAGGTAACCGTGAATGGAAATCGGTCGACTTTCAAAAGTCACTTTGTCAACACCCACCAAATTACCAAAATAGCTCTTTTATATATGTATGTATACATTGTATAGTAAGTATTTATACATATATATATATGTGTGTGTGTGTGTGTGTGTGTGTGTGTGTGTGTGTATGTGTGTACTGAACGCACGTTCCTCCTTTTAAGTTACATTTTAAATTGAACGTCACTCCGTAAGTCTGGTCTGCGATAAACATTAAACGCATAGCACAATCTCAAACCTCTCAACGCCTAATTATATAATGGTTTAGTTAATAAATATATTCAGATAAATATAGATACATTTATATAAATATACATTAAATAACTTTTTTTAATAATGAAATTACTTTATTTAATATTATATGTTATTAAAAAAAAAAAAAACAACTAAATGTTTATGTATATAAACATTATTATATAAAAATTATAGGTACATTGTACACCACATCAATTTCGAGAATTGGAAATTCACTGCATTCAAATTTCTATTTCCCCCACGAAATACTTACATAAATTACTCATCACTCATCAGTCATCCAGTCATCATTTATTAATATTTTGTTTGCTTTTGAAGTTGATTCCAGTTAAAAACAATATTCAATAACCATTGTTTTTTCATGGACATACCTATTATGTAAAACGATCACAAAAAGTTTCGTTTATTGTTGCACTTCTATATACAATTGAAAATCGAACACACTTTAAAGTTTAAATATGGCATGTTTCAAATTTTCGAGAAAATGGTATGGGAGAAATTTAAAAATATGTCACTTATATTGTAGAAAACTTACAAGAGCTCATTTCAATGAAAGCGTGCACATTATTATTTGACATGTATAATATGATGCATTGATTAAAATAATATAATATCACATAACTTTTAATCGTATATCGATTCATCACTCTTTGATTAATAGCATTGTTAATATTCATTTCATAATTCATATTCGATGTTTAAATTATTTTCTGCATTATATTTCTACTAGCTACCAGTAATTGTTTAAAAAATTCAATTCATTGCAAACTTTCAGAATGTTCAAATAAAATAACTTATTAATGTAGAAACAGCTCAAGCTATTTATTAAATTATTAAGTTTCCTGATTCATACTGCAATATATAACATACTATTCATGTTTATCATCAGTTAGGAAAGAGTGTAATCCTCAAAATTCCTAATTTCACAAAAGATTAAAATAATTTACTTCTGTGTGCCCATAGCTTTTTCCAATCATCATTATACTAATATATTATACATTTAAAAATTATTAGTCATATAATATAGTTATTTAATGATTAGCATAGTATATAGACACTTTTGTTTTTACTTGGTATAACGCTTTATCTATAATCTGAGTCGTCACGAAATAGACAACCTTGTTGTATTATAACTACAGCAACTTTATAGGCTCGTTTATTTTTTCTCGAGACGTATTTTTCATATTTTTATTAAAATATCAAATTTAAATAAAAAAAATAACATTCGACAAAAAATTGTTTAATTTAATCAAAAATATAAAGAATTACTTTTTAAAATAAAATAATACAAGCACCAAGCCCAGCAAGTTTTACGATCAGGTTTTAGCATAATATCCATATGGGATTTTAAGTAGATATACCCGTTTAAAATGAAAAAATAATGTTTGTATAAAGTATAACGACAAACTATTTGAAGTAAGATTTCAAAGAGGTTTTTCGCTAAACATTTTACACAAAATCTTATGTGCAAGGGTAATCAGAAATGTATGAATCACCTTGTTCCTTATTTTATGTTTACTTTTCATTAAATTTAAATGCGTATTAAGTTAATGTATTCGCCACAAACTTCAAAAACCTTTTCAACCGTACATGTACATTGGATCCTCAATAATTTCAGTTTGAGAGTAACATACCAATAAAAATTTGATTTACTTAACGGTGTGTACGATTTTCTGAGTTGTTATTTTTATTCATGGTGATTTCGAAAGAAATTAAATGGGTTTTTTTTCTTTTTTTACTGTCGAAAATCTACTATACTAAAAATAATATTATCACGGTATGCCTGAGTCTTATAAGGTTATTAATGCATTATATTATTTTATACCTACATAAAGGCTTTCCACATTGCGGTATCGAAATTCAATTACCTAGTCGTGTATTCTGTTCTAGATAATAATAATATGTAATACTTGACTGGACAATATATTCAAAAATATTCCACACGCTCAAAATTAAATATATTTCAATTGAACGAATACATGATGAATTAATGTATTTTCTTGATAATGGAGGAAAACTATGTGTATATAAGACATGAGTTTTACTCGCAAATGAACTATTTGTCATGAAACCTCTGCAGGATCACACAATCCACTGCACACTTAAGGATTTTAGCGTCAAACGATCCTAGGTTCCTATATATATATATATACATATATAGATAGATAGATATGAGTATACATACATTGACGTTTTCAACAAATGTGAAATGTCTTGTAGATTCAGAGGTTAGAGCGGTGATAAATTTTAAGTATAGGAAAAAGGCACGTTCCATTTGCCAGGCGGTCGACTACCACTGAACTATGTCAGTGATTTTATCGCGATTGACTTCTCGAACTTTAATAATTAGCAGTTATTTTGTATAAATATGTCAATGAAAGTATTAAAATTTAAAAGTGGAAAAATGGTAAGCACATGTACAACACTCGCATGTTCATCGTTGTACTGCACTACTGCAACACAATGTGACTATAAAATATGCTATGCACAATGTCAAAAAAAAAAAAAAATGTTTTGTGTATACTTACACCGCTAGTTTTTATTTTTATTCATCAGGGATTATTTTAAAAGCTCCCACCCCAGGAATAGACCCTGCAGGATACTCTACGCCTTTACATTGAACCGTCGTTGTATTGTTATTTATTTGGAGGTACACAATAGGTATACCTATGTAAATATGTAGGCCATCTACATATTTACATATTTATAAACGCGAATTTGTATGTATGTGTGTGTGCGTGTGTGTGCGCGTGTGCGTGCGTGTGTGTGTGTGTGTCTGAATATATATTATACATCTTGCTGTAATACGAGTATAATACGTCTTATTATTTTATGTAGTTACTAGTTACATGATTTTATGAAATAATTTCGTAGAAGGTATCGCCGGAACGGCGTTAAAATTGGACGCGTAATTAATAAATAATAATAATAATGATTATTATCTTATTAAGCGGAATAATATTCAATACTGCTACCGCTGCAGGTTTACGTACACACTCCTAGCCGTCGCGGTCGAAAAACCGCGAGTTACGCGGTCGCTGATAGTGTGAACATATTATTGTACTAGTATTATATTGCGGACGTGACAATGCCGAGACTCATTATCGTAGACGTCTGTGCATTGTGCAGCTACACCGGGAACTTAAATACGCATTATCCAGAGGAAACGTACGAGTTATGCAGTCTCAGGTATTTACAATTCACATATTTTCTATAACACGATGTGGTCTACAACGATCAGTATATATTATATTATACGGCCTTTAGTTTTGACGCTTTTTGGGAATTCGAGTATCTATTGAAAAACGACGCTAGGTAAATTATAGAGCCGCAATAGTAATCAATAGTAATAATACTAATAATAATAATGAAAAAGTCTATAAGTTTTCCAGGAAAAAAATACGGTCAATCGAATCCCTTAAAAAGTCCCTAGCATTTAAATAGCTTTAGAAGAATAGATTAATTTTATATAATATAGAATAATATGATGAATAATTATTATGTTTTTAAACGTGTCGATGATAATATATGTTTTGAATCTCAGTCAAACGTGTTTTTAATTAGTAATATATAATTATCTTATTTAAATGATATAAATGGATTACAATATCTTTTACATTTAACAAATATATATTCTACTCTTTTAATAAAATATGTGATTATATTTTGATTAAAAATGTTTTGAAAAGCAATATTTATACAATTCAAGGGTGAAGTTAGGTATTCAAGAATATTTTTATCGTTTAAATCGAAAAACGTCGAAATAATATAAGAAAAAATCTTGTATTTGGCTTTTTATATGTTATGAATTGGGTAAATAATAAGTTATATGGTTATTTCTGATTAAGTAATTAGTTATTGAGCCAAGCACTATTTTTTGTCCTACCCTATGTACATAGAAATTACTAAATTGCCAGGAGGGGGAGGCTTGCCATAGTAAGAATTTATTTAAGAATATATGCCTTAGTATTTCTCATAAGACATTTTTTACAAAAAACAATTTATACTCTACATTTTTTTTTCTATTGTAAATATTTTCATCCTCTTAATTTGGTCACGAACAAATGATTTTATCATAGAAATATAAAAGCTGATATTTTAACACGAATATTATACTTGAAAATATAATTTTAAAATATAAGATCACTATATTAATTTAGTGTAAAGATATTAACATGCGTATAAGACATAGGAAGTGCAATGAAATAAAATAATTTTATTGCGTGAAAAATGGCCACGGAGCAGTGAGTACTACTACTCTCATCCCTTCCATTTGACCACTTTTGTCGCTATTACGAAAATAGTATCATATTCTGACTTGGAAAATACATAGCAACCTAGATACATTAATGTTAAGTCCTAAAGGAAAATATTCTTCCTGGAAATTATAGCAGATATATATACATATACAGATTTTATGCAAAACTTCCTTTTAGATTTTTTTCAGTTATAGTAGTTGTTTTAAGTTTGCCTTAGGGCAGTTTAATTTAATAAAAAAAATAAAGTTTGAAAAGGAAGAATAGAAAATATTTAGTATAGAGCGCATTTATTTACATTTATTATTATTAATTTTTTTATCATGTAAAAAACAAGAAAATGTATATAAATTCACAGCATGTACATATTGTATATACTTTGAGATAACTCTTATTTCCTTGATTTAGCCTGAACGATGAAAGCATCCCTCTCTGTCTGAGTGCATAGTGCTTCCGTGTGTTTTTTAACGACTTTTCCCTAATGTTTTTACTTAACTGCGTCACAAGACTTTTTTTTCCAAACTTAATATTATTATAAAATTCTATACATACGCATTCTAGTACCAGCAAATTTGTTTTGTTTTTAAAATCAGAATATTCATTTTAACTTTTTTAAACATCTAAACGAGTATAAGCATACTACAGTCATATTACACCATACTGCTGCTTGCTTATACTTATACAATAATCAATATTATCTTTTTCGGATTCTTCTGCACCCATAATAATAATTATACTTGCTACGTCATACGCAAAACAATTCATTTGCATACGTACGCTTCAACGCATTAATCTTTGTCATTAGAGAATCGTCTCACTGCATGTCCTGTCGATAGTTTAAACTTTAGAGCGTATAATTATTATTAAGCGGGAGAAGATTAAAAAACCGTTGTTGACGTTATGGAAAATGGGTATTTTAACATTTACGTTTTAATAAAATGCAACCTTCTTTCTAACGATTAATTTATTATCCAACAGTATCCGTTTTAATAATAATAATAATAATAATAATGCATCATCAAAACAAAATCAACCACATTCATCACATCTAACTGGATACGAAAAGCGCTATTTTATTTAAAAGTTGTACCTGTCGGCATTGTATAGTATCATAAAAAGTATAATTGCTTATTTTTAGATTGATGAAAGATTTTTAGTAGTTTTAAGATTAAACTTCATTTTATGAGTTATTATAATACCTACAGCGGATTGCAATTTTTTTTATTTATTATTAGTTTTTTTTTTGTTGCATTCCATTTTTTTTTTCGTCGTAACGTGTAGTTTTTTAAGATTTTATTAAAATTAATTGATCAACGGTGTAGGTCAAAAATACCTACATATCGTGATAATGTATTTTCACTAACCGACCAATTTGTTTTTAATCAATTTGATATTTATAATTATACAGTAGAACGAAGATATAATCTGAACTAATCGGGTTCGGAGATTATCAATTATAGATTACATAATTTTTTAGATTATTGATCAACAAACAATTTAAAGTACATTGGAGGTTACAATATATATAGTATCGATTTGTAGTTAATACGCACTATATTTTCTATTAATTTTTTTTAATTTTAAGTTTAATCTACATACAGAATTTATCATGCCTATATAATAAAATCAATATATTTATAATTGTGTTTTTTTTTCTTAAATTTGATTTTTTTTTTCATTAGCTCATTTCATTTTTACATTCATTTTAGTTTTGGTTTTACACTCTCATCAGAAGTCTAAAACTGCCAAATTAAAATATATGACAAATAAGATAGGTACCTACCCGACTTTTCATCTGCTGAATTTTATACCAAATCCACTATTTATTCAAACATCAACTGTATAACTCTTAGAAAAATAATATAATATAAAACTAATGATTTTTATATTTTACTATAATAAAAATTGAACAGCAATGACTTTTTCAACATTACACTAGTTATAATAATTAGCACCTAGTGTACGTTCAAATCTAAAAATAATAAATTGTAAATTTAATTACGTAGGTATATTTGTAAGTTTTGAATAGTTTTTTAGATGTTTAAAAATGCCAATTCATTGTGATATAGGTATTCGAAAAACGTTGGCCAAATAATTCCAAATAGTTAATATTTCTTATCGATAAATACAATTCTATGAATACTTAGAAACATTCTTGCTATGGAAATAATTAGATAGGTTCAGATTTATAAAAGCAATAAAAGATCATTATAAACTATTAAGCCATTATATAATCGATGGTCTAATTTTTATATTATTATAATATGATACTACTATAACACTTAACATTTTATTTTGATGAAATCGATCATATTGTGTAGAGGTAATTACGACGGGTATCAATATTAAATTGTAATTGTGATTTTAAATTTAAATGTTTTATTTCTCTTATAGCACTTTGTTAGAATAGAAAATTTTACTTTTAGTGGTATTCCGAATAATTGACGAAAAAAAAAACAAAAATTGAAAAATCCCGCAGCCGTGCGTCGTACCAGTTTTTTCCTACTTAGGTTATGTACTAATGGCGTTTTGATAACATTCAAAGTAAATAATTAGTGGTGCTCATTACAAGCATAAATAAAAAGTTGTATGATTATGTATTACAAAACGGTTTGGGAATCGTCCGTGAAAATGTGCAGCACGAATCAAATGCATCCTACCATGCTATAGCATGTCGGACATCATGTACCCGTTCATTCCCGACAATGAGAATAATCGACCTCCGTAAATCGGTCTGAAAGTCATAAACACTGAAAATATTTTACCAGGTGTGGAGTCACCATGGCGCAGACTTGTAGAAAAAGACAATTTTAATCAGTCGTGACAACTACTAATATTATTTACTAATTGATTACCTATTATTATTCGGATAAGCATTATTATAATTATTATTATTCCGACGGAAACCGCGTGCCATTCACGATTACCCGCGGCAGTGTTCGGCTTATCGTTTTTCGACCTACACATTCTGCACGTGTGACATGGGATAACGGCATATTATTTACAATGCGTGTTAGGACCGTCGTCGAGGGTAAACGGTGACAAATTTGAACGGACAGTGTTGATAACACAATCCTCCGATTAGAAAATAATCTGCAGCTACGTGGATTGTCAGTAAAATAACTACACTAACAAAACATAACAGGCATGTCGTGTATAATGTTATTTTTATTAACGCACGTTATCGTATCGCGGTATAATATTATTTTGATTTTGGTGCACGCGTATCAGTATATGATGTGACAATCATATTATTCGTTACGATAATCGTGACTCGCGAGTTAGTGTTGTAAACCCACACGTACATAATAAATAATAATAGAATACCACGAGCATCTGTAATATTATAACACTATAAAACATTGATGGTATAATTATTCATATAATATAATATACTCGTTGTCATAATTCGTAATAATTCGTACGGAAAAGAAACCATTCGCTTCTCAAAAATCCTGTTAGTTCATTGCATAATTTGAACTGACGGTGAATTTCAATATGTTTAAATTATGTAGTCCCGTTTCCCTTGTTCGCCAAAATACGAACGATTTCCAACCCGATAAGGAAATATATATCTACACCGCGCGTTCGGACAATCAGGTGTACCGATAACGCTTCGTGCGCTGGATAAATAATTAACAGGTGTGGCACTTAATAACAGCTGCAATGCATATCAATAACGTGCGATAGGTGAAAATGTTCATCGAAATGCTGTTTTGCGGATAATTCCAATTCAGAAATGTAACCTACTACGTTTTTGTAAACGTTTTGGAATTTGGTCGAGGTAAATAATATTCAACTGTTTTAAGGCGAATACTATTATAATATTATAGTGCATAAAATGTTGTCAAGTAGATACATATTTCTGATTTAAAATTTTAAACGATCGATAAACATAACGATAATCCTATGAGGGAAAAAACTCTATTATAATTGATGATAATTTAGTGCACATACTTGTATATTTTGTTCACATTAAATAATCTAATGAGACGATTGATAACGGTTGATTTATTGGGAACGAAAAAAAAAAAAACTTCGAGGGTACTCTACGAGTAGGCACATTACATTATTTATATACACGAATGTAGCTAATTACAATAGTATTTCAGCTGTCGGTGTTTTTCATGTCTTTTGTGTGCATGGTGTATTCGAATCGCGATCGTTCGATCTTGAAAAAATTTTCAACGCGTATGTGTTATATCTCTACGTTTTTAGTGCATATTTAAAATTTCACGACTGATATATATATATATATATATATATTATATTATATAACATTATGCAAAACACCAGCAAATGTTTACATATTTTATTTACCAATCCCACTCGTATCTCGAATTAATTATAAATACCAAATCATGTGTACAAGAAACGTATATATTGGCTTTAAAACGTGCGAACCTATATTTATATAAACAGTGAAAATTCTGAATAGCGGACACTTTTGGTAACCAAAATGTTGTCCATTATTCGGAGGGGATACATTTTTGAAATTCATAAAACGTAAATTTGTAGAAAAATACACATGTTAAAGTTAAATTAAATAATGTGCTATGTATATATAATGTTATTATTTATTGCAATAATTTATGTAAGTACTATATTTTTACAAATTATTATTAATTACATTATTATTTTGTGAGAAAAAATCGGGTGAACTTTGTCTGTTTATAATTCCATCGTCTTTGTGCAATATCCATTGGTAATAGCATTCGCTGATGTTACAGCAGAAGTGAAAACAGTACTGATTTTCACCTCTATTGATGAAATAAAATGACTTACGTTCTTTACAGCAGAAAAAGCGTCCTGTGTAAACCGTCAATAAACTAACGAATTGCATAAAAGCCACAAAACATCGGCAGTCAAGACATTGATATTTTCGTCATAATGCTCGTTATTCACCGTAATTTCAATTTAATGTTTCGTTACGACTAACGCGATTACGAGCCAGTTTTATACTATCAATAAACACTATGGCGCTTAAGAGATTTCGATAGAATGCTGTCGTCGTTTTGTCATTATTTTTAAATTTAGATTAAAATAGGCGTCCGCTATTTGGAGTTTTTCCCATGGAAAAGTAATGAAAATGTCCCCGTTCCCAAGAAATTGTCCGCTATTGGGAGGTGTCCGTTAAGGGAGGTTTTGCTGTATGTATTACACGTCACAATGTCATGCAACAGTCGCACGCGACGTGTACGCAATATCCTGCAGACGCGTTGTCGTCGCCAGGAAACGGAAAAGTGTTGTGGGGAGGTGAGGAGGGGGACGTCGGCATGCTGAAAAAGGTGACGGACTGCAAACGTTTGATACCCGTGTTCCTGTATTATAATATTTTTATTGTAAACGTTTGGAAATGGGTGCGTGAAAAAAAAAAATAGGTAATAATAATAAACTATGGAATATTGACGCGTGTGCGCGACGAGAAAAAATAACCCGCAATAAATAGATGACCGCTGTCGATAACGATGTAGTAGGTACCTACTACGTATACGATATTACGTATGCACTGCTGCAACGACGAATACAGCGACGGCGGCGGCGGTGCGATGATGTTGACCGGACAGAGAGAAGAGAGAAAAAAAAAGCGAAACGCGCCGACTATAATTTTTTTTTCCACGTGTGTGTAGAGCTGTACGGCTACACGTATATTATAATATTATAATAGTAATAGTGTTTGCCCGCAATAAAACATTATATTATACTGTACACCGTCTATAGGTAGGTGTATGGTGTACAGATTTCGAGCGGGAAATTAAACGAGGGAGGAAAAATATTGAAAGAGGAAAAAAGTTTATACGCATCACACGTAGGGTTGTAAAATTTCATGAAATTTATTTTCTTGAAATATTTCATGAATTTTTCATGAAAAATATTATTTTTATTTCCAAGTGAACATTTTTAAAATTTGGTTTATTGTATGAAATAAAGAAAATATGTAACATAGTTACATACTACATACATAATAATACACACACATAGACATATAAAAAAACTAGATAGCCGACTATAAGACAATATATTGAAGTCAGCCATATGCCAACAGGGAAAAATTGCATGAGTGATTAGGATTTTTATTGATTAGGTAGGGTTTTTA
The DNA here is from genome assembly GCA_025469195.1 of Chaitophorus viminalis. Taxonomy (NCBI): domain Eukaryota; kingdom Metazoa; phylum Arthropoda; class Insecta; order Hemiptera; family Aphididae; genus Chaitophorus; species Chaitophorus viminalis. Next base: position 38,766 of record JAIPRK010000503.1, read on the forward strand.
ATTCGTAAACCTTGGTTGATAAATGATACCTAACTGATAAGTTATTCATAAATCATAATCAATGTTTTCTGTGTTTTATCAATATATTATTATTTCTAATCATCTATAAACACGTTTAAAAGAAAAAATATATATTTTTCATAATTTCATTGAAATATTTCAAGAAGAGTGAAATTTTCAATTTTAAAATATTTCAAATTTATAACCCTAATCACACGTCATATTATACCAATGATTCTCAACTCAAGCACGGACCACGACTTAATTTTTTTCCTCCTACACCACTTATTGTTTTCCATACTTATATTTTATAATTTATATGCACATAATAAAATCAAAAGTTCGGCTCATATTGTAGAAAAAGTTTATTTATTAGTAAAAAAAAAGTTTCAATGAAGAAATTGTACAAGTTTAAATTATTATTTACATTCAAATGTAACTTATTAGCACGCGTTTCACTGACCAATTGTGGGATCCTTGGAATGACGATATTGCTTAATATGATGGAAAACTTACGTACACTAGCCGTAAGGAATATTAATTACAATTTCCTTAATTTTTTAAAAAGATTTAAAATTAAAAGATTTATAGTACTAAAGAAAAATCTTTAGCATCGTGAACCACTTGGAATGAGTCCACGGACCACCAGTTGGGAACCACTGTATTATACGAAACACAATAATACCGAATAGATTATTGTTCGTTGCGTCACGAATTATCGTTACCTCGAATTAAATACATTCTACCAACTATAATCCCCCTATTGAAAGTCCCATAACACACTGAATTTTATATACTCGGAAGCGTATTTTATAAGGTGCGCACCGTCGGGTAAGTATTGATCCGGATCAAAGTCAGTTCATATTTTGATTTGTAACATATAATTAACGGATAATACTTACAAATTGTTAATTGTACAAGTAACGCAATAATACCTATTGCCAGTGACAGTCATGAACAACAAAAGGTTATTTATAAATGTATTTATTAACATTGTGAACATATTATCGCGCGTGTTACTTATCACGATTTGTTTTGTTTTTTTTTTATCAAATGCAAGAAATTCTCTTTAAGTTAACAAACAGTACGTGCACTTTTATAATATATGTACGTCATATTATACTCATATAATATGTATAAAAACATATAATATAACGTGTAGGTACATAAAGGTATTTATTTAACCGTGGTCTTAACCAGTGGCGTTCCTAGACCCTTTCATAGGAAGCAAACGAAGTACACACATTATATATGTACACTAATTACTAGGTGGTTTACCTGATTTTCACTCGGAGTGTGTATAATGTCAATTTTCATATAGTACACATGGTTATAAATACCAAAAAATAAACGGTGAAATCATTAAAATTAAAATTTTCAAAATTTCTACTTTTAGTGGAAACCGAGTTACTTTATTATTAACAGAATCACACTAGTCACAGTGTTTGAAATATTTTAAAACATTAACAGAATAAGCATAATTTACTGTGGTATAAAATTTATACTATGAATTACAAAAATTTGGAGAAAAAATAGGCCATGGGCTGCACCATTCGTCCCCCCCCCCTTGAGGACGCTGCTGGTGTTTACTCTATATTATATAGATAAATATAGTGACTATAGTAAGAACCCCAAAAAAACTTTGATATTCGTCTACAGACACGGAAGTCTAACAATTCTACATAATATTATAAATATATGGTATTCTGATCCAACAGTGCTGCGCCAAACTCATTTAAACGGTTTAGGCATTAAACGATATGTAATACAATTGACACATGCAGACTTTAACAAACCGTAGGTGCTTACGTATACGACATAATAATGATATATCTATTCGAGTATTCTAATAATATTCTTCGGTTCCCCTTTCGAGATTCATTTCGGTTATAGATTCGCTAATCTCACATCTCTCTATCGACCGAAAAAAAAACAATTCAACAACAAAAATAATTCAACTCCGTATTAATATGCGTCTTACACTTTCTCATTGCAGTGAACAGCGGTTTTTTAATCGTGCTATTAACTTTTCGAAGGAAATGTTATGTATACATACATGCATGTCATTTTTTTTTCTTTTACATACTTCTAAACGCTACAATAAAGAATCGATTGTATTCGCTCGTGGTGCTACAGCCGCAAGAAAATATATTTTATGTAGAGGAGTAGTAATTTACCGTCCGGAGTAGTTACGTTGTCGCGTATACTCACTAAAAGGTACCATTTAACATATTATGTTTTAAGTGCGTATAATTTTCCATTGGCGATTCAGGTTACCAGAAGTACACATTATTACATTATTATAATAGTCACCGCATTCCACGGAATATTTAAAAAAAAAACCTGAAGTCGCTGTATGACTACAGCGATCCAACTACCTACACGGTCGTACGTGATCAAACGGAATGACATGACAGTGTATAAAAATATGTACGAGTATACATTGGTTTTATTGGCGAATTCGTGACGAGTGGTTTTAAAATCTGTTCAAGTAACATGCGTTACCCCGAATGTTGTTAAAAATTTACAAAACGTATTACACAGCATATATAATACGGTTCGACTACGTAAATGTATTACAGTGAAAACAGTGTAATGCGGACCCTGAATAAAACGGAAAACTATACAATACGGAATTTTTCTATGGTCCCAGCCGCAGCATGTTCCTAAAGTTGTATATAGACGTTGAACCTCAATAAAACGAAATCTTCCTAACGCGGAAATGAAACTTTTTTGTATAGTAAGAACCTCGCATAAGCCGGAAACATGACACGTGTCACGTTACGTTGATATGAGTATGTAAATAATACTAATGATTTTTTGATTATTGATGAACAATTGTTCACGGAAAGCGAAGAAATTCAATCACAAAATTATTTTGAAAATAATTTATCTGAAGGCAATGAAGACGAAGAAGTATTCCATGAAGAAGTTATAAAAACATACAAAGATATATTAATTGAGATAAAAAATCTATAACTGTTTGCCATTGACTAAAAAGATAATAATCCAATTCAAATGGTTTCTTCAATAAAACAACATACAGCATACAAAACAACATATAGCAACAACAGTGACCACATGATTTTTAGAAAAGCTAAATGTAATTCCTAACACACAGTAACACTATTTCACTGTAAGTATAAATTATTAATATTTTTTTAGTAAAATAAGTCCAAAACATTAATCTAAGTATCTAATCTATAAGGTATATAAAGTAAAGAAATAAATTAAGTTTCTATCTCTATAGAGTCTCTAAAGTAAAAATTATAAATGTTACAAACCAATTTTGTAATAAAAAATTTGTACGAATATATAATCCAAATTTTTTCTGTTTTATTCAATAAAGTGGAATTTTTGGTTGGTCCCATGTCATTCCGTATTACGTACGTACATACATACATACATATGCACACGTACATGCTTTACGTAAATGTGTTTCAAATACCGTCATATTATATTAGCTAATGACTTGTTCTTCTCAATAACTACTACCGTAAATGTATTGTATTATTATTATTTATAGTGTGAATAATCTTACGAATGTGTACACGATTGTGAATGTGCCGTATGGATATGCGTATGGGTATAATAATATTGTGTTTCGAAATACATTTTTTTTTTGTCGGGTGGCCTGATGTGATTAGAGACGGTGAAAAACTACAATGCAACCGAGAATCGTTGTGCTCGGAAAAGTATTTGATTTTCAGGGAATCGATTTTGACAGCTTGATGTGTGGCAAAAATAGTTCTCGTCAAAGTACACAAGTAAAAATCAAGAAAACAGATTTCTGGAATAATTTTCAAAGGGAAATATTTCGTGTTTAAAATTATATTATTTATTGGCAGTAGGTACACGTGTAAGAATTCGTAAATTCGGAGTTGTCTGGGAAAATAACACAGAGGAATTTAGAAACTAGAAACACTCGTGGCGACATTGATGTTATCGCGTCGAGTTCGACGTAGAAAAAAAAAATCGCAGTTATAAAACGATTTATTGTATAACTACTTCAAAATCGTATACCACAGCGATTAAAAATATATTCTGTATTCACCCGCGGTATTCGATTGATGCGAGGAAAAACGTTTGAACGCGCACACACTTTTACGTATAAAATATTGTCATCGCGGGGACATTCGAACAGACTGTAAATTATAAAGTGTAAAATGTAATCAGATTGTTATCGAAAACACGTACCTACGTCTCGCATACAGTATATGATGTCGTCATCGTAGTAGTCGTCGTCTTCGTTCTCGTCTCCGTCGTCATCTTACTACGAACATTCGCCATTCGGTGTCGACCTCGGGCCGGGAAAAAAATAATTTTTTCTCGACCCTTTTTTTCCCACCTATTCGGTTTATTATTTCAATTTTCTCGATTCGTCGGTGCAATGTGGAAAGGAGACACGGACGCCCTGTGCCGATAAACGATTAAAATAGAGATAATATTTGTATGAAAAAAAAACCTAAAACATTCCGCAAACAATTTAATAATGAAATAATAAATTGTAGTTTGAATTCAGAGGGATACCCTCGAAGCAAGGGTTAAAGCGGGGGGGACGCAGAGGGACTCAGTACTTCCCCTTCCTCTGACACTCCAAACAAGCGTTCCTTTTAAATATTTCTTTTGATATTCTCCAGAACAGTCATTATTAAAGCTTTCATTTTTATTCTCCTTATAATCTCTGTTAAGAAAAAACAAAAAAAAAAAATTATAATTTTCGAAACTCAATTCTCAAAAGAAAATAATTGTTACTTATCAAAACCTACTATCACAAATAAATTTGTATTATTTATGTGGTTGTGTTTTAAGTAGTAAGTGTAACAGCGCAAGTCATAACAAAACATTGTGCAAGAAAACACAAACATTGTTCTTATTTCCTTTTAATTGATTTATATAAGAAATATATATATATATATATATATATATATATATTATAATAAATAGTAATTTTGCTGTAATATACCAAATATTAAATTTACATACATAAAAAAAGTATCTTACCATGAGTGGGCTCTTAATTCCTCCAATGATCTTATGAAGTATACAACATACGTTCTTAACTGCTTAAATAATAATCTTAAGAATAATTTAGTAATTAAGTTTTTTAAAATGTGTAGTATTACTTCATCAAACACTCAGTTTAAATTAAGAAAACAAAATATCGATGGGATTCACATAGTCGGACGTGTATGGTATACTGTACATCCTCTAAAAAAATTACATGGAACGCTCAACACTATTTTGGTATTTGAGTTCCCCTTAGAGATTATGTTTACTTTAGCCCCGTCGCCGGGTTGAGCGGTATCTTATATAAAGTTATTATCTATGTTGCGTCTTATAGGTTACATTTGATTATTTGAATCTGCTATCTGTGGACATTTGTAAATTATTGTGTCTAGGTATGTATATACTTTTATCTTTGGATGTATCTATTGTATATTTTCGTTTTTTCTGTTAAGATACAACTGAAGATACTTACATTTTTTTTAAACACTTAACAATAAATATACTCAACTAACAACTATAATTTATTTAAACACGTTTTTAAATTTGCATTATAATTTATTGTTTTTCAAAGAATTAGTTGAAATCATGATTTGTGGAAACAAGTTTAAAAGAGTGGGACAATATCGAACGAATATTTTCTCCCGCTGGTTTTATATTATATTCACCGAAAACGTATTGGTTATCGAACAAAACATTTGAAACGCTAATATTCCTAGAAAATATGATTAAATACAATAATATATCTTGTATCTAAGATACCTTTTTTCTAGTTTCTTGCTTATAAGGACACCCCGTCTCCCGCTCAAAAAAATACTCTTTGTGTTACCCAAGACTTGCACAACATTATTACATTGTTAACGTGCACAGGGCGTGAATATACCTAAGGTAGCGGAGAGTTTAAAAATTGTGTTACACCGTCAAAAGGTCCCCCGGACTAAAAGTATAGTGGGGGGAAATAAATGGAACATTCAAAAAAAAAAATAAATAAAACTTGACCTTTTGATATTCACCGCGGTTGGTGTATTATATTATTATTAAGTACTGTTGTTACGACGGCGGCGGTGCCGTTTCCGACGACGACGATGACGGCAACGGTGTGTCATTTCCAACGGTCGATGAAATCGTGTGATTTCCGACGATTTGGAAAACAGCTAAACGACGAGGATGTCATTTCCGAGTGTTCCGACGAATAAAAATGAAACGTTCCGGATAGGTAAAGCTGTGATAAATTATCAGGTGAATAAACTCTTGACAACAATCGTTTTACGAAAATCGTTTGGTTAATGCGAAATAATGCGATTCAGACGTCCTGTAACATAACAGACACAAACAGCGTGGCATATAATAATATATAATATCATATGGAACGGATTTGTTCGAACTAATAAAAATTCAAATTTCAATTTTACTACACTAATATATCAACTGCATAGTATGAAATATTGGACATAAATCATTTCATTTATTTTTGTGCGTAGATTTGTTATTAAAATATCGCATTATCAAATATACATTCTTAATAAGTATTTTTTAATATATTTTTATTTTTTTTTTTGTAAAAATGAAAGTAAAATGGAAACCATTGGAGAGTATAATATGTCACGTATCCGGCTCTCGTTCGTTATAAAAAGATGGACAAAATTCTTAAAAACTTTCCGTGGGACAATATTATGTAGTTACGTACCTATACAACTGTACTGTGATAATGTGTAATACAATAACAATTTAAAGGTACTTGAAAATAATTTCTTCGGCAGTCCTTAGCGATGTTTACGTTTTTTAACTTATATTTATATATAAGTAGCGTACGCAAAATTCGTTTATGTAAGTGGGGAGGGGTCACCATAAGTATAATTACAATGTTTTTTTATACAATTCTATTCTTAAAAAAAAAAAATTTTTGTTATAGATGGGGGGGGGGTTAAATCACTAAAGCCCTCCCCTCCGTCGGTACGCCACTGGCATACGCTTATACCTACCTATGAACCGATGCTGTTTTAAAATACATTTATCTAAAACTTACGGTTCGCACAAATATTAATACAATTTTCAGGACCTGTTAATTATACCATGTGCAGATGATGAAGCCTCGGCCACGCCTACGTAGTAATATAACTGACGTGGAAGATTTTTTTTATGTAGATCAGGTTGTAGGTACCTTATTATTTGTACAGATTATAGATAATAGATTATAGATTTCTGATACAAATAACCGTATAGGTAAACGTATACATATTATACAGCTTTACTGTTGCTTGCCGAACATATATAGTCGATTAATGGCCGCAACCCGGACTTAAGCTCACCTCGGGACCACCATAATATAATATATAGGAGCTTGAAATATTTATTTGAGGATTATCATTGGATCATTATAATTTTAATACACAGTTTCATATATAGAATTATTTTATGGTTTGTTTGTCCGGAGTGGTTTTCGCAACGTGGACGAGTTTATCCGCGGATAAACATTTCCCCCGGAGGGGCTGCAGTCAAAACGTAACACTTGAAACACGTTCGCATTTAATGCTCGCACGTGTTGAAAATCGAAAGCAAATATTATTATAACCGTATGTAGGAGCGAACCACCATAGGTGTAGAATTGTCGGGACAAATTGCAAAAAAAAACAAAATTACATCCGTGGTGAACGGAATAACTACCTACCTAGCGATTTTGTTGAAGTTACCATTCCGGGTATTTGAGAGTACCTTATGCCAAGGTCTGAATCCTAAAGGTTCTAAACGATATTTATGAATATTCGCCTGTAGCAAACTATGATAGAGCAAATTATATATAGTATAATATTTATATATATATATTATATGATATTTTAATGAGATTTAAACTCATAGAATTTACTATATGTTTTGGTTGAAAACCGTTTCTTACCTACTTGAAATAACGATATGGTACCTAGTACGGAAATTCGGGACCAAGTGAATAAGTGATGAACAAATCAAAACATATATATAAATATAAAATAATAACCAACTAAAGTATAAGATTTAGCTATAAAGTCAATATAAAAACTAAAAGTATTAATAGAAATATTTCATGAAACTGCAGATTCGAACCATAGATATATCGGCTGGTTTAAAAACTTCAGCTAGGAATAATAGCTAGGTAAAATTAAACAAAAAAAAACCAGTATAAATTACATTCATTTTTAAATTGTAAGGTACAACTATTTTGTGATGTTGCAATTATTAGAGTACCTATTGTGGCTATTATATAATATATACCAGGCGTGACCAACATGAATATGTTTCCGAACCACATGGATAAATACAATTTATTATACACCAACATTTTTATATTTTATCATTTTCACAATTTGATCTAATATATAAATTGCTTATAGCCGATAAACATATAAAATTCCATTTGTAGTATAGTATATACCAGAAAAAAAAAGAGGAATTAAAATTCATAATAGTAATAATTATTACGTTATAGTTTTTGTTAATAAGACGCGAGCCGTATGCAATTGTAACGAGAACTGCAAGTTAGCATATATAAATATAGACAACAACACCAAACCATTATAAAATTCCATGAATTCGGTTGTTCTACAAAATAATTAACGTACACGGTACATATATTTGACATATTGAATAAAATATCTATGATTCGTATGTATATTATAATATTATTATAATTATTTCAATATCCATTTTTCAAATAGGTATGTACTTCAGTGAGTTCTGCTTAACATGATCACTGGTTTATAAAATCAATCGTTTATTAGAATCAAAATTGAAAATCTCAAATCAAATCTTATATTACTAACGTTAAATTGATCCTTTATTAGAATCACTAAGTTACCAGCCATTTAATTGAATCACTTTTGTAAACATTCTTATTGTTTTTATAAAATTAAAAATCATTTATACTGAAATTAATTGAATATGGATTTTAAATTTTAGGATAATATGAAAATGAAATTAGTAGATTTTCAAGTACAAAGATAATCTATGAATTACTTTATTTTAAATATATTTATTTAATTTTAAGCAGACCTATTTAAATATTAAATCATAAAAAAATTAATTTATTTTATTTTAAACATAGGTACGTATATAAATATAAAATCATAAAAAATAAAAATATTTTATGGAATCAACCGGTTAATAAAATCAAAACGATTCGAACCAATGTGATCATATTGCGGAACTCACAGTATTATATTATTATTTTTATTATCCAATCGCGGTTAACATACACTTTTTAATTTGAATTTTTTGGTCTTTTACCAGCCGGTGAAGTGTTTTCGTGGTTGAACGTTATATGTCGACCGCGGAGTCGTATAATTTAACCCGTTCGAACCGAACTACCGCGTAAACGTATACTAATAGTATTTATATAATAATAATATGTGTAATACGACTGCACTAAAACGTTCGGAGAGGACATAATTTTTTTGTATTATTTTTTAGAGCCCATTAAAATAACAGAACACGACCTCGGAAAATAATTCCCAAATAATATTGTGTGTAATTGTGGCGCGCGCGTAATAACACAACAATGCGAAATAGTAAAATACGCAATAACGTGTACAATACGACGAAGGGGTGTTTAACGACTCCGGAGACGACCTTACTGGCTCGACACGCGAAAGCCCGAGCCGACTTGAACGCCGCGGCGCATTGTATTGTTTAATATTTATACATCGCGTTTAACGATTTTCATCGTCGTCGCGGGCAATATAGTGCCAGTATATATATATATATATGCACCCGCACAGGCGCTTAAATGATATGTGCCGAATGGTCGATTGCTGAAGAGTTATACAGCTTTAGGTTATATACTGACCGGATAAAGCGATCATATATAATAATAGCGTTGAGTGTTTTATTTTCATACCTACGTTTAAATACTCCAACATTCCAGCGCGCAGTTTCTATAAGAATTCCCGCTGCAGCTACTGCGTTCCATTATACAGGGCGATCGAGAAATCACGCACATCAACGTATAAATGCGTTTCTAAATAGTATAGTTGTATTGGGTGATTTTTATCGTCTATAACACCAAAGGCGGTGTTTGTCAATTGCGACAATTTTGGGACACTACCTGTAAAATATACCTCAATTGTGCCATAAAAGAAAATGATTCAATAAAATATAAAAATCAATATATCAAAATACAATATTAAGTTTATATAAATATAGTGTAATTTATATAGTTATAATTAAAATAAATTAAAATAATTACTTTATAAAAATTATTGATACTGTTATTGTAACTTGCAAGTTTTATTTTCTAAAAAAACAAAAAAGAAATAGAAAAATGTAGATATAAATGTAGATTTTCATTTAATTAATTTATTGAGCTTTTTTGTAGTGATAGCTTATCCTTTTTACAAATTCAAACATATCTTGATTTCCATTTCTGTCTGTTAGTTGTAAAACCAATGATAATATTATAGTTTTATACACATTTAAATATTATACGTACCTAGCTATCAATTGACGCAATTGACATACTACAATTTATGACATTAGATTATCGATCGGCGCAATTGATGTATATCTTTTTCCTATCCCATATACCATTTCTTTACCTGCGATTTTCGGCGCAATTGATATAATATGCCCACTAAAGGTATTCCCAGAAATAAATCTATACGTCGTTGTTATTCATATTGATACCTACGACGCTTGCATAAGTGTTTTAATAATTATAATTCGTCAGTGAACACGTCGTTTTCCCAAGAGCAACGTGTGTTTGTTGTTGAACGGTATTTATTGCCAGTCATTCTTATGCTCTTACGTTGTTGACGAATTCCGAGTGAAATATTCAAAAAATATGCTTTGTTATATGTTTATATATATACGCACGAATAAGTAATTCAATATAACTACTATTTATAAACACATTTATTTTGATCTGCACGACTTTTCGATCGTCCTGTATATTAGCTGGTCACCATATAATATTTTCTACTCGGCAAACGGCACGGGTGTAATGGAATGATTCGAACGACTTTACTGCGATAGTGTAACGGTTTGATAGTTTTTTTTTTTTTCGTGTGTGTGTGTAATTTTAAAATTTGATTATTTTAATATATTATAGCAGTTGAAGCTAAACCAATAATAATATTAATAAAAAAATATATAATATTTGAAGACGTATGTTACGTCGAAAGAAGAAAATCTGAAAAAAATATTAATCTCCCATCCGAAATCGAGACCACAAAACGGTTAAAAATCAGCACCTACTTGCGGACTTGATTTATAAAATATATACATACTCGTATAATATTAGAACTATAGTGGTTTGCGAACACCGAATAAAATGTAATTTAACTTACTTAAACATTTGTTGACAATTCTTGTTTAGTAATAAAAAATGAAGTACTTATTTGCGGTTGTCAGTGCAACTTCGTACAGCGTTCCGACCAATGTACACAATCATATCGGTACCACTAAGCATCTTTTTTGCTTTTAACCTTGGACGAACACGAATTCAAAATCTCTTCTTTTTAGGTTTTTCCTTACACAAAATCACGCACGCAGCTGTGGTTATTATACAATAATTATAGAGTAATTTTCGTCTGACATCTTTACGAAGACTAAATTTATTTTGGTGTTGACGTGTGCCTTTTTCAACTTTGTTGCCGACATTTTTGTACACAAAAAAAAAAAAAAAATAATAATAATAAAAATTGTTTCTGACATTGTATGCCTCAATGTTCCTTTGGAGTGGACGCGGCGGCTTAATATCGTCGACGCCAATTAAATTTTCTTTTCGTTTGAAATTTTCTACATAGGACTATACAAGTGATTTTTAGAAAAGCATGGTTACACGATAGACAGAAAATGTTTGCAAGTTAACGATTTAACACGAGTTGAATAAAGGAACGCCGTGAGTTATGCCAGGATAATTCAACACATACTCAAAACAAAAGGCAAACATTAGAATATCCAACGGGAAAATTGGACGAGTAATCGATATTATATAATAAAAAAAAAAACTGAATATTGAACGTTTATCGAGAACTCCGATATCCACTGAACAATATCACTTAATTTGGATATGCAATCAAAAATAAATTATATCATATTAACAGTCCAGTTAGAATGTGTGGTCGATGGAAGAGGATAGATGTAGCTAGTAATAATATGTATTATTTTAAGAAAGCGCATAAAAACATTGTCAGCACAAAGTATACATTAGTCGGAAAACGTTTTACAGTAAAAATATGTAAAATGAATATAATATGGAACAAAATACGTAAAAAAAACGAGTAGTTAGATTAAGTTAAAATACTATATAAAGTCTAATAATAAATCAAGTCAAATTAAAAAAAATATATATATATATTTAATGATTAGGTAGGTACAACTTAATTGACTATTTTGTACATTAAAAATGTTAAAAAGAAACACATAATATGTATCTATAAAAATCGACACATGACCTATACAATTAAAGATAATGATAATAATAAACAAATTAAAATAAAACGCTCAATTTACATATAAGATAAAAAAGTACAGTTTCATGGAAACACGTGTATAATAGCCACAAAATGACTATCTACATGAATTACATATACCCTCTTAAGATTTTCAAAACATTGTCAGAGGAGACATTCGGTAAAATAAAATTGAATAATAAAACAATATTGTAAAACGACTATACGGCCACACTTGATTTTTTACCATTTTTTTTTCAATCTGAGTCGAAAACTATGGTAAAATAATGTAAGTAAAAATAAAAAGGATATTTATATTTTTACCGATAATTTTATCTTATTAATTAATAAAATTAATAAATTTAGTTTTTTAATTATTTAATTATATGAAAAAACTTATGGTGGGAAGAGCTAAAAAGAGTAAAAGAAGCAAGAAAATCGAAAAAGAACAGTGTAAAAAATAAGTGATAAGAATCAAAATTAAACAAGTGTTGTTGATGTTTTAGAAAACATTTTAGTAACATATAGAATATAACAAGACTAAGGCTCTAATGAGTATAAAAACTAAGATTATATTAAAACAACATACTGAAAGGGGTCAACACCTATTCATTAAATCAGTTATAAATTGTTAAATTAGAGCGTAAAATATAAAAGAAATATGTAATATTATTAAATTTTATTTTAAGAAAAACATAAGATTTTACTATATTATACTAAAATGGTTTATAATAAAATTATGAATTTTCAATGCAAACAAAATATTATATTCCTTAAAACAATGATTAGATGACCCCTACATGGAACATTATTCAATTCATGCACTTTTAACGGCCGTTAGTCATATTGTTAACTAATCTAAATGTGCAGTTGGCACTTTTATAACATTTTATATACTATAACAGTATACATACATATTATGCGCACAAATTACAATAGAAAAATCGAGCAAGACTATTAAAAATATATCTTATATGGATAAATATATAGGCCACTTTAAATAGTACAAACAAATTTTGTTAAATAAATAAGATGATAAATTAAAAATAAATATCTAAGAAAAAGAAGTATATGCAAACACGTCTAATAATGTAAATATGATTATAACATGTATACTTAAGAGTATACACATTCTAAATGATTATAATTGTCCAGTCTTTAAAAACAATTAACAATTAAATTTTTTTTAGTTATCGTATTATGGAAAGAATTAAATAAAAATTTATCCCAATAAGAACTGAATATCACTATGCCCAAGGTACTGTTTAATTATTATTACAATACAAGAATAAAACTGATAAATATAAAACAAATTTTGTATATAATAAATAAATAATAAAATGAATCTAAAATTATGATAACTACATATTTTATACATAGTATATATAGACATATATATTATATATATAATACTTAATACTAATGTAACAAATAAAAATTGCTCAAAGGATTGGTTCCATTATTCCTTATATTTTTCCTACATGACTAATTAAAAGTTCTGGTTGTTATTACAATAAATTTTAGTATTGTATCTATCACAGAATATCACAAATAAATAACAATTAATTTGAGCATTATGAAAATGTACTTGGGGAATACATTTAGATAATACTTCTTTAAACATCGCTTTTCAGATTATAATACAACAATTCAATACAAAAATTCTCGCACACACATAATATAACAAATTCGAATGAAAACAATAACACTTGAAAACTACTGTTTTTAGTTAAAAGAGAATACACATAAGAACACGCCACCAAAATTGCGTACATATAAAAAATACACTCGCACACACTTGTTCGTTTAAAAGAAAAAATAGAACATTCTACAGAAACGTCAAAAGAAGAAAACTACAATATTGTTCCTAAACAATAAGAGCATAATCAATAAAAATATGAAAAAATAATAGTTTCACGCGACAAAATCGTCAATAACAAATGTTTTCATAAAAAGAATGTTAAAAAAAAAAAAAAAGTTCAGCGCAGAATAAAATTGTTTGCGATTGTCCGTCAATTTAGGTTTATATTTTTAGGGATAAACCGTGTAGTGGCAGTAATGAGATCTAACAAGGTGGAAAATTTGAAAAAAATACGCAACACTAATATACAAGTACAGTTTCCAAATTGTGAGCACAAAAGTACAAGAGGCAAACAGCACTGATTTGGTCCTACAAGTTAACTAAGTAGGCACTTGAGAAAAAATACATTTTTCAGGATATTACTTCGTAGTACAATAATAGTACACATTATATAGGCTCAAAGAACCTTATCCACGAGCCACACAACTTAAAAGATGCGCAACTGTCATTAAGGAAAAAACAATTGTAATAAAGATTATAAATTGTGCGTTAACGAACCGCATAGTACAACATAACACACACACACACACACACACACACATATAGATAGAAACACATGATTTCCACCGCACTGCCATGACGGATGAACAAAACGATGGAAATACATTTAATAATAATAATAATAATAATAGAAAACAAAAACGAAAAAAAAAAATAGAAAAAACAATAAATGAAAAAAAATAAAATTTGACAACTGTGTCTTGTTGGAGGAGAACGGTGGCGGCGAGGCGAGCGAAGGTGTCCACGGAAACGCCAATATTTGACTAAGCGGCCAATGTTGTCGTGACGACGACAGCGATCGCTCGTTTCAAGGCTGCGGTGGCGTTTCGTTGACCAGCGCGCAATACTTGGCTGACACGCCGCCGCACTTGGGCTCGTCGCCGACCGTCGGTTTGAGCTGCTGCTGCTGTTCCCGATTGCCGTGCTTGTACTTGCGGTTGAAGAAATACCTGGCGTGCACGGACTTTGTCGACTTTGGCCTGTCGACGACCACCGTGGTTGTTTCCTGATCCTTTGTGGCCAGCTTGACCACCGCCGTCGGTTGCTGGTGATGATCCCTCTCCTCGGCTATGCGTGGCAACGACACGTGACCGGTTTCGTTTGCGTACAACTTGTTGGCCGGTTGCGGTTGTTCGGCAGCGGATGCAGTGGCGGCAGTGGCGACGACGGCGGCAGCAATGGTCGCCGTGGTTGCGGTTGCCGCGGTCGACTTGTCGGCCTGTTTCGGCGGCGACGGTGACGGCACGTTGTCCGCATGCTTGGTCGCGACCGTGGCCGTGGTGGTGATGGTGGACGTCTTGACGGCGGCGAGCGGCAAACCGGACGCCGCGGTGGCGGCCGCGCGCACGCACATGGGCGGTGACTTGGTGGTGACGGTGACGCGGGGCGCGTGGTGGGTGGTGACCTTGAGCGCCGGGTCGCACAGCGGCGATATCGAGTTGGACTTAGTCTCGGCGGTGCGCGGATGCAGCCTGTCCGGGGACAGGGCGCGACGCAGCAGGGGCGAGCCCGGTTCGGACGTCTTGCACGTGCGGCCGAACGACGAGCCGGTCTTCTTGCCACCGCAGCACGCCGACACGGACCCGGAGGCGGCGGACGTGACGGTGGACGTGGCGCACCCGTTACCGTTAGACAGCAGCGAGGACGGGCTGTACGACTGCGTGGTGTTGGAGCTGCCGGGCTGGTGGCCGGACGAGAACGTCAACGGGCTGGGCGACCGGGTCGGCGACTGCGGCAACGGCGACGGGGACGGGGTGCGGGCGAGTGGCGATAGCGGTATGTGGCCGACAGATTTGCGCCGGTTGGGCGAGTGCAGGTTTTTGGTGGCCGAGTGCAGCTTGTGCTTGAGCCCGTGCAACGTGGACGGCCGCTGGTACGGTGTGGCCGAGTTGGGCGTCACGGTCGGCGACGAGTTGGCCGACGAGCTCGACGAGCTGGTCGACGACGAGTAGTCGGCAGCGGCGCCGGTAGTCGATGATGACCCAGCGGCCGCCATTGCGTCCGGCGATGACGATGACGTTTGGCCATTCGGCGTCGGGCTGCGACCTCCACTGGCCAACAAGGACAGCTGTGGAAACAAAACACGGTAAGTAAAACATGTTGACAACGGTGGCCAAGCAAAAACCCAACTGCGATATAATATGATATACTTGTCCCGAGTGTGCCATAACCCACCGGTTCACCCGACTCATCTTACCCGAAGCCAATTGATATTTTGCTTCATCCCCCCCTCCCCATTTTATAGACAACGCCTGAAGTAAAGAGCCAGGATATGGACAGATTTTACATTTTTTTTTTCCTATCCTATACAAACAGTGGTTTTCGACCGGGAGGTGTATAATTACAATGTAATGAGAATTTTGTTGTTAAAACAATATTGTGTATAGTATAACTATATAATATATAATAATATAGTGTTAAAAAGATAAAATTTTATCATTTTACAATTAGTAAAATTTATTAAAAACAATAAATTTCGGATTTTTCAATGTTTGAAGATATTTCTGCAGTTTTTTTACTACCAACAATGACGATTAAGCATTGCCAAGATCGATAAATACTGAATTGTTCAACATTTAACTGCCCTAGAAACCCACTCAGATTATCAGTTGAAAAAGTTCCGGATAAAAATCAGGATGAATTTTTGGAGCTCAAGAAGGATTCAAGTTCAAAAGATATATTTGATAAAAAATCTTAAACGGAATTTTGGCCATTTTGATGATCAACTCATATCCAAAAGTGATCGTCAATATATCATACTAAAATATTCATGAAATAAACCTTTTAATATTTGCGTTGATTTATATATTCTATTTTTAAAATGTTATAAAAAATAAATAAATCATTAATTCCATAATACATGGTTATTTTGTGAAATTTATTTGTTATAAAGGTTGGAAACCACTGTATTATAACGTCAAAGAAGAAAATGTTGATATATCAAAAATTATGTTTTACAATATTATGTTTAATAAATTGTTCGGCTTTTTGAAATCAATGTTACAATTTTAAACGTATTTTATTAAAACGGTCGGCTATTTTTTTATTTGTATGTTCTTATAGTCAAATACGAAACTAGTATTCAACATATGATATGATAAAAAATGTTTTCAACATATCAGTTGATTTGAAATTTCCCAGAGCCCGAAATCCCTGGAACCCTTCCCGTTAGCCGTAACCACTTGGAGCGCGACCACAGCCGCATCGCCCACCCGACGGCCCTCTCACCTCACATACACGTACCTGTTGGTAGTCTGGCGTGCACTTGGTGCTGATCCGGCGGAACAGCGAGTTCTTGTGCCGGCGCCTGCTCTCTCCCGCCGGTATGTCCTTGCGCTGCGACCGCTTGTGCCGGTGGTGCGAGTGATGGCCGAGCCCGAGGCCCCGGTGCCGGGTGTTGGACGCCAGCTTGCTCTGTCCCGGCTCGCGGCGCCGACCACCCGTCTTGATGGACGTCAACTCCAGCGGCGTGGACCGCAGCGTGGCCTTGTCGCCGCCGGACAGCAGCAGCTGCAACACCTGCGTGTGGTTCATCCCCTGCACCGGTTCGCCGTTGACGTGCGTGATCAGGTCACCGGGGCTCATGCCCGCCTCGAACGCTGGACTTCCTGAATCCACCGCCTGTCGGGAAAACGAACACATATCGTTAAAATGTTTTAGGGGTTTTTTGCATGTTTTCCGTTCGGCCATTCGGGCTGAACCGTACAGGATATCCACCGAGTATGTAGCGCGAAATGTGATTCGTGGGGTCGATTTTATATGTATTCGAAGGCTCGGAGATTTTTTTTTTAATTTCGACGGGTGGGTCATTAATTTTCAGTCATTGACGAGAAGCCGAAAAAAAAGAGCGAAGCCAATCAAAACGCAAAATGAATGCTTTATTCAATATACGCATTCTTACAGTTTAAACGTTTTTGTTAATGAAACAATAGATATTTTTTCTTATTTTTTTTTTTTATCTATAAGTACTTGTTTTCGAATTTAGAGAAACTTAGAATAAGTTGATTGGTTTCGTTTGATATACCTAACTATCATTGTGTACTGAGAATCACCGATACATATTAAAATAAAGGTTATCTAAGTAGTTTTGTACTTATTTTAACACAATAAAATCGTTGGGATCATACACGTTTTAAAATTTATAAATTTGAAATTGTTCTTCGTATTATTTAAGATGTTCTTTTGATAACATTGTAGGTGTCATTTTATTTAGGTATATAAGTTATTAATAAAATTAAGCACTATTTATTTCATCATACTAAGTTTAAAAGTTAAATAAGCAGCATTGTTATAAGATTTATAAAAATCTTCTACACTACACTTAATCCACTAATCTAAGTACACTTTAGTTACACGTATTGCAGCTTAGTTCACATTATTAATGTCTAACTGATAAACATAAAACTCTATAGAAAATAACTGATAGTTTCAATAGTTACAGATCACCTAAATATCGGTTATGATAACAATCGTTTGAATCCCGTTAAAAATAATCGTTACTTAGTTTTTTTTTAATTTTACCTCCAAAATATTGCTTATCCGCAATTCCTATTTATTATTTATTACGACTGTTAAACACGTAGTAGTACGCAATAATCACTCGTTAGCTAATCGCCATCACCATAATAATACACACAGATAGTATATAATGTATAGGAGCTAATTATATACTAATTATAATTTATTAGTATAGAAGTAATATAGAAGGTAAATTACCATTTACTTATTTGAGCTTATGGATTAAAAGTCAGTAATTTCAACACTCGACCTGAACGACAATATATACGTATATCGTGATTTTTTCATAATTTTCTTTACTTAACGTATTAATATATTTTTTATTTGAACTTAGTAATGGAAACCCTATGTGTATAATTTCTTTACTTAACGTATTAACATATTTTTTATTTGAACTTAGTAATGTAAACTTAGTAATATACATGTACAGTTAAACTCATTGAATTACATATTGTTGATATTATGGGTTAGTAATAAATTAAATAAATACATCATATAAAATCTAAGGTTTCGTACAATTTTAAAAGTAATAAACCACTTTTAAGTTATTCTCGTATGTGCAATAATAATTGAGTTGATAAAATATACACGCACACTGTATAGTTTGCATTAATATTTTAAATCTACTATTTAATAACAATTCGAGTAATCCGAGAAGTAGTAATCAATAGTAGTACTTCTTACTATTGAAACTTGATAAATATATAATGTTTAATTGATATTTTACGTAGGTATCAATAGATCGTTTGTATTAAATCCAAAAATAAGATCATTTTTTTTAAACCCCCCGAAAAATAATATTCTCTTTTACATCAGGTATATAATAATATCAAAAATGTAGTAAGAACATAAAATCACCAAATCAATTTAAAAAATATAAATTAATTGATGTAATTAAACGATTTCCAACTTTGTAACAGCTAAGTCATTGAATAAATAAAAAAAAATGAAGTATATAATTTTAAGAATGAAATCTACGAATTAAAAAGTTCTATACAATACTAAGTACTCCTTACTACTAATATTGAATAGTATGATACGATTAATAATCATGGCAGGCAGTTATAAATGGTCTTATGTAAGAAATCGAACCAAATATTGGTAACTATCTTGCACCAGATATTATTTTACAATTGCTACATATCAACAGTTTTATTTTTTAGTACAGAAAAAAATAAATAAAAATAATAGATTAAATAAATCCTACATAACATAAACGTATCAGTTCTATATGATTACACTAATGTAAACACAAATTTGTACATGCATTAAGTATAGAACATAAACACTAACCAATTTTCTAGATAACTAAAAAAAAAAAAACCTAATGACCTATCTTAAGTATTATTTTATGAGTTATGACGCACATACGATCACTTGAAGTTGTTGAAACGACACGCGAATAAACAATGAAAGTCATTATAGATTTTAACACACATAACTCATATTAACGTAGATAATACGCGATCTTATAAGTGGTATGAACTCAATTAAATGTATTAGACTAGAAATATGAATAGATAACATAGATAATATTGTCAAGCATATTTACATACCATAACTAAATGATGCATAGTGTAAAAGTCACTATCGCCAAAGTATACACGAATAGTGTTGACGGTAAACCCGAACCCAGAAGGACCTCGACGCAATATTATTGGTGGCTTCAAGCTGGTGATTAAAGGTACGTCGCGACAAGGGGAGTTCAATGCGCTACACGACCCTGGAGACTTCCCATGTGATCCATTGCTACTAGATTCTACAACAATGCGAGTAAGTAACGATCATTATTATTTCAACATCGAATAAATATATATTCACTATTCATTGTACACGAACCAGGAGGTATCATTAGAGACAATCCAGTGGCCGAAAAACTTTTGATGACAGATCTCGTTCGTTGACCACCAAAAAAGTTGCTGGTGGAATTTTTTGATGAGCCCGTAGAATTTGGCGAAGGCGGTAAAGTCGGACACAAATTTGCAGATACAGGTAAACTCAAAAATTCTTCTTTTTTCTCTGATGAAGGATCATCTGATTCATTTTCTGATAAACTCCTTAGTTGCCTGAAAATAATATTACAAACATAAAAAAATTATAAAAAATAAAATCATATCTTAATAACCAGAGTCTAAGTAATTTAATTTTAAGTAAGAGTAGCTTTAATTATATAATATTCAAAAATTAGATTGTTGTGTAGGATATTTTAAGCAATATTTATTGGGCTTGTCAAAAATCTATCATCAATAATATTACACACAACATAAGCACAATATGCCATAGGTAAATATTACATAAAATACACCAAAAGCAAAATCATACAATAATAATAATAATAATTCTCGTTATTGTTTTCTTTCTAAAGTTCTTATTCAAAAAATAATATTATTATAATATTGAAAAAACTGATGAAAAAATAAGGTAAAACAGATGATTTTTGAAAGTAGTACTAACACTATTTCTCTAAACAACTTTATTTATAAAATATTATTTATATCAAAAACACAACTCGTATTTTATTTAAAATGTCTTCTCCTGTAATATCACATCAGAAAATAATCAACAAAATCAGTTGAAATAAGTGGGCGGTACCACAAAAGGAATGTCAATACATATATATATATATATATATATATATATACACAAACACTGAATTGGTATTCTTCTTTAGATAATATTTTGTCAAACTACATTTAAATTAAATTAATTGTTCTAATTGTACATACTTAATTGAAACAATTAGATTTGATAAAAGTAAACTCAAATAGGTGTCAAATAGGTGTTAATTTAAGTGTCTGAAGTTATTTATATAACAAATAATAATAAAAACAAGCTAATAAGATATTAAATTCAACTGATTAAGAGGCAGAAGGTAGATAAGTACAATGATTATTTAAAGATTAATTGGTTTAATAATGCAACACTATAATGGTATTATGGTTAAATTGCATTTATCTGTTTAACTTAAATGAAAATGAGCAATCGGTATTGACATCTTTTTTACAGAAATTATTTTTCTAAAAGTTTGGTTAATGTTAATCAAAATAAAAAAGTGAACTTTATATTAGGTTTGAAAATTTAAAAATCACTTTAAAAAAGGATTAAACACAATTGAAATTAATTAATTATGGGTTGAATAAGTTTAAAGCCTATTCGAGATATACAATATTGTAACCATAATTTTAACTTTAACTGTTAATAAATAATGTGATATCAATCGAAAATATAAAAATAAGCAACAAGGTTTAAAATAATCCACAACACAATGTTTTTCAAAACTACGACAATTAACCATAACTAATAAACATGTGTAAGTGACTATAATTTAAAAAAAAAAAAAACTAAAGAAAAAGAAAAAGTCAAAACATTTAATTATATATTTGTAACAAATTCAGGAAAATTAAAATAAGTCATAGAAAAAATAACCAATAAAAAATTCTTGAATAAATCAAAAGCAAGGCTAACAAAAAATTATTATAATTATTAAATTTATTCAAATACCATTCAATGAATTATTAAAAACTTTATTTTGATAAAATGTATGTATGTTCACAGATTAGACTATATTGAATGATATAAAGAAGATTAAAATAGATCTGTTCATATGTTTACACAAAAAATCAACAATATTCAAAATATGCAGATAATGGACAAATTGATCTCAAAAAATATAAGCATGAAAACTACTGTCAAGACGATGAATTGATTCCTAAGACATTTAAAATATTTATAATTTAACGTTCAAAAAAAAAAGATTGAATATGCTGTTTATTTATTTATAAAACCCAAGTCACCATCAGGTAAAGGGGTTCAAAGAGTAGGTATAGAGGTAAATTTGAGTTTATAATATCACAAAATGTTAATCAAATATAAAAATAACAAATGTTTCGTGCAAAAAGAAACTTGTAATTCAGGTCTAACTAGTGGCAAGTTTCATAGATTAGTTATAATTTAATGGGCTCAATCATTTTTCATAAAACTTGCATTATAGTTATTTCATTACACTTTTAATTAGAAGATACTTGAATGTTGCTTCAAATATTGATAAGTATAAATGAGAGGGATTAAATGCATCTATAAGTAGTGGAATACAATAAATAATTGATCATTCATATTTGAATAGTTAAAATGATTGTATCATGAGTGAGCATAGATAAGATATACATGGTTCATGTAAAAAATATATTTGAAAATGTGCATGTGACATAGATAGATATCAACATATCAACTTAATAACTGATATGATACAAAGGTTTGGAACAAAGATGTAACAACATTAGAAAATGTATTTATTTGATTACAATGAAAAAAATACAACTTGTAGATGAATAATCAACAATTTCAAAATAAAATGTTTTACACATAATAATATGTACGAAGGCTGGTACTATCGTGTAGAAATATCATAAAGTATGATACACACCAAAACATGCCAATTATATAAAAGTTGTTATGATAAATAAGAACTTGGAAGATTTTCATGATATTTTAATATATGTATATGTAATGTAACTTCATGAACAATTACAATATTACCACATATAAAACTGTTTTCACATTTATATTTCATGTTATTTTCCTCACTCAAATCCAGAGTTAAAGATGAAAAAAAGAATATTGGAAAAATATTTTTATATTTCATAATAAAATACAATAATATGATAAATATCATTAAAGGCTTACGGAGATCTGTCATCTTCAATTGAAATCGAGAATTTCGGGATACTTTCTTTACTGTATAAACGCCGTCTACGACTGATTTGAGTACTAGGCTCATCTTCATTTAGTGACTTATTAAGAGTTGTCTTCTTGGATACAGGTGATTTTAGATTTTCATCAACTGTTTCTCCTTCTGATGCTGAAGTGTCACAAATGCCTATGATAAATATCAATAACCAATAAATTTAAATTATAATAAATTGACTCAACTAAATATACATAGAAATATGTTATATGGAAGAACATAGAGATACATAGAAGAAAACATTTGTAAAATAATCCAACAAATGAAATAATAGATTTTAAAACCTTGGTTTATATAAGTTCATGAGTCTAATGGTCTCATTGGAACTCTTATCATGCATTATTAGCATAATGATTTAATAGCAAATAATGTTTTAAGCGAAAAATAATATTTTATTTATAAAGACATAAATGTAATGTGATGTACATAGATTAGAATATAATGTTATGTATTCGTATGCTGGTCCAAGAGTATCCTCAAGTGACGGTGAAATATTGAGATGACCGTAAAATGGCATTTAACAGTATGTGATTGATGACTAGTAAAACTACATTACAGATGCCACACAAGTGTGATTAATTAAATTAAAAACTAATTAAGTAATAATAAAAGACTCTGTTAAGGCCAGAGAATTCAAGTTATTGTTACAGCTTAAATTTTCTTGAAATTATGGTATGAACATGTGCTTATAACATTATTAATAAAATATGTTTTAAATTTAAATATTCTTAAATATAAACCCCATGAATAATTTTAACTAGTCACTTGGACGTCACTAGAAAATACCTCTACCGTAAACAAGTTTAAGGATAATAATATTAGAAATAAATAATACTATTTTGCTAACCGGTATTAATAGATAAAGAATCATCTTTATAGTTCACTGAGGGAGATAAAGATGGATACTCATTGCTCATTGACAATTTGCTTGCTACTTTTTTGAACTGTGGTGAACAAGATGAAAATGTTCCTAGGATTAAAGAATCATCATCTGTATCTTCATCAACTTCATGGCTATAACGATCAGTTCGAGCTGAAATAATTCAATTTAACACATGAATACTTGTATTATTATAGTATTACACTATTGTACTATTATACTACAATTATATAAAATGCTTACAATCAAAATAACTAGTATCTTCATCATCTCCAAGTTGCGGCATAAATTCAGCTTTTTGTCTTAATAGTGAATTCCAATCAACACCATAAAAATATGGATGATCTTTGACTTCATGTGATCCACCAGTACCTAATCGATCTCTAAGATTTTGTTGTAATAATGATGATATTATGTTCTTGGCCTCTGCTTGAATAGGCCATTCGTTTTCATCGGGCCATTCAATATCATCTGAAATATATAACAATATTATGAATACAAAGTCATTAATAAAACAACTAAATATTTTTACCATTCACAGTATGAGCAAATAGTTCTTCGGGAGTTTCACCAAAAAATGGAACACATCCAACCAAAAATTCATATAATATTATTCCCATTGACCACCAATCAACAGGTTTACCATAACCTTGCCTGAAAATAAATTTAAATAATTTAAACATTAATTAATGATATCAATTTTAGTATAATCCTACATTATGAAAAATAAATAAAATAATTTATTTTTTATATACCTTAGGATTACTTCTGGAGCTATGTACTCAGGTGTACCAAATACTTGTTTGTCAGAAAACTGCCGCGAATCTCTTTCCACGTGTACTTCATACAAATTAGTTGCCACTATTACAATACAAAATTAAGCCATTAATACACATCAATATTATTCTACACTAATTTACTTACATGACATTAAGCCCATTTTACTAAGTCCAAAATCAGTTAGTTTTATGTGACCTAGCGCAGTAATTAGAAGACTGGAAATAAAAAAAATAAAATAAAAAAACAATTACAAATTAATGTTAAGAGTTGTACTCAAAATTGATTTATTTACTTGTCAGGCTTTAAGTCACGATGCACAATACCATAGTTATGAAGGTATTCAACAGCAAGTACAGTTTCAGCAAAATAAAACTTGGCCATGTCTGGTGGTAATGGTCCAATATTTTTTAAAAGAGATGCACAATCACCTCCCTCGACATATTCCATTACAAGACAAAGATGTTTCTAAACAAAAATGATAAAATAATAAATATATATTTATATTTATAATATATATTTGTATGCAACAACAAGTGCTTACTCTTGTTTCAAAACTGCAATACATGGTGACCACAAAAGGATTATCTGTAAAACTCATTATATCCCGCTCAGCAAATACTTGTTCTATTTGGTTCCGTAACATTAAATTGTTCTTGATTATTTTCTTCATTGCAAATCGTTGACGAGTTTGTTTGTGTCTAACAAGATATACAGCGCCATATGCGCCATTTGAGATCAATTTGATTACATCAAAATCAACTTCTGACGGTGGCTAAAATAAAATTATACGAATATAAAACTTTGCAGTCAAGATAATAACCTTTTTACTTACGGATAAAAACGCATCTTTTTTGGTACTTTCTTGTTGGGGCTTTTTTAACAAGGATGAAGAGTACTCATCTAATTTGTGGAAATTTACATCAATATCTAAAAATTTTTGAATTTTTAAGAAAAATGCATCATAATTATAATAGTCAGACATGAAAAATAAATAAACATTTACCATCAACTGAGTTACGAGCTAGGCCTAATTTTCCTATAATATATTGTGGTATCTCATCCTTGATGCCTTGGCATATCTTAGCCTGCCCTTCAGCTTGTTCCAGTAGATGATAAAATTCTTCAGGGTCAAATTCTAAACACTCAAGTAACCTAGCGGGTCTTGATATTATTAATAACAATTTTTTTACTATTCCTGTAAGTAGAGCATGACCTTCTTCTGATTTTTCTTTCGCCTGAAATAAGAAAAATAAATTTATTTTGCTACTATACAACAGTGTAATTTACAATTATACCTCAGCCAATAATAACTCCAGATTTTCAGACATTTCATAAAAATAGCAACGCGTTATTACTTTTTCTTCCGACTTCTTTAAGCAATCTCTAGCTACCTCCAACACTTGATGATTTACAAATCTAACAATAGGTACTGCATCTGCCGATATTTCAATGTTTTCCAGATTAAATTTTTCATACTCTTGAATAAACATTTTTAAACGTTCTTCCATCTGATGTGTTGCCTAAAATGTATGTGTAATATTTTTCAAATTAATACAAATATAAAAATAAAATTTATAATTCTCAGCAACTTTACCTTGGGAAACCTATCTTTATACAGAACGTTCATCATAATAATATCATTATCAATAACAGGCGATCTGCTAGGACTGCTGCAACAATGTCAAATGTTAAAATATCGGATACTTACAGAAATCAATGTTTAAACATTAACCTTAAGCTCCTTGAACGTGGTCGATTGAACCGTGATTTACGGTAGATAATGTTATCTTCTTCAGCACTATGAGTACTATCATTGGACGAAAAATGCTTGGAAAACATGTGCAACTCATCGGAGGTTGGCATATTGGGTAACTGGTGTAAACGCTCTTGACTGGAACACTGAGACTGCAAATCAATATTATTGTTTTTCAAAATTGTTCCACAACTATCAAATACTTGACTGTTAACGCTTACAGAAACATTTGAGCTCCCAGATGTGGTTCCATAACCAGATGACGGTAAAGAAGCAACGGACCACCTTCTCCCATCACGGCAATCTGTTGTGAGTAAATTGTAGGGCCTGAAAAATTGTATTCAACATAAGTCTCAAGTATACACTATGCAATAATATCATTCTCAAACTTCTGTTAAATAAAACTTTAAAAAATAAATTTTAATTTATCTAAAAAATGCTGTGAAATTACCTTTTTATTGAAACAAATGGAAAGTGTGGATGCGAATGAACTACTTTGGGACTTTCCAATGGACTACCTAAATATAAAATAACCAATCAATAAAAACAATAATAAAAAAAAAAAAGAATAATTGTTAAATTATTTACTTGTCATTGGAGAATGACATCTTGGTAAAGTAGGTGATGTATTAGATATAAAACTTTTTCTGTGACTAGACTTGTTTGAACGTCTTCCACATCCTGCAACATGTAATTCTCTCTGAAAATAAAAATACAATTATATTTCAATCCAAAAACATCATATGTAATTAAAAAATTCTTTGTACATACCAAACTATTAGATAAAGAAGGCGCTGATTGGCCCAGTGTACTGTTACGCATCAAAACTAAATTTGATAATTCTGTAAACATTTAAAAAATACAGGTAAATATTAAATAATGTTCCACGGATGAAAAAGTTTAAAAACTACTTTGTCTTTTCTTTACCTTATACTCATTATAACAAGTAATAAATAAAATTTACCTAAACAAATTATGATAATTTAATTTGGTAAATTTGATATACCTAATTAACCAATCCTATTTCATTAGACTATAAACAGCTAGTTTTTATATATTTATGCAGTGTGATTTGATTCTAGAACTATGAAACATAATTATTGATGATAATTGATAAAAGTACTCAACAGGTAGTTTTTATAACCTCTGCACTTATGTTTGATACCTACTGATAAAATATACATACTATAGCTTGGATTATTTATTGAAGAAGTGTAAAAAAACGACTATATTAAAAAAAATTATAATAATTATAGGAAGATAAACTATAAGTTATAATTAGAACACTAATATGTAATTAAGTGCAATATAAAGTTATCTTTTAGTCTATAAA
Source organism: Chaitophorus viminalis (assembly GCA_025469195.1). Taxonomy (NCBI): domain Eukaryota; kingdom Metazoa; phylum Arthropoda; class Insecta; order Hemiptera; family Aphididae; genus Chaitophorus; species Chaitophorus viminalis. Next base: position 67,063 of record JAIPRK010000503.1, read on the forward strand.
TCTTTAAATACAATAGTCTCAAATATAATAGAAACTTTATCTAAGCAAACACGTAGTTGTTGGTTATACACAGTACCTACTTATGTAATTTCATTGAATATATTTCAAACTAATGTACAGTATTATACCTCTCCCATAATAATATAGTTGGACCAAGAATAACATTTATTGAGCCAACTTGGTTAAAAATAAGCAATTAAATGTTTTCCTAAATATTTGTTTTGTCTAAACTAAAAGCAAATTTTAAACAGAGAAATAACTCGAACAGTTTCATCAATAAAATTGAACCATGAAGCCCAATCATTAGTTCTATTTTATAAGTGAAAAGAATACAAATTAGCCATGTTAAAAATAAAATGAAATATCCATTATAATTCTTAAATTATTAACTTTTAACAATATTGTAAAATAGGTTATGATGTATTATATATATATAAGTTCTATTTATTATTACCAATAGAAATATTGTATATTTGTACAAAAAAGGTAAAGTTCAACTTCGATAAATATTTCAATGGTTTAGTTTGAGATAGGTTTGACTTCCAAAAATATAATTAATTATAATTAACTGCAGATAAAATAAAATTTCATCACTAACATGTAACTAAAAATATTAAATGGTTTTTAAAAATTTAATAAGAAAGTAATAATATGTATACTAAATAATTTCTTAGACAAATTTTATATAGTAATTTAATGATAGTACATTTTAATGAGGGTGAAAAATATAAAAAAACCAAAACAATCTCATATTTACTGTGTGTATTCATACAAAAACCAAGTATACAATTGTGTGTTAGTACTTTAAATATGACTTAACATGCTGTACAAAAATCATAAAAAATATATATATATATATATTTATTAAAATAGTATAACTTGGTAATTACAAGATTTTTATTGTTTATTTTACAACATACAAGTAATTTCATATATAAAGACATAAACTGCTTACAATTGTCATTTAAAACTTTAAATATCCATGCGTTATTATATTTTAAATTAGGTAAAATCAAAAATGCATGATTAATTTTGAATATTAGTACTAATTAAAAAATGGTTTTCATTATTTCAACTTCTGATACATAGTAAAATCTCCGATCAAAATATAATACCATACGAGAAACACAATAAAATGTTCTTTATACGCGTTCCTCAAAACCATGAAAAAACGAGTCTTAAACAGTGTTATTTTATTTACCGAACTATCAAAATTTACAAATAACGAGAGTATAACTCTTAAGATATTATTCGTAGCAGCAAGGATTAACTAATTTTTATTACATATTTAAATTTTAAAATTTAATAATAATATTAATAAAATAATACTTATTCCTACTTGAATTATCAAAACCTTAGATCGGACACTAACCATTTTTCTATGATAATAAGTAAAAATTAAATATTTGAACAAACACAACATCTTTCCTAGTTTGAAAATATTAAATAGAAAAAAGTAGAAATGTGGTGTAGCATCCTCGCTTTAATGTGTACAAACAAAATATTAACCAAAAATAATTAGGTGTTCCCTAAACAGCCAAGTATCAGCAAGAATTGTGTTATATGAATTTCAAATAATGAATTTAAAAAAAAAAAATAAAACCAACATACTAGAGTTACATTTATCAATTTATTTAGAGTGTGTATATTATTGTTTCAAATTAAAAATTAAATGCCCAAGTACTTTAGCGATTATTACAAACATAAACTCGAATGCATAAACTAGCAAATACAATTAAGTTTTATGATGTTAGTCCCCAAACAATAATCTCAATTAATATACATCGTCCATCGTGCTTCAAGCTGATACGGGCTTTTTATTCACTAATCGATTTAAATGGCGTGTGAAGCAAAACACTATACTAAACAATCAAAGCCCACAGTGTGTGACCAAAATTGCTACCAACGCATTAAAATAAATACAAAAATAATAAATTAGTGATTTAAAAATTGAATATGCCGAATGCCTTGTAAAATATAACTTATACTCGACGAATCATTTAATTTATAAGAATAATCATTGTTAAATTAAAATGATATGGTAAAGAATATATGTAAAATAACATATTATTATACTATTGCAATAAAATAATAAATAACTCACCCGTCTTATTTAAATGCGTATTTTTTTCATTTACGAATAACGAGGAATGAACATAGCACATATTGAATCGCAATTTGTTAATAACTACAGACATAAATTACTAAAACAAACCACTCACAACAGTAGCTAGTGTTTGAATAAAAATAATAAGCTACTAAAAATCACGAACCTTGTATTAAATTGTAGATAAAGAGTATAGGGAGCGTGTTCTTAAGTGTATAGCAAAATTAGTCACATGATACATAGGAGGAGAAAGATTATGCTTGAACACATATTGATATAAAAAAAAAAAATAAGTAGATTATTTAATTGGCACGTGCTTCAGATAATTTAGCAAAGAATAGAAATTACAAAATAAAACCTAGACAATGTATATATTAGATATAAACTATTTAAACCCGATAAGGTCTATAAATTTTAAAAATGTACATTTTTCCAAAAAGTAAATGTTAACTAGGCACGAAACAAGTTATTAAGTTAATATCATAAATGCAGATTTATTACATTAAAATCATGAAAGTAAACAGTGCGAATGGGTAGATTATCATGGTGGGCCAGCAGTCCACCGCCGTCCAAATTGTATTTGTATTTTTGGGTCGAGTTTTAATACCTATTCTATTTTCATCGATAACGATAACGACTTAACAAACTTTAATATAATAAGTAAGATTTTCCATATAATGTTGCGGATAATATGAATCAGCACAATTAAATCATCAGCGGTACAAAAATATTTAATAAATGGTGTTACCGCGAGACAATATTAGCTAGTAAATAAATACCCTATACGTGGGTACTGGGTAGGTGGGTCAGATAAGCCTAACCTGTTACAAATGGCTATGCACACATAAAATAATTTATATTAAATTTATCGTTTATAAGCTGTCAAAGTACTTAGTAGTAATTAAATTTAAAACGCTTGAAATGTTTATATTTAGAATTAAGATAGACTTAATAACCAAATAAGTAATAAAAACACACTCTCTGAGCATGTCAACTATATTTCTATGTTTCCGACATCATTTTGACACCGAAAATGAAAAATTATCAATAATTAATGCAGTTTCCTAATAATATTGTATTAACTTGATTTGACGTAGCTTAACCCATAAAATTACAGAACACTGCGAGATAAAAATGTGTAATATACGAAATAAGGAAACTTAATACGAAAAATTATATTTACTTTATTTATACTATTTATAGTAGGTATATAGTATACCTTGATAGGCATAACATGAAACCGACACTTGCATCATCGTACATTTTTTCGTCAATTGATACGTTTGGTTTAATCATAATTTCATAGTTCATATTGCCATGATATTTTTACTTATGTACTTCAACCTCTTTTTTCAAGCTAATAATGTAATCATTGTCACTTTTCAAGTGTATGTTTTCAATCAATATTAACATATTAATGAAAACCAAATTTACTAACATTTATTTAAATAATATTGATACTGCACATATTACTAAGTTAAAATATTTGCACATGTGCAATAGTTCCCATTTAAAAATAATGAATGCTACGAGTGAAATGTGACCTCAAATTTACTAAATATTAATTTTAAATCTGCCAAACTAGCTAATAGAATATTTGTGCCAATACTTTATGAATGACATTGATTTTCGTTTCATTTTCTTTGGCAATATTATATTTTTATAATTTATAAATATAACTAAAATCATAGGTAATAACTATTAAAACGCTTTTACACACAGTTTTATTTTCAAAAAGTCAAAAAGAAATTCTTCAATAATACTAAAATATACAAATAAACAATGGTCATGAAAATACTAAATCAATTAAAAACTATTTAACATCAAAGTATGAGAAAATTTTATAAACCGACAAATAAATTTTAAATTACAATAGTAGGTTTAGGTATTTACACTAGGTATACAAAGTATTTAGGTGTAAATCAAAAATAAATTTAAATAGATATTTGTTAATGTTGATGATTTTTTTTTATCTAGTAAAATATTAGTTTGTTATAACATTACATAGTAACTAGTAAAGTTTTTTTATCTTCATACCTACCAATCATAATTACAAAATCTACGACTGAAATCAAGGATTTAGTTTTTTACTCACTAATTGATCCCTAGTAGTAGTAGTAGTAGTAGTAGTAGTAGTAGTAGTAGTAAGTAATTTGTATATCTCAAGTTATAATGAAAATTTTCTTTTAAGGTTGCTATTTCGCTATAGTAATGTACTCGTATATTCAAAATTAACTTTGGATAAGATTTTTTTCTCCAAGTTAACTTGAATAAATGGTAATCAACAAAAAATATTCTTAGATCAGGTGAGACTCCATAGTAGTGATGAGTTACAGGGATAGGTGAATAATATTAATGTATTGGTAATTTAAATTTAAAACCAATGTACTATAGCTTTTGAAAAAACAATTCTAAGTGAAAAAGATTGGGTAAATCAGTTTATATAATATAATATAATATTATACTTTGTCGCTACAACAGTCAAAATAGCAATCAAATAACTCTTTTTGTATTCTAATTTTTGCAATTTTTTCACAGTTTTTTCAACTATTTGGAAAACTATTGAAAAATTCAAAATATGACAGCGCACAAAATTTCCTACAAGAATATAGCTTTGTATATATTGAAGCATTCCTTCTAGTTAAAATTGTGTACACAGACACAAAAAAAAAATCACATCAAGATCAAATGATCAATACAAAATAACATAACAAAATTAATAAATTCTTCGTTCACATAGAATCTAAAATATGTATAAAAATTCTAACTTCAAATGTCTACAGCTCAATATTGAATATATTACACAGAAATAACATCAAAATACAAAAGACATTTACTATCAAGAGTGTGAGCAAAAATGAAACTATTCTAATCATCTCTGAATCCAAAATTATAAACAAAAATTTAAAAAGAGATTATTATTATCAACCAATAGGATAAAAATACAATAAATAAAGATAGACAAGATACTTGAAGTGATTTTAATCAACTGAATAAAAGACATTGAGATAGAGAACATGTATTCCATTTTTCAGCTAAAGAAAATGTTAAATTCATATTTTCAAGCAGTTTTTTTAATCAACTAAGATTAATAAAAAATGTAACAAATTAAGTAATAAACCTAAAAAACTCATTTATACATCTTTCATCCATAAATCATAAGATAAGACAATTTCAAACTAGGGCTTATAAAGTAGATACATTAACTAATAGTGAAAGAAATCTACAGTCTACTAAAATGAAACTAAATATTTTTAAATAATTCAATAATGTATTTTATTAAATAATATCAAATATATTAGATAATTTTTTTACCACGACCCAGACTAAACCTAATAAAATTATTTAAATGAAGGTTGAAATAATTTTTAGTATTTTCTTTTCTCTAAAGAATAAAGGCAATAATACACTTTTATTTTATATTATATTAACTTTCCAATACATTTTCATTGAAAATATTTTTATCAATAATTTTTGAAAATAAGTTTATTTTAAATACATTGTATATTGAATAGTCAGTCAATTCTAAATATTTTGGTAAAATAAATGACACAGATATGAGATATTAGATATTCTATTACTATACTACCATGGGTTTATTACTTTTATAGTTTAATTTATAATATATTTAGTAGTCATTACTAATAATATTAATACAAGATATTTTAACACTCGATTAATATGTTTCCCATGAATGTCAATTCTTTATAATTTTTAAATTAACTAACAATAAATTAATAAACTTGTAAAATATGTTTATTAGATCCATAAAAAACACAAGAATAACTGCTAAGTTATTTTTATTGAAAATGAATAAGAAGAGAGATAAACAGAAATTCCCAGAAAAAATATTGATCTTACAAAATCTTCAATAACAACATTATAACCCATACAATTTAATTAATTACCATTGAGATATAATTAAAACTCCATCATAATTTTGTTTTAACATGAATTTCACTGCTTTAAAAACATGAAATACTATATCTTATCTTTAAGATTTTAATTGAAAATTACATTACCATTAATTTAATGAGTTAACTATATTTTTAATTAAATTATATATATATAACAAAATATGATCATGTATAATACGAGTAATGAGTCAGTAAATTTTAATATCGATTTTTTTTTAAGTACACAATTTTAACTATTATATTTCATCAGTTTAAGATTTTCAGATGCAGGCTCAAATTCATTACATATAAAAATAACAAACTATATATTATAAAATAATTACGAAAAATAAAAATAAAAATAGGAATACCACAACAAAAATTTGTAAATTGTTAACTAAATATAATTCATAAGGTAGTTGTTGAAGTGTTGAGGTAATTATTTTTTAAATCTATTCATTATATTAGGTCTGGTTGGTTTATGGTATTTAAATTTTTAATTAAAAATATATATTAATTACATTATAAAAAAATGTATAAAGTTAATCTTACATATTTTTTTTTCCATAAGAAAGAACTTTATTATACACATAACAATAAATACATGTAAATATCAATAAATATTAATTTTAGACTAATTCCTCAAAATAATATGATTTATACATTTTCAAAAGCTATGATTTACTACAAGAATCAAAATAATAAGTATGTACCTTTAATCATATGTTGATATACAATAAATAATTAAAATAAATACTACTGTAGAAATTAATTGATGATTAAATAATTCTAAGTTTAGAGATAACACATACTACAACTAATTACATCCATATTAATTAAAATTAATTAAAATTACACGTTGCAGTAAATAATTAACTAAAAAGCTAGGAATAGGGTAAGATTAAAGTGATTCAAAAAGGTTAAAAACTGATATAATAAATATATAAATAATTATTAAATATAGAATCAAATATTAAAAGTCAACAACTTTTTTATAAATTATAAACATATTTATAATGCCAATGAATTGGATAGTTAAGTTTGCTAACACAATAGCAATATGGAGAAAAATTTGTAAATATTAATTATATTGTAAAAAGAGTAATCAATTTTATTAAATTCATTTTAATTTAATTAGATTACTAAACCTTTTATTATTTATTTTTTAAATTTTAGAAGTAACATAAATATGAGTCATGCTGGTGCTTTTTAGGCTTTAATATTAAGCTATGGCATATTACCAAGTTTTATACAAATATTTAAAATCTAAAAAGTAGCAAAATAAAATTTCATTAGTCAATATTTCAAATTACAATAAATTGAAACTATGCAAATTTTAGTTATATTACATATAAACAAAATTAATGATATAAAATAATTTTATCCAAGAGAAAAGTAAACATAAAAATATTACACATAAATTAAGATCTAACATTAGATTTAAAAATCAAGACAAATATAAATAAATATTAAATTTATATTCAAAATATAAAACATCAAAAACTGTATAATAGTATCATCACTAAATCTCAAAAATAAAATAAAAATAAAACTAAAAAAAAGTGCTATCCTACTAAAATAGTTTTTAGATCAAGGTCAATTTCAAATCCTAGGGAAACAGTTCACGATTCTCTTTCTTTATTTTTTTCAATTTACTTTCAATATTTTTTCTTCTATTTTACTTTTTATCAAAGTCAATCAATAACAAATTTTAAAATCCTATAAGTGGAATATATATATTTAAAGACGACATAAAAAAGATACATATGAATAAAAAGTATATTCTCTACTACAATGACTGATGTGTGATTTTAAATATCTAACGAAGAACAAAAATTGGTCTAACTTTATAATACTACAAAGCATTAAAAACTCACTACGCAAGTTACAATATAATTTAAAACATAAAATTAATTATATAATACTATGAACTAAAAAAACACAATTAATGAATAATTATATTTAAAATAATAGTACTTATTCAAGGTCATTTAAATTGTACACTACAAAAATAATAAGGATTAGCTGATTAAATAAAATGTAATATAGCTTCCACTATTTTAAAACATTTAAATAATTTAGTCTAACACACATCATAATTTACTTTTTAATTATTAGAGTAATTACTTTTTTTGTTTTAACAAGGAATTTTATGGAAAATAACAATTTATGGTAAATAATAAGTTATACAGTAATTATATGAACAATGTAACTGAAAATCAAAAGTACCTACTCATATTTTAATAATTATAATTTCAAAAATCATAATTTTTATGTTTACAAGTTATATATATACTCAATGCAAATATGCAATAATCATTACAATTTTATGGATGTAATATACAGTATATGTATAAGGCAAAATGCAATCATTTTAAAATATAAAATACATTTATAGTACTACAGTTAAAATAATAATTGAAAATCTTAAACCCTTAACTTAAACATTAACTTAAAAACTTAAATATCTAATAAATAATTTGTATGAATGTATTTCAATGTATTTTTTTAAATTTTTTTTAAAATTGTTTCACTTTAAAGGAGGATGAAATTTGGTTATACCCAATCTAGTTAGTATAATATGCTTAAATAAATAAATTTAAAATAATATAACAAATATGCTACATCCTTATTAAGAGTATTAATTTATGCTCGTCCTATAATAACCGAAAGGAACAGCTTATTTGAAATGCCTGATTATGTTATCTTCTGTAAACACAGATCCCCAGTATCTCTTAAATGGTATTCTATCTATTTGACCCTGGGACCATAGAAATGTGATTGTGAATGACTACTATACTATTATTGATAGTGCCTTTCCCAATAATGTCAGTAGTATGATTACAATCACTAAAACCTTTCGGTTTTTTATTGATATAACCTTGGTCATTTTTCAAAAATATTACAACTTTAAATTTAAAGTAAAAATTGACCAAAAAAGAACTTTAATAAGTCTTATTATAACATACAATCTAATTAAATTAATTTTGTCGTGTTAATGCCAAAATATACTATACACTTTCAAATTTGTAATTAGTTATGATTAATTAGGGAATGTATTTATTATTAAATTTATGTTATTTATTTGAAATTTAATGTAAAACTGATAACAAATCAAAACTAAAAAGTTGAAAAAATATGTATGATGTATACACCTATATTTAAATGATAATTATAAGACAAAAATTGGCTATACATTTTATAAACCTCAAAATATAAATAATTGATATAAAGATAATTTAAAATATTTAAATTGCTCTACACTAATTTTATATGCAATACACAAATTAATATTTGCAATATTTAAGGAAACTCATAAAAGTAAAGTAAAATATGCTTTTTGATTCCCTAAAATAAAATTAAAAACTTTTATTGGTGTAGGTATATTAAAAATAGCAAAAAATTCATAGAAGAATATAATAAAAATATCAAAATATATCACTATTTTAATTCAAAATAATCAGTTATGTTACTAAAAAATAAATTATTATAAAAAACTATTTAAAAATTTAAAAATAACTATTTTTATAGTATTTAAAAGATAATATTGAGTCATAATATGTGATAAACTTTAATTTTAATAATAAAATGTCACCAAATAATAAACAAAATTATTATTTTAATATATTTAATTATTTTTACCTGAGTTATTTGTTGCTGATGTTTTACTCTTATGTTCTTCCGAATCAGAATAACGACGATGTTCAGACTCTTTGAGTGATAGTTGTCCCTTCCATGATCTTCTATTATCCATTGTTAGTTAAGTACTTTGGTATTATACTCAAGCACAAAGTTCATGGCACATTATTTAGCCAAGTAATTCAACAATGTTGCAAAACAAAACCAATTCTTACTGCATCTAAAAATTAATAAATTTAAATAATAATAATAATAATAATAATAATAATAATAATAATAATAATAATTTAATTTTGATTAAAAAATTATTAAAATAATTTTCAAAATCATGCCTAACTATTTAAACATTTGATTTAAAAAAAATATTCTAACACAGTCTTAATCATTTTTTGAAAAATTGAATGAACAATGAACAAAAACAATGAGAAAAAAAAAACATTATGCCTTTTAATTCTAAAATATCTAGTTATATATACATAAATAACAAATTTTTTAACCATTTATCACAAATATCCACAATCAATTTCGTATTACATATGAATAAATAAATAATAATTTAGTAATTAATATTACAAAAAATTAAAAACAAAAAAATCCTACAATTCTAATTTAAAATAATTGTACCTGCCTATTTATGTAATAATATAAATGTAATAATTAAAATTTCAACAGTTCAATAATATATATTGTTAAAAGATTATCAATTTTTTTTTAAATCATAATTATAAAATTTACTTAAATGAACATACTAGTTATCGATTACTTTAACAATCAGTGACGACTGAGTTTATAAGACTATAGAGCTGACTAACGCTATTAATCTTCAAGAAAGTTATTTACCTTTCTCTACTTGTTAATACATATTTACACATGGCAAAAATAATCATCCTAAAAAATACTTAAGTTCATATTATCCACCATTCTTAATTGAAAACGTTAAAATATATTGATTAGAATCAACTTATCAAATTATAAATGACTTAAGTTTATACTCTTGGACTCAACATGTACAGTAAAAAATGTTTATCTTTATAAGCAAAAATGTATTTAAATGTATAATATTATAAACCTATACAAACATCATAAATCATAATTTGATAAACTGAATGAAAATTAAACAAAAATACAATGCACAATGGAAATTGTTGGTAAGTTATACAATTACAGGTTTATTGACAAAATTGTATATTCCTTATCAGAAAAACTATTATTAATTCATAAATCATTGTTTTTAATCTGATAAATTATGATTAATACCTAAATCTTTTAAATTATTTATTTAAGAAAATAACAAATAACAAGTAAACTCCGTTATACTGATGAATAGTTACTTTAACACTAAATGTTTAGGTAATAATTATTTTATTTTCAATTAATTAGCTTTCACCTATCTGAAGATAAAAAGAACTTTTACAATTTATTTGGGATTTAAATTAGTATTCATAATCAATATTATCCAAATTGTATACAGTAATGAATTAAATGTCTCCCAACTATAATTTATACTTAGTAGTAACACATAATTTATAATTATAGACTGTAGTAAGAAAGGCAACCAAGGTTTCAATATTGCTCATATGTATTTTATGTTATAATATTCCAATATCAAACTATAATACATTAATGTATAAATAAAATAAGTTACTATTCGGATAGCTAGAAGTATCAAGCACAATAATTTTCAATATAAAGCAATTTTGTATGCAGACGTTGATGACCATGAACACTAAGTATCAATGTAAAATACTTGAGAACAACGTTTTAACCAATATCTAAGTATCCCCTGACCATATTCCATTCACTTTAAAAATTCTGAAAACCAAGGATATCATTTTGAATCAAATAATACAGTGTCAATATTCAAGTGTTGGTTGTGCCTGAATATGTTCCAAAAGATTGCTAAAACTTTTTGTACATCTAAAAGTTCAAAGAAATACTATAACCTGACAGATTCTAGAACGCACTAGAATAACACAAATAAGCTTTAGGCATACCTATTCAATAGAGATATAGACCAAGTAGTCGGATTACGCTAAATAGAGACACTCACCATAGTAAATGACAAGGTGTAACGGAGAGTTTGGACCAACTTCTGTGGTGCATTGAGCGAATGATCAGGCTCCGGTAACATTTTAGTAGGACAACCCGGACGACTATGGACAGAGTGTATGTGTGTGTGAGTGCGCGCACGCATGAGTCCGAATGATGGACAGGACTTTCGTCGAGTGCGGCGGCGACGACAGGACTGGACCGACACACTCGACACACTCGAGACCGACGGCTGAGCTCAACGTCCCCCGCGTTAGCCGTGGATAGGACCGAACGTTGTCGGTGAGTGCGTGTGTGTGTGTGTCTGCGCGCGAGCTCGGCGTTCGGTTTGATGTTCAATTGCGGGTCGCAGTCGTTGTCGTCATCGTCGGCGGCCGCGTTCCTTGTGATGGGCCAGACGACGAAAGCGCGACAGCGGCCGTTTTCCACACAGACGCGCGCGGGCGCACATCCGCGCACGGGTTGAGCGACGGAGGCCGCGGGGAAAATAATTGGACGGAAAATTTGTGTTTATTTTCTCTCTCGCGCACACGTCATTGTTATCTATCTCTCGCTATCCCTGATAAATCCTAGGCCCGTCAGCGATAACGTCGCGCCCAACAACAATAATAATGGTAATAATAACACGACATATTATTATTATTATTATTGTTGTTATTATTGTTCGGACGGCGGCGACGGTGATAAAGCGAGCTCAATACGCGACACACTCTCACGTCGATCGCTCGCGTTCGGTGCACACGCGGCGCGTCTCGATCGCTCGACGACAGAGCGCGTGGCAGTCGATCGCCGTCGAATTGCCACCGTAGCCGTGCGAGTGCGTGCAATCTTGCCAGACGGACGGACGAGAGCTGATGATAAAGCGGTCTCGCTCCCCGCCGCACCATCGCTTCTCGCTACCGCGGCGGCGGCATGCGGGCCCGGACCGGAGCAGCTGGTTGCCCGCCTCGTCCGGATTCTCATTTTTTTTCCCCCCCGTATCATTTTTCTTCTTCTTCACTACATTTCTCTGAGCAGTCGTCGTCGCGTATAACCGAATATCGATCGCCGAGGACGACGACGACGACCGGCTTTGCCGCGTACAAAATTATATTGAAATATTATACATTTTCCCTCGCGGTCACGTATTACCGCGTTTCTTTTAAATAATAATTATTATCGTTGCTATTTATATTGAATGTAGTATCGTTTACGAAAATACATTTAGGTACATACGGCCGCAACACACGTCGACCTAATACCTACATTGTTCGCGTAAAAATACGTTTCGCACAACACGTTGTTGTCAGGTTAGCTTTACGATTTGTCGGCGTTTTTCTTCCCATGAAATATTGACGTCAACGTGACGACGCATGATATCGTACACGTATTGTGTTTATTTCCGATATTATCAAACACGAGAAATCCCGTAACACCTGTACAATTCATTATTATTATTATTATTATTATTACAAAACCACGTCCGTCCGAGATTGCGCGATCGTTATGGCGAGAGTTCATGAACGCGGACGAATTCGCGTCATTATTATTAGATCTTTACAGTACCTATCATTATTATAATATAGTCACCGCGATTCGTCGTAATTACTCATTCCGCATTCGTTTTTAAAATTCCATTGTTAATGCCGGCGCGGGTGGTGTACTTGGAAAATATCGTTCCGAGACGGAGCGGCTGCGGCGATCGCGGTCAGGCAGCCTCGTGAACTCATTACCGAAAGTTTCGGTGACGTCATCCGAGGCCGACCAGCAAGCGATCGCCGACGCGACGACGTATTTGTTGTCTCGCGGACGCGTGTTTTGGCCCCCCGTCCCCCGGACCCATGCCCCTCCGACCGACCGCGCCGCCCATTCACGCCGAATTCCGAACATTTCGTCGTCCTCGAGGCGGGGGTGGCTTAGGTACGACACGGCTACGCCCATTGTCGCCGGTGCGCGATTTGACGTTTCACTCGGTAGACACAGCGAAACGTTTCCAAAACTTTGTTCGCAGCTTCGCACGGCCCGCGTCTCACCGCACTCCGGTAGTCCGGTCTCCACTCTTTGTCATACTGATTGAATAACACAATTTGATTACCTACCGTGAGCGTGACACATCACGCGTTTACGATTTTTGTCAACAACGGTACTTTTCGTTTTATTACTATTATTGCAAATATTTTGTTATATCACTACAGATATTATATTGTTTGATGTTAATTGATGTAGCTTTTTTTCTTTTCTTTTTTTTTTGACAATATTTCCGAATTATGTTTCCCCCCCCCCCGCCTCCGCCCGGATTCTGTATGCGTCTATTTATGATCATTGGAAATTGCTTACATAGTTATATCCAATGTACGCGAGAATACAATGTTATACGAACCGTTTCGTTCATCTCGCTATGTATTCTCGGAACGTGGAATTTCAAACATTTCAGAAATAAAATATGTCCAATAGTTTTTTCGAGAAAAATGGGTTTATTTCAAAGGGCCCGGGTGGCTACAGAGAAAATAGATGAGCAATCGAGGAAATATATTTTGGCCCGCTGAATTATTTACGTGCAGGAAATACGACGTACAACATTTCAATTGGAATAGAAAAAAGTGTAAAATATTAATTATTGTAATTCTCAAGCGGCCAATATATCTCGAGCGTACACTCGCAGAGCCAACCATAACATAGCTCTCCGAATCACGCGTAAACGTTTATGTGGGTCTCATACTCCTACGTTTCTGTTCCTTTAATTTTTGCAATCGTGTACGCAACAACGTCTTCTAACTACTTCACTTGTCGGTAAATATCTATACAGATGGTAGTGCTGTAATGGTCATCATTATCGCAGAAACACGCCAAACGCCGGGCGAAAACATTAATCATCAGCATTTCGCCGCGCACGTGTTCCCCATCCGATCGATTCGTATTTTTGCGAGGTCACGCGTTTGGGATCCCGTGAAAATAATTGACATTTCGTTGTATAAATCGGTCGAAAAAAGGTTCGTTTACACCAGTGTTGCTGGTAACGCATTCACGTCGCGCGTAAGCCTTATGATGGTACACGCACCTTAATAGGTTTATTCCGCGGTAGAAAAAAAACGCGTACCCGGCACACATGCCCCTCTCCGATATAACACAAAGCATGATACCAATATACATAAAAGGCGCGAGAACGTTGTGCGTCTCCTCGGGACTCTCGAAACCTTATAGCCTGCGGCTCACGGCACTGAGCACATGATATTACGCGTGTTAAGTATAAATTACACAACTCTTTTTGTTTTTTTTTTTTTTTAGTGTCCCTCCCACCATTTCCCGTCATGGTCCCGTCCAGCAACCACCATCGAGTAAAAATCTGCTCGGCTCCTTGCTGCATCGTATATTTTTGGTCGGAAAGCAGATGGCCCAGATTACGTACGTATATATATATATGCGATACCACCTGGTATACCACCCTCGGTGCAGCAGAGTGTACATAAACATTTTTACATGTATATATAATATTATATTATAATACATAAACGAATACGGAAGGAATGTATAGGTGTATAGGTAAACGCGTGTTATATATTATAATGTATACAAGTATACTACACTATATATTATGTATATAAAGACTTGAAAAGTCGACTGTGTCTGCGCCCACCTCCCACAACACTTGAATAGAGTTTCCTTATTATAACGTTTCTCCAAAAAGTTCATTGAGACGGTAAATTCTTTGATCAAAATAATCACCCACGTAGGTACCTAAAAGATTACTAATTGTTTATAAATTTATAGTAAAAATGTTATAAGAAATTTGTTTTATTTCATTGCTGTTTATTAATAAATAGGTACGTACAGTGCCGGATTCAGGGCTGTGGGAGTCTCAGGCCCAATTATCTATTTATCATGACAGTTGTTCAAAACTAAAGGATAATAATTGTTCGTTAAAGTGACTGATTATTTCATAAAAAATTTTAAAATCAATAAAATAAAATATTTTTTCGAAAATTTAAAAACTGATTTTTAAAATATACAAAAAAACTTAATACTAATTCGTAGACACAACTTACTTATATTTTGGATGCCTCACATTAGCTTAATTTTTTGGAGCCTCGAGATTTGGACCCCATAGGTTCCCTCTCAAATACGAAACTGTAGGTTACGTCTCGTATATTTATACACACCGTATATACGAGTAGTCGCGAGCATAGGCACAATTTAAATTTTTAACTTGGAGAAGCTTTTCAAACAACGTTTACTGCGTATTATTTTTATTAGATAATTAATGAAGGATTCAAGAGAAAATGTTTAGAGGGGCTATGCCTCTCAAATTCTTCCCAAATTGCGCCTGTAGTTGCGAGAAACTGTTGTATACAAACAACAACTACAATTATAATAAACCTAATAAGTATATATTTATGCAACCGTAATAATATTGTTGGTTTTAAAATGGTATTAAAAATGCGGTATACGTATAAAATATTATATAGGAATCATATAATGTTAAAGCTGTCGTTTTTTCACCACCACAAGCCTCGGGTACGGGCTGCACAATAACGGTGTCGATTACACGCGTATTATGGTATAATAATAATAATAATAATAATATGTTGCGAAAGTAAAAGCATTATGTTCCGACGGCGTGCGCGATATATAATAATAATATTATTCTACAACATATTTATACAATAGGACACGAGTTCCAGGTATATATAATATCACTGATCCGATGTACTTAATATTATGTGCCCACACGTATAGCCCCCACAAGGGTATTGGACCTGGAGTACAGGGGCCCGTGGGTCCATTGAAAATAATTTGCAATTTTTAAAGTTTTAATAGAAATACTTATTTTCTTTTAAATAATACTTACTATTAAAATAAAATTTTAAGAATTATAAATTATGACGTGTATAGATATATAATATACATGTATTGAGTTCCACAATAAATTTAAATTATGTTATAACTGAATTTGCTGAGCTCAAAACCCGTAAAATAAAATTTTATCATAAAACAAATATTGTAAATGTAAAATAAAAATAAGTACTTGCATTTTTTTATCTAGATAACATTGTAATCAAAAAATAAAGAAGGTAATATCATTATCAAAATGCTTATTGATTTTTAATAATTTATGGTAAATTGAATTATTGGAAGTTTTGTAAAGGGCCCGGACAAACATTTACATTCAGGAGCCTAGAATTTGATACAAGGGTCCTGCGGCCACACAGGTGATGATATGTAGTACCTATAACGCAGATATAATATAATGATATTAATTGAAATACATTTGACGTATAATTGTATTCGCGCCGAGTGTTTACATCATGTGCTCATATTTTGTATGTATTACAAACACCGACGAATCGCGGGCGTACATTCCGGGAACATTATAATATATATATATATATTATAATATTGTTACATAGTATGCGTGTGTATGTAACAATAATAATATTTATAATTTATTCATCAGTTGAATAAAACGCGCTGGTCGAATCCCAACCTATAGTATACAAATAGTGTACTATTAAGAACAATACAAAAGAGATACAAAATTATACATACAATATTTATAAAATATAGTATTGAAAATGATGTAGGTAGGCAAACCCAGCATTACAAAAAAAAAAAAGCTGTTCACGTGAGCATTTAATATAATATAATATATTATACTGAAGGGAGTGATGAGAAAAAAAAATTATATATCAACTCTGGTCGAGAGTTTATATTTTCATACAGAACCGTGGCCCCAGGAACAGGCGAGTTTTTAAATAATAGTAATAGTAATAATAGTAATAATAGTAATAATAATAATAATAATAATAATAATAATAATATACCGTGATTTCGCGATACCAGTTTTCGCGCGGTCGACACGTCACGCACGCCGCCGCCGCGCCGTCACATCCGCCGGTATTAAGGTCGAAAGCCGAGGTCGATCGGACGTGGTGAACGGGCGGCGGTCACGTCGTGTGTTACCTGTAGTAGTAATAATAATAATAATGTATACGTGTGCGTACGCCCTCTGGCCGGGCCTGTACCTGGTGCTGCGGCAACAACGCAGGTGTATTATACCCGTGGCCGGTGGTGCTGCAGCAACATTGCCGGTATATTATATACCAATAGGTAGGCGCGCAACGATATAATTTATAATATAATGTACCATCGCCGTGCGGACAGCATACTAGCATTATAGCATCAACAACAACAACAATATCGTTTGTTCCGCTGATTCCGCCGCCGCAGTCCAAGGGCGGACACAGATGTCCTAAACGGGTGGAGGGGGCATTTTGCTGATTATAAATTTAAATAAAAGGTATTCATCTATTTCAAAAAAAAAAAAAATTCAAATGGAATTTGAACTAATTGATACTTTTTTTGTGAACGGGGGAGGGAGCAATTGCCCCTATTGCCCCTTGGATTCGCCAATGCCGCGGTTGACTTTTCGAGAAAATCCTGCAGTAATGAATAGTGAATACTATATTATATATACTTCTGCAGTCATATTATATACTGTATCAGGGGTCTCCATAACCAGTCAAGTTTTTCAATAACTGACCCACCAAGCTAACTTATGTTTGGAAAATATAATAATTTCCTATTCAAAAAATAATTTATCAAGCATAATAGACTACATATTTTGTTTTTTCGGGTGTTGTTTTTAACAACTATACTTAAATAATATAAAATAATAAAATGGTCAGAAAATAATTCTTATTCACCCTTGGTTAAATTTTCTGTCTACGAATCTCTAAGCAATTTTGGCCCATGATTCCCAAGCGAATTTCAGATTTGGTCCACCATAAAAAAAAGGTTGAAGATCACTGTACTATATATAGTCAATAGTCATACCTCTGCGCCGAATATACCGCACCCGCGATCCTTCTATATGTATAGTGTATACACTGTATACAGACCACGGTTATCTACTCCAATAGATTACCGTGGTACGGACGTTACAGCTTCCGCGTTCGCATTGTTCCGCATGATAACTAAGTTACGTATAGACTTATTTAGCTCTAAAAAACATGAAAATATGCTTTGAAAAAGAACCAAATGAGTACTATATAATATACCATACATTTTTTTTTATTTTATAGCAAAATCGATATAATATCATACCTTATTAAATAAATAATTTAAATAAATTATATAAATTTTATTGTAGGTATATGGCCCGAATTTATAATTATATTACATAATAGGCATTTGCACTATTTTCTATTTACAACAGTCCAAAAAGTAGCTAGGTATGTAAGCTACAAGTTTGAACTATATACCTATAGTCAATAATATTCATATTCTAATCACAAAGTTTTATTGTAATATATTAAGTTTGCCATATATTTTTTTTGTCATATACAGCATATTTTTGTATTTTACGATTTATTTGTCAACATCAATTATTTTTGAATGTATATAACTAATATCTTGGTTATTTTTATATTTATATATTATTTATTATTTAAATTTAACTATAATGTTTTTCATACCCTCAAGGTTTACCCACACACACACACACCTATTATAATAAAGGTTAATAAATTTGTTTTCTCATCATATTTTACATGTTATTTACGTATCTATACTCTGTACAGCTGTACGTATAATTTCCCGCTTCTAGGAAATTTGTTAGAGACTAGAAAATATTGTTGTTAAAAATACTAAAATTAATGAAAACCCTAGTGTAAACATTTTGAAAATAATAAAAATAAACCCACATTGCACTATTTTGTTTTCTAAAGGGTATATTTCTACGAGACAAGCAGAGCATATAAGTGCAGATTTCTTAGATTTTTTTAGAACACCGGGCTCCGGTTGTATGACAATACCATATTAAGTACGTACCTGTCGGCGGTGTTGAGCCGAACCCGTCAGAATATAAAATACGTGCGCGTACAAATAATATTAAACATAACAACAATGACTGCGGTCTGGTGTGCAGAATATATACGCACCGTATACTATATGTCGGTATACACAATTCGCAAACCATATTATACTTGGTGCCGAAGTGCGAAGATTTCAACCGCGATATTGCGGGCTCGGTCGCCTCGGGCCCGCGAGGTCGAAACGCCATGTATACCAATAATAATAATAATAATAATAATATAATGTATATACTCACGATATTTTTTAGCAAACCGTTCACGTTCGCAACGCGCACAGCGGGGGTGGATTTTCGATGCGATCGCTATATTATCTGGGCACAATATCATATATGCATAACAGTCCCTCGTCTTTTCTCGGCCCTTTTCCAGACCTTTTACGTATTTGTTTTTATCGTTTTTCCGTGTTACGATATTAACGCAAACAATGGGCTCACGACCGCTCTGCAGTAAACTGCAGGACTTCCAACCGTTATTATACGTTATTATACGTATAATAATATAATTCTCGTTTTATTATAACCATTCGGGCAACGATACGATAACAATAAAATAGGTAAGGATACCTATATATTATTACGTCGTCTTTGCGACTATGGAAAATTACGAATTTTCTCCGCGCTTCCGGTTTCCGCACCAACGAATCAAGAATCAATCGTTCACAACCTTATTTCCATTTCATAACGATAACGGAATACGGTTAAATGATTTAGCCGGTATTGAATGAACTAAGAAACAAACCAGTTGACATCAACAGAGTTAAATTCCAGAAAGAAATATCCGAGAATGGAGTGGGAAGGCTGGTCAAAATTACCAGTCTTTGTCTTTCTGTGTATAATAACTATACTTATTATACTTTTAAAAGAGTGATGAATAAATTACTGTTGCTGATAGAACAAGTGTACATATATATTTATATATATATATATATATTACATGTATAAAGTTCCATTTTATAAATTAATAAAGAAGGATTGCATATAGGTCCGTTGTATTATTTGGCATGACGCATGAGTATTGTATAAAAAAAATAACATTACTGAATTACTCATTACTCCGGTCATTTGGTCTGGTAGTCGCTACTTTCTATTTATCTTGGCATTACCGGTAAAAAAAGTCCTAGAAGTTGTATATATATACATATATATATACCTCTATGCCTAATTTCGATGATATGCGATGACTCAAATTATCCATTTATACAAAATATCGATTACTAAGACGACCGAATAGTTTAAAATTAAAACCTAAAAACATTTAGATCATAATTTTATGAATAAATATTTACTCCATAGGATAGTATATTTATTTTGGCATTCCCATCCTATTACAGTATGCAAATTAATATTAGCCAATTGGCGTACAATTTTCAACCACACGCAGTGGCCTTCCTAAACCGAGAACGTACCTACCTTCAATATGTACAGGGTACATTGTACAAGTGTTATTTAATATTTTATGGGTACTCACTAAATATTTATTATAGCATAACTGCATAAGCATATTAATTCTCAGACCCGTTTCCAATTCAAAAATATTTTCGGCACGCCTCTGTAACTATACCTTATAAATATGCTTAAATAATGTATTACATCAGATATATCTATTGTTGTCCGACGTTCGAATTGCTTTTATACAATGACAAATGTATATTATACTTACACAGTTACACAGTGTATATACATATTATTATAATGCAAGATAAAATGTAAAAACGTGTGTATTGCGAATTCACGTTATGTATATTATTATATTTCAATCTTATAATTTACAATAACATTAATGTCACGCAGGCGCGCATCCAGGATTTTTGTTTGGGGGGGGACTTAAATATTTTCCTATTTTCTTTACACATAAGTAAATAATTACCACAAATTATAAATGGTAATTTTTTTACCATTATTATTATATGTTATATTATATGTTTAATTAATCATCATTGTAGTACTATATTTGTGAAAATATGCTATAATAATGTATAATTTAGTGAAAATATATTTTTTTGGAGGAGACTTTATCCCCAAAGCCCCCCCCCTTCTGGGTGAGCCACTGATGCCATGCAAACAATCTATACAGGTCGTCCACCATTCCTTATTTACGTATAGGTATATATCGTATTCGTATTCGTATATGTATAGCTACAAATGTACATAAAGGTAGTATTATAAATGTACGTTCGCAAGTTCCCGGTGAATGAATTATCCGTTTCACAAAAGACACAAACACCGATGACCGGTGACGGGTGGTGGTTGTGCATGATGACGTGATGACGATGGTATGTCGGTCAGGACCTGCTGCACACGCAGCCACGCGCGTACTGCAGTTGGTTGCATTCGCGGGACAACAGTATAGACTGGTATAATCATATTATTACGTGGTATGGGATACAAATATGTATATACTATATATAGATACGTCGACAGATTCTATACGTAACCGATTCTCGACTCTTGGCACAACTCGGTGATCGATATTCAATTTGTCATCCTCCCCTCGCCCCATTGTCCAGGTAGATAGGTACCTATATATTTCCTGCGCAGTATTGCGTATAATATACATAGTGACGAGATCATAAATTTTAATTAAATACATAATATCATATTATAGTGATTGCAGTATAACTAAAATACAATACAAAAAAGTGAATTAAAGCAAAATATACTACAATAAACGCCCACAAATACATAGTTTAAAATATCACCTGTGTTAATTAATGTGTTGAAATCATAACAAACATTTTGGGCTGGTATGAAGAGATTATTATTGTAAATGATAAGTGTGTTGTCGAGTTATTGGAGAAATAATTGTATAGTACACTCTATTGTTGTTTTCCATTGTACTAAACGAGTAAAAATAAATCCCAATTGCTGAATTCTATAGTTTGGACACTCGCGTATCTTCGCCCACACAATGACCCTCAAATATCCCCTATTGTACTTAGGTTTGAAAACAAATATGCGTCCCGAAAACGGTTTTATGTGAAACAGTGGATCTCGGACTGTATACCTACTAATATATTCGAATATCTATACCATTTTTATCGTATCAAACAAATTATAGCACATGAAAAAATAATGAGTTGGGGGTAGCCAAATTAAAACCCCGTTTTAATCGATCAAAATTTAAAACTCTGATACAAATTATTTTATAAAACAACGGAAAAATCGAAATGTGTCAAAAATACTTTTTATGATATTTAATTGTTTATTTTACTGCCAACAATTTTCTATAGAAAATAAATATTGGAAAATCGAAGTATAAAAGTACAAAAAAAAAAAAAACAATTTATTTTATAACCTTTTGTTCGTTCTGCTGAACAAAAACTCAATTAATATCAGCCGAGCATGGAGGCGTACAACTCTCATGAACAATAATAGGATAAAAATAATTCTAGGTGGATTAAGGTATCATTATTCATTAATATTGAAGACTGAAGTTGAAAATAACAACATATTAAATACGCATACGATATACGGATGTTTGATTGAGATTGGCGTTCCTGATGCAATACATTTAATTGTTACTGATATAGAGCGGTATACGCACACTGATATAATGTTTATTATGTTTTGAACACCTAATCTATATACTAATACGATCTGCCTACGTGGTGTAAAGTTTGATAAAACAAGTCAAAAATACAACGGTTCACCGAGATCAACTAAATCGCGTTTTATATTATAAGATTTAATCTTTACGCAAACATCCCAAAATAATAATCAATGGTCAACAAGTTCAAATGATGTAAGTTGATGTGCGTAAACGCTAATACGCTTTTATAGATCGAGTTCCTCAATGTTATTACCGTACCATAAGTATAATACTATAAATTACTATAATAAGTATAATACTATAATACTATAAATTAATTATATACATATTATTTAATACTAGCAAAACAAATTTTTAAAAAAAAACAACGTCAACATTGAAAAAGCTCAACAAACGGACTTTTAAACGCAGTCATCGGCATCGTTTGACATCATCAATTGGCGATTTTTTAAGTTAATAGATTAATCGAATAGAATATATTATTAAATTCAACTTCAAATCATATAAGTATTTACAATAATTATTGTCATTGAATTAAAAATAATGAAAATTACCTCATCTGCATTGTATGATAAATTCAATTAAACACTATACCTAATTATCTACACGACTTTTATTATTGCTGGTATCGAATTTAATAAACATAAACATAAGAGCTTTTAAAAAGTACGTAGTGTGTACCTTCTGATTTCACTATAAAATATTGAGATTATAAAAAATACCTAAAATGAAATACCTATAATATGGTATATAATGCGTTATTATAGCATTATAATAGTTAATAATGGGGAAAATAGTAGGGAGACTTCAGACTTACAAAAAAACTTATGTAATTGATATAATGATTGATGTACAAATTTAATAATATCATCTCTTACGTTCAAATTAACTAACTTTGTACAGAAAGGGAAACGAATTTACTGTCATAAAAAATATGTTATAAATATATCACTCTAACAAAGCATTTTAATTTATAATGAATGCCACAAAATATGTGCTTAGTGCTAACTGAAAAAATAAAATAATATCATCGTAAAATATAGTATTTTCTATATTGTTTTCAATCTATAACTTGTTTAAAATGTCTAGAAATAAGATACTTAAGATAATATTATGATAAACACGTTTAGTTAAAAAAAATAATGATATTGTCTCCTGATTAATATGCCTTTGCAAAATAGCATTAATAATCTTCGAACAAAAATTTTAATCTCGTATAATATAGAAAAATGTTTTAAAAATGTTTTTAAACAAACAATAGTATAATACGCATATACATTCTTAATTTCTAACGTCACTGAAGTAATACATTTGTCTATTATAGGTACTATTAACCCATATACATGTTCTATATAGAGCTTTATTTTTAAATTGTCTAACATTTAAAATCATTATAAATCAATTTACTCTACACTTTTATACAAGTAATTACTAATCCTAACAGTGTAATTCATAATTATGTGAATAATAATTGTATATGATATGTAATTGTTATAACTTATAAACTATAATTTGTCAGCAAATAAAGGTTACATTTTAATCTTTATTTTTATAATTCATATTATTAACTTAGCATAAAATAAGTATACTAAACGAATCATTATTATATTATAGTACGCAGTTTAAATAAGAAAATTACTACCTATTGCGCATCGAATTGATTGGCTTTTCATTAAGTATATTTTTTGGGTTATCTTCAACTAGCATTTTTTTCTGTAATTAAATTAAAAAAAAAAACTGTAAGCGAGTAAAGTTTTTAACCATATACTCCTACATAACTAATAGGTACAACTAACTACATAATATATTCTATTATATAGAATTCATCTTAGGTAATGTTTTTTAAATAAATAACCGTTTTAGATAGATACATCAAATTCAATTAGTTAAATAATATCATACGTATTTTGGGTTTTGAAATTATTGATTTTCTTAAATCTTTGATTCTTAAATAAATAACTTATGGCATTGCATTTTTATAATTTCAAATAATAACCAAATGTTGACATACTGATTTATTTTATGGACATAAGTATGTTAATGATAATAATGCTTTTATAGTTATCTAACTATTTACAAGAATCATGTTGGGATTTCTTGTTAAGATAATTTACGTGTTTATCAAACATATAATATTATAATATAGATGTTTTAGAATACTTGTAAGTTACAAGTTGTAACATAAATACTAGAACTTGAATATATTTTAAATGTTGTAGCTGTTACAGGTAGAAGAATTGTCATGTTCGATAGCTTAACAAAACCTATGGTATATATTCTGAAACATGTAAAATAATAAGAAAATAAGATATTTTATTAATTATTAAAAATTATGTGCGTATACTATATATATCCAATTGAATCAACAATTATCTCGTTTATCGGTGAATTTTCCATAGTTAACAGGAAACGGCGCAATATTTTGTTTCCGAAATATCAACATTACGAATGAATAATAATACATTCTATTATATTTATTATTAATTATATCCGTAAATAAGCCGTTTATTAAGTCTGCAAGTACACAGCCAAATATAGCAGACAAGTACGAACCGGTATTAAAAATTGTAAAATGCTAATCATATTTTAATAATGTAAATATTTAGATTGTAACAAGCGCTCTTTGTGTAATTTAAATTACAATAATTAAATGTGAGATAATGGGCGATAAATAATTGTAAATTGTTATTATTTTAATAGCTTAATACCTCCTACATATTGTATTGAGTAAGTATTGACTAAATACTTGACCTGAATGGTTGAATTTGAAAAAAAAATACCGACCAAAACCATATAATACAATGGTATGGTTTAATTTAGTTTATCTCAATAACGCGTTAAGAATAAAAATAAATATTCATATCTTTAATATAATCTGAAAATAAAATATCGATTATAATTGTACTGAGTTAAACTCAAGATTTTATAATGGTTTTTATACTACACGCAGTTAATTGGAAAAAAGCAAATTAATCAATTATTTCTATATTTTATAAAAGCTGATTAGTCGTTTAATGATAATTAATACTGTACACCTATCTGTGATATACGATACGAAAAAATTGCACTTAAATATGTGAGTACGTAATGCGAATGCTTGTAGCCAGCCGATAATAGTCAAATATTAATTTGAATATAATAATGGTCAATGGACTGTATTATTTGATAATATCGATACATAAATTGGCCTATTATTGTTCACGAAAATACGCACTTAGCTGTACGGTGGCGCCAAACTATATACGCCACATCCCGTCCACTTTTATTTTAAATTTCATGATATTTATACTTATACCATCAGTTATGTTATACTGAAGGCACCTCCCACTAAGATAACACATTTAAACTATCTAGATTCGGCGCTTATTCGATTTATTTTTACGGTTGAAGGATGAAACATAAGTATGCTTTTATTTGGCCTGAACACTATTTTTAGCAGTCATTGTTTTATTTCATTTTGGATGAAAAAAAATGTACTTATGTTTTTTTTTTTTTACTATAACTCTTTTTTTTTTTTTATTAGAAATAAGGCTTCAACATCGAGGGTTATTAGCATAACGTACATTAAATATAAAGAGATAGAACAAAAAAAAAAAAAAAGAAAAAGGATAACAAATAACAAATTATGTTGTGACAATAAGTTGATGGTTACATATGTATTTAACATTGTTAAAATGAATTAATAAGTTGTATTTTATTTAAGAATTTAATGATTTTGGTGCTATTATTTTTATTGAGGGCTTCTTCCATATTCGGTGGTATTTCTAGGTTTTTCTTTATATCCTGGTACATTGTACAGTCTTGGATGATGTGTTGAATTGAAAGGTCAGTGTGGCATTCATCACAGGTGGGTGGAGGGTTTTTGCTGATGAGAAAAGAATTCGTTAAGAATGAGTGTCCAATTTTGCATCTTGTGATGACCACTTCCTGTCTTCTATTGAAGTGGTGGGGTGTGATCCATTTTTTTATGCCTTTTTTAGTTGATTTAAGTTTATTAGATTATAAATCTTTTATTCCATCAAAATCATTTTTTTGGTTTTTCTTTTAGTTTAACATAACTATACAACAGAGTAATATGTATTTCCGTTTATTATTATTTGTTTTAAATATTACTTTTAATAAATTAATTCAGAAGTTGGATTATAATATTATTTTTTATTTACATAACTCTTAGAACATAATATAGAAAGCTGAATTTTATTATGTCAATAATTTCATTTCCTTTTTTTATAACAAAAATAGTGAAATAGCTGCGAAAAAATATTATAGAGTGCTGTTTGTAAATTTGTAATGTATATTAAATTTATTAATTTATTATACATTATCTGTAATATTTTAGTCACTGCTATAGTGGTATTGCATTTCGTGACAGAAAGTATTAACATTTTTATCATAATATGGACATGGCCTGTGTCCGATTGTTAGGTCTTTTTTAAAAAAAAAAAACATTTTGTCAAGAACACAATATATCATGCTTATATTATGTGCACCAGTAAATTGTACCATATCCCGTTCGTCCGACTCATGGTGCGTTTCAACGGAGAGCACTAAGCAGTATAATTGTTTTCTTATTTCTGAAATTTTAGCCGCGATAATTTGAATTCCAGTACGTGTTTGATTCCCGCGCGTATAATCTTATCGCGTTCAATGTTTAATTACATTTAATAGCTTCCGATAGCAACTGCAGTATAGTATAGAATGTTGCACTACAAAATAATATAATAATAATTAGCACGCCTATATTGGGTATGCCAGTCGGTATGCGCGTGCGCGTGCGTATTATATCCCGCTGACATAAATCACCGCTGACACGGTCATTTTTGTAATATAATAGGTACATTTTATAATATATTATAATATTATATAACATTATGAGTCGGCGAGTGCGAAATCCACTGCAGCCGCGAACAAAATGTAGAAGTGCAATATTCTACTTGTAAACTGCAGCGTTTGCTAAACAGAAGGGACGAAAAAAAAAAACGTCGTATTTACACGCGGTTATAATGTGCGTGTATGATAATGTAGCGTAATATTGTGGACACGGTCGATCGCGGTCGTAACGAGTGTGCGCGTAAAAAAAAAAAACGCTGCAAGCCATATGATTATAAAATGTGTAGGTATAAATAATAAAACGCCAAATTGCCAAGAATACGTATTTTGTAGCAACGTCGTCCGTATGACGTACGTTCGACCTATGAAATGTAATCGAAAACGAGTATCGTATTAACGCGTGCACGGACAAATAATTATGTAAAATTAATCATATTATTTTGTACATGATATACGTATAACGTGCCTACACGGCTACACGTATTATAAAAAAAGTTCAATCATGGTATAACGTATTTGTTTCGGTCGGTGACTTTATCCTGCACGCAGTGAAAAAACTTGAAACCAACTTGATGAGAAGGGTAGTGTTATGAAATAATAAATCATGGTCAAAAAGACCGTAGATTTTTTTACTAAAAATCAGAGTAAAAGAAGCGTGGGATTGGAAATGGGCGTACATATAGAGATAGAATATTATAAATTATAATATATTACATAATTTCCCCCCCCCCTATCCTGGTGTTTATAAATTCCTGAATCCCACTCTGGATTTACGTAGTACGTATATAAGTGTAAAATAAAAAAAAAATATAAGTACTAATCGGGCTTTATTGCAGGTTGGGATATATGGGCCAAAACAGAATTCACGATGTAGGTCAGTGGGGCATTTTCCGGCTTCAGGACGTTGTCGATCGTTGATGTATGTTAAGACCGTCTTCGAGTAAACATAATCTTGATAATATAATAAAAATATTATGTTCAATACTACATTATTACTTGTAATATAATATAACTCGAAACTTAACCGAAACAAAACTTCTGAAAAACTGTAATGTAATAATGATGAAAATAAATAGTGTTATAAGTGATGGATATACGAGTAGCAACGTACTAAAAGTAAACGAACGACGAACCGCCATGGCCCGTGACTTTAATAACGGTTTGTCCGTGGCTATACAATTGTTTATTCCATATTTATCTCCTCGAGTTTGGCATATTTATATATATATATATATATTATTTCCTATTTATTTATTCATTGGAACATCAATAAAAGACGATCATTTATGGAACCATGGATAAGTGGGTGCAAGGTGGTAAATACTTACTTTATATCTATGTGTATGAATACGTTCATGAGAATAAAATTCTCCATAAGTTTAAGTCAAATTATTAAGTCAAAAACGATTTGCTTTGTTATGTATACACTACATACATTTGGTTCATCATTTTGGTGTTTACCAAGCATAAAGGCTTTCGTAATGAAAGCGTAAACAACCACATAATTTTGGTATCTAGTTTCCACAACTTGCAGCACACGGCACACGGAACGACGTGCATATAGCTCCTGCAGACATAACAAACAGTATACGACTAGTGAACGTTTGTTTATAATGTACAGCATAAATTTTCCGTTTTGGGTCTTGTTAAAATGTTGTACTACTAGACTAGAATAATTATTTTTGACCAGTGTAGTTGAGATTGTTTAATATCTCAAACGTTTTAGACCGGAAACGCAGATATGCATTGTATATAATTTTATTGTACTTAACATTAAAAATACTAAATTAAATATAAATTTATATTATACATCATTTGTATTAAATTATATACCATAACCATGTAATAGGTATCTAATATTTATGGGTCATGAGCGATGATTGGTTCGAATGTTTATGCGGTGCATGGGACCGAGTCCGTAAAACTTGCAATAACCACGGCTGATGTGTGGATGGACTACATTTCGAAAACAGTGATTTTGACTTGGTAACCGTTAAAAAATTGCGTGAAGTATATTATATCAATGTATATGATACCAATAATGTGTAATAGCGATGCGTGGTTTTTGAAAATACGACTGTATCTCGTACGTTTTTACAATTTTTCTACCACATGTCATGGCAATAGCATTGTAATTTTTTTTTAAATTTTTTTGCGATAAAAATCGTATATGATATATACTGTTATATTCTGCGAGTCGCATACTAAGCAATTGAAGTTGAAGAAGTTGTATATGCGTATACTTGAGAATCAATTTTTCAGTAGGCGATGATTTTATCTGCGGTAGAACTCGAGAGCATACTTTTTGTCATTCAGTTGAAAGGTTAACTATGTAGCGAGATTATAACACAGTGAAATGTAAAACGGTATGCCTTGATGGAAAAATAGTCTATTTCGATAGCTGTAATAAATATTACGTACTGTAAAATTAATAAACCCATTTCGACAAGGTTATTTTTCGTTTTCAAATCGATGAATACAAATGTAAGTTCATTGAATCTGGATTTAGTTTAAAACGAACACCCAGATGGTAACGACAAATCAAAGACACTTATTTTACAAACATTTTAACATAGATATTAAATATAATAGTTTTAATTAAACTAAACATAATCCACACAAACATTCAAATTTGATATTAATACTAATTTTGATTAATTAATACAGTTTGAAATATTTTTCATTGAATTTAAGTCTGATTTGATTATAAATTAATAAAATACAATTATTAATTTAAAATTAATACTTGGATTCGATTTATCTTGTTAAAAAACGAGCACTGTCAGATCATTACGGATTAAATTTACGTAATTGACACAGAATTTTTTTTTAATTAGATAGTGTTTCAAAAAAAAAAAAAAAACCAATCAATAATAAGATAAAAGTGAATAATTACTTTAGAAAGGAAGAAATTTTAGGTATAAATAGCTGTAAAAATGTTGAAAACTGACGATAATTTTGTATTAATTAGTGACAAAAATATTATATTCAACTTTAAACATTATATAATAAAATTATTTATAAACATTATATGATTTCTTTAAGACTCTCTTATGTACCACGAAGAAAAAACATGAACGATATATCATGTAATATAAAATACTCTCTACGTAATATTAAATAATGCGTTCAATTAAGAAAAAAATAATCTCGTTCCATACGGACATACCCACATTGGTAATCTGTAAATAGTGATAATATAATTTCGGCATTATACAATTTTCATATTACACTATCCATATGTTATTTCATAGACCTATTTTTGTTAAATAAAATACACATTATATATTAAAATGCATTACCTACCTATGTATAATATATATTATAGTCTTATTTATTTATTTATTTATTCATTCCAACTGCAATAATAATGTCAATATATTTTTAATTTGTTTGGCTTCAAGAAACACAGAAGCGTATAAGCATATCATGGTAACATGAAATGGTAAAAACGTGAAATTTTGTTACTCGTGATAACAGTTAGAACTCTTAAAGTGTTTGAGATTTTCGTATAAATCTTGCTAAGTCGTACATATTTATTGCTATTTTGCAAATTTTCTTTTTAATATCTCAAGGTTTTCGGTTTATTTGGTATTTATTTTTATAATAAGCATTATAAAATTGAAGAAAAAAAAGTTGAAATGTGCAAAATTTTCTTTATTTTTACTGTTGTATTTTATACTTTTATTTTCTGAATACAAGCATCAGACCTACGTTCAGAAATAAACGTCAATATAATATTTTACAGTGCATTTTATTTTATTTTTTTCAACGTTATGTTTTATTCTAGGTATACGCAACCTGCAGCTTAACCTGCAAAAGAACATTGGGTGATTTATTGTTGCCACAACGAACCGCTCGCAATCGCTCAGAAATCGGACAAGCCCGTAGTAAAATATGTACGGTTTGCTGGTTCGCGATCTGACAAGCTTCTCGCGAATGTAATACCTAATATTAGATACATAATATGGTGGTGCGGAGACACGTGGTGGCCGATACGCTACGCGAATTAAAACTATATTTTGCTAAACTATTTATATGTACAGTCAGGACACGGTTCCTATATACTCGGCTCGGCAATATCTCGCGATTCTGCTTTCAAAGTCACACAACACTCAACGGCGTACCATTGCCCGTCTATAACTGCAGGTGATTATTCTACGTCCGCGCGCACGCGTTTATACGTAGGTACGTACAAACTTCCGAGTTTGTCGATTTCAGAGTTTATGTGTCGATACACATACGGGCATTAATCAGAGTAATCGCGCACGACCATGTTATGCGACAGATTTTACAAATAGTTTTAAACACCCCCCCTCCCCCCTACCTCTCATGAACCACGGTATGTATAATTACCCAGATATACGATCGAATACCGTACGATACAGGTCCATCATATTTATGCAAGGACAAATGAGACATTTGCACAAGACCCATTCAAAATAGAGGCCCATCAACAACGAGCACACAAAATTGTCGGTATGCCTTTTGATCTTTATTTCTCTCAAAATGATGGCTGATTAATAAATATAGGACAGTAATTTGTAATAAACATTAAGTTCGTATTGTACATTGTTTTTAACACAACAGCTTTATGATTTAACTGCTTATAAGCCACAAACAATATAAACGATACACCATAATTTTATAAAAATTTAATTGTGCTTACATTTTATTCCAGCATTGAAAATTTGAAAGAAATATGAATTTGAGGCCCAAAATTGACCCATGAATTGATAAATTAAGGCATGGTAACAATATTATAGTTAAAATATAATTATTATGTTATTGTTCGTGGATGAGAAATACATCGTTTATAAGAAACGCGGGTTTTTCTTTCTTATTCTAAAAAAGTTGAAGAATTTTTTTTTTTTTTTTTTTTATAAATCACCCTTTGTGAAAACGAAAACTCTATAATATTGTACGACAGAAACAAACCTGCAGGAATGTTTCAAAGCAAGTGTACCTATATATTATCATAAGCTTTGGCACGATGTGAATATAAGAAAATTTATGGTGCTGAAGTAAAAAGAGTATATAGTTACAATCATAAATCAAACACTAATCATAATGGATTCTTGAATTCTTAAAGCGCATATAAAAAGTACATATTTAAAGGCAATTATTGTGTATTTTTATTATTTTAATCAATCAAAAGTTATTTTATTATAGTGGGTAAAATATTTAAATATATAAATAATAAATATAATATTTTTTTATCAAACATTATTAAAATAATATTCTACTAAGATTATTGCAAGAGCTGACTTGTAATGTACTGCAGGTACTACAGTAACCAATAAATACCCCTCCTCCTAGTTCCACTTAATGTATTTCAATAAGTATTATTATTCCTCTCGATAACATTTTTTTTCTGTTAAATATATATAATTATAATAAATAATAAATTATATACTATACATAATCGAGTATTGAAAAGTAATAAAAATAATTTCGTTAAAAGGTTATAACTTATAAGTGAACATTAATCAGCAGTAATCACTTATAACTTTATCAGTAATTGTGTATTACTGTGTACTTATGTAATTATGTATTTATATAATTTAGATTTATAATATATCACATATCTTAGTATATACACTACATACTTTTTTTATGGAATGATATACCAATAATATTAAATAAAATAGGTGTTTACTATTAAGCCCCTATCCTAATCCGCCCTACTATACTTATAACTTCTATAATTTTTCCGCGAGGACTTGATAATGTTTATTTTTTTTTTTTTACTCGTCGATTATTGATATTTATTTAAAACTACTTACGAATTATTATTATAATGCCCGAGTGCTCAATCGGGTTTAAGAAGATTAGAAGCGGCAATTTTTGGATTTCTGTTCATCACACATGCGTGGCATACCAAAAATAGACTTGTTCTACTTCCGACGCACCAATTGAAGTATACTGATATGTGATGAGAATTTTGAAAATACATCTCATTTCACCATTAAGTCAATTGTTGAGATCGATAGTACACGTATATATTTTTTTTTTTAATTCCACTAGAATTTGAAAAGAGTTGTTTTTTTTTTATTATTTCCTGAGAACTTGACGAAAAAATTGGGAAAGTCGGTATCAAGTGTACTTAAAGACAAATTAAAATTTGTTTTCCAAATTCTTCGTCACTATAGAGTATCTACGTTCGAAATAGAATACGTC
The DNA here is from genome assembly GCA_025469195.1 of Chaitophorus viminalis. Classification (NCBI taxonomy): domain Eukaryota; kingdom Metazoa; phylum Arthropoda; class Insecta; order Hemiptera; family Aphididae; genus Chaitophorus; species Chaitophorus viminalis. The sequence continues at coordinate 101,163 of JAIPRK010000503.1, forward strand.
TATTTTAGCTATGCCGAGCACGTTTGATCTGCAGATAGAATATTTATCACTTCATATATATATATCGCCTGAACAGGTACATCTGGCCACGGCTCTATGCCAATTCGTTTGAAATAGTTATCTTGCTAAGGGGTATATATAAGTAATAACATGAACATCTTTATCACCGACCGTATGGCCGTATTTAAGGGGTGATTCAAGAGGCGTGATTGAGGTCACGCTTTTTTTTATACACTTGTTGGGTTTCAACTTTTTTAACTCACTTACAATTGGGATGATGGGGAGAGGAGTACATAACATATTGCACAACTGATCAAATTATAGTGGCTACGGTAAATTGTAAAGATAAATATTTTCTTCGCGTTTTAAATTCTATTAATTATTCTATTTTTTTATACATAATTTTCATTATTTTATGATTGTTGGTAAGGAAACGACACGACATTTTTACGTTTTACCTGTCCACTTACAACAATCCCATTCCGAAAAAAATAATCGCTTCACGTCATCGTTTGGAATTCCAAGGAGTCGCTGTTTTTCGGTCTCGATATTGTTGATATGTCAGTAATCGTAGTAACTAGATAATATAATATTATATAATACGAGTAGTGATGAAGTATTGGTGCCTGGCGTGTGTTCCAGGGTACGTATGTATCGTACACCCAGAACGCCTTTATTACTTTTTACGGCGCATACCTAATAAAAAAAAAAAGTCATCATGCAGTTAGATGCTCGTACTGTTATGTGTACTATAATGTGCGTATTGTGAATTTATGGCTAACACTACAAATAGTCCCTATTTGGCCATTTGGGAAGTATTGATAAAATGTTAACCTGAAATAATAAATTATATTTTAGGGACTATATTATATTTTACCGAAAAACGAGAGCACCTTCGGGTAAAATAATATTATATCATCTATACTTGTATAAACTAATACATTTTTACTGTCGACAGTGCATAACATTTTTAAATTATTTCCCTCCTAAACTGGCATATTTATTGCAACTGTAGTTCCGAATTCACATTTTATGGAGAGTTGTAACATGCTATGTTATGCTATGGATTTTTGTATGAAAACATTATTAATACCAAAAGTAAAAGTGTATGTATGAAGATCGAGAAATATAATTCAAGTACCTAAATTTAAAATCAAATTTTATAATATTTTTGTCTTGTTGTATAATTTGATTTTAATGAAGCAAACGAAAAATATAATTTTTGACTGGGTCGATGATATTTCCCTACACATGAAAGGTTGATAATATTAGATATATATATATTTGAAACTTCTAGACGTCTTGAAAAAATGTCTTTTAAAAAATATAACACCTTTATATAATTATATGCATAAGGAAAACACTGTGTAGGCACAAGAGGAAATAAATATAACCATAACATAGTTGTAACTCACATGTTAACATTATTAGTGAACTACCTTGTATTTCTTGTACAACCTATGATTTCAAAATATAATGGTTAGATACTTATATTATAGAAAATATTAAAATAATCATAGCCATAAAGAAACTGTGCCTATAATGATAGTAAGTAGGTAGTAAGTATTGAATAATGGCAAAGTCCTTTCCCGTGTACTTTCAATCACATTAAATACAGATCAATTCACAAGTAGAACATATTTTATTACAATAATTTTACTTGGAATAAAAACCAACTGTTTTTTATGCAGCTGAAGTACGGTTCAAGAGATAATACAGTATAATACAACACATGTTTTATACCTTTATTTACCGAGTATTAAATAAGCCTTTTAGAAACACTTTCATTATTAGTTTTTTAGGTACATATTATTTATATCCTTCCAATTCAATTCTTAAAAAAAAACCTAATCAAGCCTACATCCAAATCAATTCCATTTTAATAAAATAAAAATATATATAAACGTAGAATCCATTTACGAATATCATTCTGTTTACAGAAAACATAATAGTATGTAGGTTTAGATATATATATATTTAGTATAATCGTATAGGTAATTTTTTTTATTTTTGATTTGATAAAACTATATAAATTAACAATAAGCAAATGTCAAACTGACCTTGCTATTTGCTTATAAATGTTAAATTACGTGAATTATGATTATAAGGTCAAAAATACACCAACATCAAAATTATTAGCAATTCCAATAATTGAACAGACATTTTTACAAACCTATAGGTCATATGTATGTGTACATTTATTTAGCACAAAAGCAGACATAATGTATCCAAACGTCAAATGCCACCTACGTAGAAAATAGTATAATCAAGTAATAAAGTTAACAAAGTCGAATTAATTATTTAGTATTTATTGTAGCTTTTTTTTGCACAAATGTATAAAGTGTAGGTAGTCTATGCAGTTTACTAGTAGTAACCACTAACCAGTATTTTATATTACGGTGAATTTGTATGAAAAAATATGCAGGTAAGTATATTGATTGTAAATGTAAAATGATTGAGATTTCCGTAATACAGTATTTTCAGTATTCATATAGTAGTCCTATAATAGTTCACACAAATATTAACAAATATTTGAAAAATAATCTTCACTGACATAATATTTGATCGAAAAAATTGGAAATATTATTATTATTATTATATTTTAATTGGAGAATTTCATTAAAATTTAAAACAGGTAGAAGACACTTTATATCCTTAGGATCTTAAGTAAGGTTTTAATAGCATTACAATCAGAACAATGATTCATGATCATCAGTCTGCTTATATAACAAAAATGTTAAAAACACGACAAAAAAATATTAAATTAAATTATAAAGTTTCTGTAAAAATGGTTTTTAATAAATATTTAATATCGTTCCAAGTTTTTATTGTATAAACAGGGGTCTCCCAAATCAATATACATGGAGTATTTAAAAAAATCAATCGTTTAGGGAGGTACCTCAAGAATGCCACCATGTCATTAAAATATGACAATACAAATTTATATAAATGCGTATTATTTATTATATTAATTTCTACGAAAACTAAATCAATAAAACGATAGTTAACGACCATTGAATATATTATAATTTATAGCTCATTAAAAGCAATTCAGTTTCAGTTAAACGTTTAAACAATTATAAAATGAAGTAATAAATCATAATATTTTAAATTCTTTTTTTTAATTTTTTAATTTTTACATTTTTGAAATATTTAAAATGAATAACATTCAACATCAAATATTGTGTTATAGATTCATTGTTTTTAATATAATTTGTTATTGTGAACTAAGAACTATGTAGTATAGTATAATGTACAAAAAATTAATGTGTGTATACAATTTACGTCATCATCATCAATAAGATATTACATCGATAATTCGGGTAATCAACATGTTTAAGAATGAGTACATGATTTAAAATCGGAAAACAAATTCACTCACGTACGCACGTTATGTGTGTTTAACTTTTTTTTAAAACAAAACAACCACTAGTATTACAATATATTTAGGTAAATATTATATATATATATATATATAATTATTTTTTATTTCGATATGACCATTGATCATCGTAGAAAGATAATTAATTAACTATTTATAAACAAATCATACTCACAGCAATAATCTTAATTTTGCAGTTGAGCTACTTCTACAGTACAATGGAAATAATAGACTAATTGATGAAATTTAAATTGAATCTGTTAGACAAAACATATTATTTTATTTTATACATTATACATAAAATATTCTATAATATTCTAAATTCTAATAATATACCCTAAATTGCGTATCAAAAATTCAGAAGGTTTGTCTCAGCCAATTTTACTAACGTTTGAAATTGGAGTACTCGTATAAGTGAATGACATAGTTTATTTCAAAACTAATAAAAAAAAAACATCACATTAAAATTTTAATATTCTTGAATAAAAAGACGATTGCTCACAATTATTTGATCTAAATCCAGCAATAAGTTTTAGTTTATCAGTAAAAATGAAAACAGTTAAAATACAATCTGCAAAATATTTTTATCGATCAGTTTTTAATTATTTATTCATTACCTCTTTTTTAATACTTTATTACGGTGATATAATGACGTGATGCGCACAAATACTGATCGTGGGAAGACAATTATTTTAATAGATTTCTACAAAATTACTTCCTTTACCTACTTTAAATGCATATTTTTAAAACAAAGACCAAATAATTATACACATTTATCTTCGTGCTATTTGCATTTCTCATGTATTTATATTGTATGATATCATATAATAATATAGTAGTATATAATGAGAATATTATAAAAACAAAACAAATACTTATACAATTTTGGCATTTTGTTTACAAAGCCAATTTCAAAATTCTCCAATTCTGGTGATTTCAGATTTGTGTAGAGGGTGTCAAGAGAGAAAGAAACACAAACCCTTGTTTCTACAACTGTTTTTATCTTCAACTACCTACGTTCCTGTGTACACAGTACTTTAAAATAAGCGGAGATTTTTAATTGCTGTTTTTAGTCATCTAAATGTTGACGCGGTTTATTTATTCACCTTTTTATATATACATATTCGAATTGGCAACAATTCCTTTATGCATATTGTTCACAATATCAGTTAAAAATAAAATGTTTAATGCACTTATACGTTACGAGAATATAATACACTCACACTGACAACTATTTGCCGAATTGTACATATTCATGGTAAGGTACGAGTAAACTCCATTTGTCTCTTATTTTGTGTTGATTTATACAAGAGCATTAACAATTAGTGTATGTTTAAACACAAACATGAGCTAATGGAATTTACCGGTTTCCAACTAAGCTTGAATCGTTCACCGTACATTTATAATTTAAATTTTTACTTTTTTTTTTTATACATTATTCTCATTATTATTATTAAATAAATAATATACCATATACTTATTTGTATGTTGAACTTACTATTCCATTATTATGAAAAAAAAATTGTACATCAAGTTATTATATTTTATAATTTAAATTTTATTGTATTGGTAATATTTAGCTTTTCAAAACTTGTGCAAGAATATTAGTTATATAAAATATCTAAATTGTATTATTGTGCCACATATATTGTAATATACTAATATACCTACTAATAACAGGTATTATACGTCAATAAAAGTATTTTTATAAATAGGAAAATATTGATTAAAAATTTAAATTTCAAATTTTAAATGGATAGCATAAATTTTAATGAAGTATTGTCTGAATAAAAATACATAAATAAATTAATAATATTCAGAAAAGTAGTATTAATATAATTTTTTTTGTTATCGGATGTTTGCCAATGTATTTATTTTTCCAATGATTCTTATTATTTTTACTAATAAATTACTGCATGAGATATCGTAGATTCCTACTGGCTACTATTTAGTAAATGTGTGAACCATGTGTCTTTCTCGAATTAAAATTTGTTTCATTTAACATTTTCATTTTTCAGTCTAAAGTTTTTAAAACCATCTGAATATACCATACTAAATCCTATATGACTATATAATATGTATTTGAACTTAATTAATACATCAGTCATCAATAGACTATAAATTATACATTTTTAACTCGAAATATAAACTTTTTTTTTATACTTGATTTTTCTGAGCAAATTAAATTGATACAGAACTAGGTTATTCATGATTTATGTTTTAATAAACAGTAACATGTGGATTGTTTCAAGACTGAGTAGCTCTACAATATACGAATTGCTGTTATGATGGTTTATTCTAATCTTAAAATAATAGAAGCATCAAAACAAAACGAAATAATTTAACATGTTAAAAATAAAAGTTAGTAACGATAAATTTCATTTAAATTTAAGAAATATATTTATGTACCTTCAATAGGTATAGTATATAATTGAGCTCGCCGATAACGTACATAGGTAGACCATAAAATACCTTATTTGCTAGAACTCTATAGTTATTATAAATTGTGAACAAAATATTTATAGTTTTGTAATTACATATTTACATGTGAATTGGATTAAAATATCTATCTATATAATTATGTATTTGCTAAAAATTATAATATATTACTCGATATACTATTTTTCCTTGTACAATTATTTACTTATTACATCGTACTTTTTATACAAAAGCAAAATATCTTCCAATTTTTAACTGTAAAACTCTGTCGCTCGTATCTTAAATACCATATACATGATGCCTCTTTAAATATGTTAAATTGATACCATGTATAGTAGGTATATATTTACTCACACATATTGTACCGGTAGTATGACGTATTACAGTGTTTGTTATTATTTCGGGTGTTTTTTTAACGCTAAACAATATATATATATATATATATATATGTACGTAAGTATTATAAAATACACATGTGGGTAATAACCTATATTTTAATTATTTAAAGCGTAATATAAATTATAAAGAAAAAAACTTTTAATTAAAGCTTTAAACCGTATCAAATTTAATAAAAAGTCAATGTTTTAATAGCACCAATATATTTTTTTATTTTTTTTAACAAAACTATTAAGTACCTATATCTACAAAATAAAAATGAATTCATACTATATGCACACAGCTTATATAGAAGTCCGTACTTTAATTAGGTATACTATTGTATATTTGTACCTACTTCAATATATTTTGGAATCGCCATGTGATAGGTATGTTCTATAATTAGTGTGACGTTTGTTCATCAATGATTTTCATTTAATGATTTTAACTAAATATTTAGCAATTATTATTCACGACGAGTACGATTTACATAATGTATTCAAATTACATATAGTATTATTAAGTGTAAAATTGTGTGCTTGGTTACTGAATGCAGACGCGTCAAATTAGAATCAATTACTCAACAACACTTTATTAAATAACCACATAGTGTCCGCGGTATCAATGTCTAAATTTGCTTACCATCACCATGTAAGGACGTATGGTTCGATTCAATTTCACTAGGTACACAATCTTGAATTCAATTTTGGATTTTTGCCAAGGCTTCCTATTCCACCCATGTGTACTATGATTACATTTCATTACCCATATGCATATTTTTATGATTTTTATAGTGTCGACTATATTATATAGGTTTAAAAATTCTATAACATATATTATACCTATATTTAGGGTTGTAAAATTTCATGAAATTTATTTTCTTGAAATATTTCATGAAATGTTTCATTTCTACGAAAAATATTTTTTTTTTACTTCTAAGTGAACATTTTTAAATGTTGGTTTATTGTATGAAATAAAGAAAATATGTAACATAGTTACATACTACATACATAATAATACAAAAACATAGACATATAGAAAACTAGATGACCGACTATAAGACAATATATTGAACTCAGCCATATGCCAACAGGGAAAAATTGCATGATTGATTATATCAAATATGTATATTGTATATATTTGTAATATATATTATGTTATTATGTCATATAAATATGTATAGGTATCTTATATTCTTATAATCTTATCTATTGAGTTATTTTTTAAACATTTCCCTGTTTAAAAGAAAAAAAATATTTTTCATAATTTCATTAAAATATTTCAAATTTACAACCCTACCTATATTATATAAGCATATATATATATATATTTCTTTTTTTTTATTAAGGTCACCCAGGTATAGTAAAGTTTTTTTTCTATAACTAAAATACGAGTAAGTTTTGTATAAAAAAGTTCTATGTGTATTGATATTTTAGAATTTCAATTATTTGGGGAATAATAGTCGCTGTCGCTGTTTTCAAAACGTTTTAAAACCGTCTATTATATATAGACTTACATATAGAATGTTGACATTCATAACCATAAGACTATGCTATGCAACTACATTTAATGTCTATAAAAACCCAATACGACTTAAAAACAAAGAAAATTGTTTTGGGTAGTCGAAAAACGATTCTGAGGTGAACTCAAATCACACAGTTAAAATAATTTCATAGAAATATACAACTATTGTATTTACAAATGTTCAGTGTTCCTATAGTGATTATAAAATAATAAATCAAATTTAAATTAACTAATATTCTTCAAAAATATCAATTCATATTATAATTACTATAATCAAATCATAATATTTAAGAATAAATAATACATGGTAGTAAAAAATAAAATTTAAATTTCTAGCATTCACAGAATAATAATTCTTTGCCCAGATTTAAATAGTCTAATATAGTATTATAGTATAATAATTTAGAGTGTTTGGATAAAATATAAAATAATAACAGAATGTAGTTTCAAATTTTGAAACCATTGAAAACTGTCGTTTCATTTATTATGAAATTATCAATCTATCTAAACATGGATACCTATTCAGAGACATAGTAGGATGACTCGTTAGCGCCCCTCGCAAACTTGATCACATTTTGTTAAATATTGTACACAGTATATAGACAATAGCAGGTGATTCGATAACGATAAACTCGACGTTCATAAATTCAGACATATATTCTAAATATTACCATCCCTTACAGTTAAATACAAATTTTATTTTTATGCAAACTTGTCTAACAATATGTTAATTACTTATGTATGCACTTGTTAATATTGACAATTATAGAAATATTGATATTTGATATACATTTTAAAACGTATAATGAAAAAACAGCGATTTGAATAAAAATACCATTTTTGAAGCATAATGTTGCACCCCTTTACAATTTACGTGGCTGCCATTCGCACACGTACCTACATTTCACTGCCCCCCTTTTTAAAATTTGGGGTTTTCAATTCATGGATAATTTGTTTACTATTTGTTTGAATTTGTTTGATAGTTTTCAGAATTTGTTTGACATCCGTTCGGACTTAAATCGATTTTTCAAGGGGAGGGCTGCAGAAACGTTTCTCCGGCTCCCCGGGAGTCAAATTTTGGGAATTTTTTTACTTTTTTTTTTGCTATCATATAGAGCGTAATTTGTTTGAATTTGTTTGATAGTTTTCAGAATTTGTTTGACATCCGTTCGGACTTAAATCGATTTTTAGTTGTGGTGGAGGGGCTGGAGAAACTATTAGAATACTATATTAATTACTATATTATACTATACTATACTATTATATTATATTATTTTTCTCATATCCAGCAATTGAAAACAATTGTATTTTAAAATTTTAAATATTATTTTGTTGTGAAACACTACATCAAGACCCTGAAAGATACGCCAAAATATATATAGTGGATCTTACCCACTATGAAGTGGGAATGTCGTTGACTTATTCAATCGTTACAACACATTTGTCAAATGCAAATTTCAAAACCATTTTCGATTATTTGACAAATATTTATGGAGAATATTAAAAACTTGTTTAATACATTCGGTTTTTCGAGAATAAAATCTTAAGTTTATAAAATATGAAATATTTTTTAACACAATACATTTCCATGGGCTGGAACCGAAAATAGAATTTTAAACAAAAATCTGAAATCAAATAATATAATGAAATATAATAAAGTACTTATTTTATTACTATTTAAATATGAACTATAAATATTAACAGTATTGTTTCATATAGTGTACACCAAATATTCACAAGGGACTTCAGTATTTTCATTAATGGGTTGAACTTTTTTCAGTAAGTCATTATGTATCTCCCAATTATGATGCTTTCTTTTTATGTAAGCTATATAATGTCCAATCGTATTTCCTAATTGACATTTTCCTATAATCAAGCTCACAACTCCCCGAAGTTCGTATTTATTACAGTCTGTGGATATAACAGGAAGAATATCTTTCAACTTAATCACGGCGAATGTTGCTGTTTCCAAAGTTCTTAAATGGGAAACAGCGTCTTCCCCTAAATAAAAAAAATATTATGTAATTTCTTAAAATTCAACATATTTTATGGTAATAATTATTGTTCATACTTTTCCAATACAAAATATCAAAAAACAAATGACTTGGTGATACAATTGTTTTGGCGAAATTTTTTCCGTTACAATTTTTTTTACAATTTTTAGTTCTTTTCTTTAATTTTTGATTTACAAAATGTTGTAGACCACTTAAATCATTTTTAATATTGGTTTGGTATTGCCAATATTCAAACCTATGTTCTATATTTTGAACACAATTATTCGAACAATTTATAGTTTCAATAGCTGTTGGGAAACCATTAAATAATATTTTTATTATGTGGCCAACGTTGTCCTCACAGCTAGCTGATATTCCGCCATACTCTAATGTTTTCAGTTGTGGCTGTAAATATTGTAGTATAATTTCTGCTCTTTTATTGTATGTAGATGCTGATATTCCGTTCTTAATTATTTCAATTATGAAATTGAAATAATTAATTGTATTGTTAGGTAATGAATTGTCACAAATAAATGTACAATATCCATCACTATCACAATATGCTACCTAAAATTAATAAGACTATATATTAATAAATTTAAAAAAATTTGTATCTAATTATTACTTTATTAGGATAGAAATATTAGCAAAAATAAATTATTGGTAACTATCGGTAAACATAATTATAAACAATGTATTACATATATATAGGTATGTTTATGAGTCCTAATCTTCTAATATAATATTTTATCTATTATGACTTTAATAATATGTTGTAATATAGTTACTGAAAAACAGTTCTTGAAATTAAATGAATTAAAAATCAATTATAAAAATTAGCTTTCTACAATTATGTCCCAGTTTTTTTTTTATATATATGGTATAGTCGTATATTATATAGGTCATAGGATTATTTTATCGTAAAACAATTATTTCTTAACGTATTTTTAGAATTTTAGAATATTCATTTAATGTATTAATTTAAACAAAATTGATTAACTGTTATAAATATTAAAGATTAAGTATAAGATTTCCATACCATAATTATAGCCGTAAGTGTGTCGAAAGCACAGGTATTAGTTAAAGTAAGTGGCCCTTTATTTTTTATTCTGTAGCCTTTTAACTCTCCGTAACAAGATCCATTTTTCAATAGTGGTAAAGACTTGATGGTACGATTGTTAGATAAATTCAAGTGTTGGAGGTGAGGATTAGGCACAAGATAGGATGAATTTTGCGTCTCTCTTTTCTTATTCCAACTTTCTTTGGACATGGCCTCATCATGAATATTGTTGTTATAATCACACGATAAGCAATCCCTTTTATCGTCGTGTTTCGGGATATGAGTAGAACATAAAGGTTTTTTACATAAAACACATTTATAAGCACCATGTTCAAATGGTAATGTACCTAAAAACAATTAATAAATTAATGAATATTATGAATTAATGACTTCATCTTCATCTTAATGAATTATTTTATTTTAAATAACTCTCTTATGGATTCATTTGATCGGAAATCTTATAAGACACCATTTTTAAACTAATTTTTTTTTTATTTCGGAATAAGGCTTATACTTAATATTTAATTAAATTTATATTCTGAGTAAACCTTTTTCAGAAGTGTTTTAAATTGAAATTTTAACATAAACTACTGAAGTCTGCAAAATGTTTGTAAGTAGTTAAAATATATTAAAGTTTCAATTTTAGTGCTAATAACGACTCAAAATTGAATACCTACACGATTATTAACATAGAAATCATTTATCGGAATGTCGCAATTTTTATTTTTCTTTTAAACTAAAAATTAATTGATTTTAAAATTGTTAAGTGATTAGGTACTCCAGAACAATATAATCTTTTGTATCACTTTCTAAGCTAATAAATTAAAAAACTTCTATGTGCATTGTTTTATGTATTTTGAGAGATATCCTACGTAATTATATATTATATATATTATATCATATAAACATAAATATAAATTATAATTTATGTATACTTATATTACATCAAATACTTTACCAGAAGTGCAGAGAGGACATTTTGTTCGCTTTATACCTCCTGGGTGTCTTATTTCTTCTTCCACATTTGCATAGTCAACTTCAATATTCTTTGACAAATTTATATCAATATTATTACGATCGACATATTTTGATAACCGACTATCTTCTCTGGTGGAATGTATAAATGATGCGCCTTTAAGAGGCAAAATGTGATGATCTAAAAATTGTTCAATATCTATAGGTAATGAGGTTTGTTTAAATGTGTTCGGTTTGAATTTCTTAAAACTCGATTCAACGGGTGCAGAACTCGCAGTTTCACTTCCATAATTAGAAACTGGTATTATAACCGTTGACGATAATGGTAATAATTTTGTACATCCAATATAAAGCGGAACCAACGTTGGTGAAGAGAATGGATTTATATCCGTGCCATCTTCAACAAGTTCTTTGCTAGTATTGTAAGTATGTTCTACCCATGTCTTGAATGGATTACAATCACATGGGTTTTCCTCTTGGATAATTGTCTCGTTATTTTCAATATATGCCCATAGGTTGTTGAATTCATTCATTTCTTAGAAATTATGATAAAACAATTTTATTATGACAAATTAACTAAAAAATTGTTGAAAATTAAAATCACTAGGAGTTAAAATTTCATATTAAATTTTCAATTATTATTCTAAAAGAACTTAATATAGCTATTTTTTAATTTAGTTCATACAAGGAATTAATTTATCTAAATAAAACTTAGCTTTGTGAATTTCTGAACAAAATTATGAATAATCTGTTTTAAGGACTAAGATCTATAAGTTATGATATAGAATCTGTACCATAAGCATAACATATACAAAAATAAATGATTTTAACTTATAAAACATGGGACACACTATCTACAAATATAAATTTAAATTAAGTACCAAACTGTAGTACAGAAAAACAATTATACAAATTAAAATTGAAGTAAAATACATGAATAAATAATAAATACATATAAACTGCAGTATATATATATATATATATATATAAGTTTTTTTAAAACTCTAAGGACCAAATTATTATGATATTCTAACTGAAGAAGAATTTTCATATAGATTTCGTCTATCTAAAAAATGTGTTAAATACTTATTGAATTTATTAGAAGGAAAACTGGATACACCATTCAAACAGGTAAACAATAACTATTTAGGCAGTGGCATACTTTTTTACCTATGGGGGTGATCCAAGGGTACTGGCCCTTCCTAGAACTAAACAATTTCAAATCGGACAAATGATCTTCCAATGAATTAAGTAACAATAAGCATAAAAGGTACAAAATGCACCAAAAGGCGTAGGAAGGCTCATTAGAGATTCTGAGTAGACCAAATTGTAATATTTATGGACATCACCCATTTGCGCCAAAATAAAAAAGCTATTGTTTTTTCCAATAGCTCATTTGCGTCAAATTTACCTGCGTAAACATTTTAAATTAACGACTTGGTTAATTCTTATATTTTAAAGACGTATTTAAAACGTATGTCTGTAACGTACAATAAAGTTTATTTTATAAGTCTATAGATTTTAAATTTTCGTGGCATATAAATATAATTATATTAGATAATTCTTCGTTTTTAGAACTAGTGAAATGTAGATTGTTTAAAGCTCGTACAACATAATAAAACTGATATAAAACTTGTTTGTTTATCTTTCGATGCAATAATATACAAAGCTTTAAAATCTATAGACTTATAAAAATAACTTTATTTTATGTTACAGACATACGTTTTAAATACGTCTTTAAAATATAAGAATTAACCAAGTTGTTAATTTAAAATGTTTACGTAGGTAAATTTTGCGTAAATGGGCTATTGGAAAAAACGTACCTTTTTTATTTTTGCACAAATGGGGAACACCGATATTTATAGTGACTGTTTTAAATTCTGCCCCCCCCCCAAAAAAAAAAAAAAAAAATGAAAATATGCCACTCAGCCACTGTATTTAGATTAGTTCTTTATTAGTCTAACTTAATACGAATAATTTTTTTTAGAGATATGACTAATCCCAATGAATCAGATTTTACTTACATTACGTTTTTAACTTGGGACTAATGTTCATATCGGTAGTCAATATGTTTGGTGTAAGTATATCTACTGCTAGTAAAACAATTAAAAATGTTTCTTATGCTATTGCAGGATTAAGGAATACATTTTTAAAAATTCCTGCACATGATGTTATTAATGAAACAAAAATGAGAATGTACAAAGTTGCTCGTTTTTCATAAGTGTTTAGAGCAATAGATTGCACACATGTATGTATTCAATCCCCAGGTGGAGAAGATGCAGAAATATTCAGAAATCGTAAAGGGTAAATAAAAGAAAATACCAATACCTTAATATACTGTAGTTGTATGCTGTTTTTCAAATGAGAACGCACCAGGTGGAGGACGAAATCTGGTATAAACCCGCACATGTTATAGAACTGTTTATTAAATTATATTGTTTATTTAATATAAATATTTAATATAATAAAAAATTATAAATTATAATAATTTGGTGGTGGTGGGGTATTGTTCCGTGGCTTATCTTGGTGCGTTCTCATTTGAAAAATATATAATTTAACTTTCAAATAAACAAACACAATAAAAAATGAGTAGTCAATAATTGATGACAAAATGTCAAATTATTGTCAATAACATGAAAAACCAATAACAGACATATCACAAAATTATGTCTGTGATTATCTGTTATAGTGTTATCACAAATCATCTGATCGAATCATCCAATGAAAAAAATCGGTATGTTTTGGGTTAGTTAACTGCTAGTTATCACTAACGGTGGCATTGTAATAATGGTCTAGATTAAACTCTCTGCTAAACTAAACTATACGTTAGCTTAACTGACAGATAAAAAAAGTTTAGAAAGACATTTTAACAATGGCCCTAAGTTAGTAAAATCGCAGAATTACAACCGTCAACCATTATAATTGTACAAAAAACAATGTATAAGCAAGTATTTAAATTTACCTAAGGACATTAGTCTTGATGCTTCCCGTTCTCTATAATTTTCACAAGAAATATTTTCCTTTACAATACATGAAATAGCTTGTTCTTTTGAAATACCAACTAATCGCCTTCTCTTTGGTTTATGTTTTACTTTATAAAAACCAGAATAACTACACTGCAATATAACTCTGAAACCCATACATTGAATTCTTAAAAACTTTTAAAAACGCTCATTGTTGTGAGAGGGGAAACGGAGGTTATTTGATTGGAAGATTTTTTATTTTGACATTAAATAAATTTGTATTTACATAAAATTTTTTAGCTTGACATAATATTTTTAAGTTAATTAATAAATTTACTTATGCTGATTTGTTTCGAGAAAATCTTTTTACCTACTTACAACATTAGATATCTTTACAAAATATGTAGAAAAAGTATATAATACTTAGAATTATTTTTTATATAAATACCTTGAATTTGCTGAAGGCCTTTCTGATACTATCCCTTTGAAATAAGACTGAAAAATAGAGCAACAACCAATTTACGCATATACATTTCCATTAGGGGAAAACTTTAGCTCTCTTAAAAGAAATACAGCGTGGAAGTTTCGTGTGTAACCAAAAGTGCTCCACCAGTAATGATATCCTTGAACCTTTGGTTAGTGTGTAATATGCTCGAAATCGTTTTATTGGTCTAGTCTTTTCATGGCATTTGTAATAAACTTCTTCGGGTTCAATTTGCTTCCATTCTTCAGCTGAAAACGTAATTACAAATTTTTTTCCGGTATTTCGGCCCCACTACTAAAATCAGTGAAATTGTCTTTAATTGAAAAAGGTAAATTAATGGTTAATTTTACATATTTCAAAAGTATATATAAATATAATCGTATATATTTAAATCAACAAACCTAAGTCAAAAGAAACATTTGGGTTTTCGACAAGTGTGATCTGAATTGGTAGCGTCACCAAACCTAATCTTTCCGCTATGCTATTAGTGAACAAGAGTGAACTGTAAATGTCTTCCAGTTTCAACGATGTTCACTTTTTTTATAGACTATGCCCGATTGATAATGAAAGATAGATAAATTTTTTTTATCTTATTTTTATTTATTATTATTTTATATTGCTCTCTTCTAATATGGTTTGATTTAATTTTAGATTTTTGTTTAGAATTCTATTATCGGCTCCAGCCCATGGGAATGTGTTGTGTTAAAAAATATTTTATATTTTGTAAACTTAAGATTTTATTCTCGAAAAATCAAACATATTAAATAAGTTTTTAATAGTCTCCATAAATATTTGTCAAATAATCAAAAATGGTTTTGAAATTTACATTTGACAAATGTGTTGTAACGACTGAAGAAGTCAACGACATTCCCACTTCATAGTGTTTAAGATCCACTATATATATTTTGGCGTATCTTTCAGGGTCTTGATGTAGTGTTTCACAACAAAATAATATTTAAAACTTTAAAATACAATTATTTTCAATGGCTAGATATCAGAAAAATAATATAGTATAATATAGTAATTAATAACTATATTAATTACTATATTAATTATATATTAATTCTAATAGTTTCTCCAGCCCCTCCACCACCACTAAAAATCGTTTTAAGTCCGAACGGATGTCAAAAAAATTCTGAAAACTAATAGTAAACAAATTATCCATGAGTTGAAAACCCCAAATTTTAAAAAGGGGGGCCAGTGAAAAGTACATCAGTCGTTACGCCACTGATTGCATAATAATCTCTGCCCATGTCCTTAATATTTAAGTAAGTTTATATGATGTTTACTTAATTTAATCATCACGTATACGTTATATTATTTTTTGTCGATATTATACATTTTATATTATGTTTTGTTTTAAAGTAAATAAAAAATAATAATGAAAATCTGTTATTGTCATTAAAATACAATAATTTACGAATATATTCTCTGTTTATATCGTATAAGATTCTGAGTGTAGTGAGTAATGTATTTTTTATTTGGACTATAATTGACTATTTCTTGTTTTTATACCTATAAATTTTTAAATGCGTTTTGCTAATTAAAAATTAATGGCTATTTATTTCATTAATAATACGTGTTGATTATTTATTTTATCTCAAGTTTTTTTCTTTTATTTTTAGCATATTAATTAACGAATAAATATATCATCACTAAATAAATATTATGTACAGATTATGTTTTTTCAAATAAAATGTAATGTATTTTTAAGTGATCGCAAAGTGAGACATTATAAATTGTTATTTGGACTCGCCCCAAAATATACATAATATGTATAATATTTATTTTGGTTTTCAACATTTCAATCTTATCAAAAAGTAAACTTTGATGTCAAATACATATTTATAACACATACACTTATATTTGTTAATACATATAATATAGTCGAGTTAAAACTTTCAAACTTGCATTTCAAGTATTGAAGAAAACACAACATTTTTACAGTTTTTAAATAACTATGGTAAATAACAGCCTAAGTCAGTTGTATTATAATATTAAAGCAATTAACAGCACGAAAATAAACATATTTTTATATAACATCTTGAAGGATTTATGATCGGTTCTTATTTTTTCTTTCATATACTGATATAAAAATAAGAATCATGCACATTTTTTTTTTTATCGATTTTACGGCAACACAATAATAACCGTTATTTTTTTCTCTTAATAATACAACTTTAAAAACGGTTTAAGATCATTTTTATCTCATACACAATTTGTCAATGTATAATTCTGAATATCACAGATTTTTCTAATACTCATTAATTACTAATTCATGAGTATTAGAAAAAACTCTAACTAAGCGTATAATTGGGATCGAAGCCATAACAACAATAAAATATGAAGTTGTGTAAAATGGATTTTTTTTGAAACCATCGATAATGATATTCATCGAGCTTACATGCCCAGAGATGACAATGAGTATATTATAAATGTATCGACAATTTATTATTATCGTGGAGGACGAGCAATATAAAAAGAAGATACGAGTATGACAATTTTCAAAAATCATTCGTCATCCGACGTTTAGTATTGAATCGACTGAAGATTAGTTTCGAAATAATCTCAAGGTAAGTTCAAATAACAATAATCATTTTGAATTGGCTGATTAAAATGCGTTTCAACGGTCTAAAAATAGTAAAGAAAAAGATGCGGATAAAAACAGTCGAGACTTATATAGAGAAAATCATTAAAAAATTAAAAACCGTTTTTTTAAACGATAAATAGGATTAAGTTACAAGGCTGTACTCCAAACGCTCCATGGAGTTAAACGTTTCATTATTGTATTCTCTGGAAAAGGATTGCAGAGATTTTAACCTTGTGGTTATGATAAATTTTAATTGGGTAGCCAATCCATACTATTTTTTTTTCGCAAAATATTAAATAAGTAGGTACTCATGAAATCGTGAACGTTAAAATGTATTTAATTGTGATTCGATTTTAAGAACAATCATTTTCTATTTTTTTTTTTTTGTTTTTACATTATATACATTAATCAGCCATTTTATGTAATGTTCGAATGTCAATCCATTTCTTTGTATTTATATAAGAGTATACCATACTATTTATGTAGGTATACATTTTAATTTAAGCTAAACAATTAAAAAATTATTTTATTAATTTTAGTTAATTCATATCTTAATTATTAGTTTTTTCCCATCAGTGTTGATGTGATATTAGTGTTATACTTATTATTGTGCAACCTATCACATTTTCTTAATTTCTTTTATATTTATTTTTAATTTAAATACATTTTGATTTGAATTAATAGAGGAAAATATTTTAAAATACAATAAAATAAATATACCACAATAATATCAAAGTGTAAAACTATAAAGCCTAAGACATAGTTTGTCTAATATTATATAAAATAACAAAACGAGGTCGTAGAAAATTGTGTTTAAATGTATATAAGTCATA
Source organism: Chaitophorus viminalis (assembly GCA_025469195.1). Taxonomy (NCBI): domain Eukaryota; kingdom Metazoa; phylum Arthropoda; class Insecta; order Hemiptera; family Aphididae; genus Chaitophorus; species Chaitophorus viminalis. The sequence goes on from JAIPRK010000503.1 coordinate 119,782, forward strand.
AATATAAACTTAGAACGTTGTTCTACAAATAATATATAATACAGTGTGCAAGTCTGAAATAGACTTAATAAGACTTAATAGACTTCATAAGGAATAATGTTTTAATTTTCGATTAATTATAGTGAGCAATTGAGTAAGGCCTCAGAGTTAGAGTTAGAGAGACAATTTGGAACTATTTTTTAATTTAAATTTTATTAATTTTATATTAAGTTGTTAATTTTGTATACATTTCATTTGTTTTTCATACTGCTAGTCTCATAAATACAACAAAAAATTAAAAATAAACTGTTATGAATAATATAATTTTTAAGCGTTTGGTATTTTCTTGTGTTGCATTATTTTTTGAAGTATTTCTGGATCCTGATTTATAATGTTGTATTATTATGTTTGACCCTATTTGTAGTTATGTTACAATTTAAAGTACCTCTGATGACGGGAAGGTCATATCGAATAATGATAATTCCCTCTGAATATAGATTATAAAAATATTTTTACTATATTTAATAATAGTTTTTTCTATAAAAATATCTGAGATTTTAAAAACTCCATAGTTTATAGACCATAAGTATTCACAATCTAGTTAAATAGCTCAGCGACATAATACATATAAGTATTGTTAAATGTAATCAATTATATTTCTATTTATCCGATACGTAAGAACGTCCAAACTACCGCAACAACAAGATGAAACATAGCATTTCATGGAAATGTTTTTCATTATTCTAACATTATGTTAATGACATTAATTAACATTTGATACTTAAAAATATTGTTCAATTAATGATTTTCGGACCGTGTTCTTAGAGACGAAAGATCTAATTTTATCTAGTACACACAAAATGATTGCTCATCTTTAAATTGAATCTTCTATTTTAATTGCATATTATTGTCTGCTATATAAATATATTATAATAGTAATGCATATTTGTATTACTGTAGTTAGTTTTTTTTATAGTTATTTCTTTTGTTAAAGTTATATAATTTTGTTTACATAATTCGAAGAATTTTCAATAAAAAAATAATTACTGATTACAATACAATATCTGTTCTAAACTAATGGTCATCTAATATGAATTAATAACGTATGACATTAACATTATGGTGTAAAAATTGTACTATTAGGAAAATAATAATATTAAATCGTGGAATATGGTTCTATTTACATATTTCCTGAAAAGTCGTTCTTATATAGTTACAAGACTAATCGACGCATTTTGTACATTATGTGTTGTACATAATTTTTAATAGAATACAGATAAAGAAATATAAAAAATATTGGGCATAGCTTGTCGACTAGGATTTCAAATAATTCTAAAAACAAACCCATGGGTATACAAAATTAAATACCAAATATTAAATAATAATTTCTAAATCAAATATACTAATTATATGGCTTTATGTAATAATAATAAAAAAAAATAATCCAGGTGCTAGCTGAGTAAACATTAGCATCCAAAACTGCGCAAGAGCCAAGAACCGCAGTATGTATGGTTTGATATGTACATTCGAGGTGTCGTGTAGGTCATGCAAATGCTTTACGTATAACAACGATATTAGTTAAGTCAGTATTAGTGTACAACACTGGCTTTGATACTGACTAAAGATTTACTAATCACAACGTTAGAGTTCGTACACCATCAATGTTACATAATATAATGATACACGTCGAAAACAGAGAAAAACCTTTCCAAACAAATATAAAAAAAATCAAATGGAATAAAACATTTTTGCAGTATAATAAAGATTATTAAAAAAAACAAACACAATATTAGAGTATCTATCCGATAGCAGTTACATATATTATACGTAATACATACCGCAACCCAAAACACCTACAGCACTCCATCCAGGTCGCGACGTTCCGACGGCCTTACATAATATATTAATATATAATATTATGTTTACAAAACGCTACTTCGTCTCATTTGCATTATTGACCTGTATAATATTGTTATTTATAAAACATTTTTAGTGCTACCATATACAACAGAGTACTGCAAATATCGCCAATATTACGGCTCTTCATATATCATGATTCCTTATTGTGGCCATGCATGTATAGGCGATATCCTGTCCCCAAAATATGTCCAATATGAGAAAATAATATTCACAGCATTTTTTTTTCTAAACTCAAATTTTAATACAATTACTTTTTTGTATAATAAAAAAAAAAAACCATTTGTATCGTCATACAAAATAAATCGGGAATTTCTCTATGTAACCTACAAGTAACGCACAAAATAGGACAGAAAAGTCATCGACCGTACTAGTAGCAAAAACATATCCATGTTAAAAGAAAAATAACAATAATTAGATTGATAAATGTAATATATATATATATATATATATGTGTACCTTCTCCGAGAATCAATTTTATCACAGACAATTTATTACTGCCGGTTGAAACAGAATAAACAGGTTAATAAAATATATATAATGATTTTTTTTTTCTAAATAATAATAACGAAAGCAAATATCAATTTCAATTTTAATATCAAATAGCATGTTACGTAAAAAATCTAACATTTATAAAACACGAAACATCTGATAAAATATTTTGCTGGTCATTTAGTAATTATAATTTTTAATTGCGACAAATCTTTTGAAATATTCAGAACATTCAAGAATTAAGATGGGTTTATTATGTTTGAAACTAGAATCATATTATTCAATCTAAATTCATATCGATTGTTGCTCTTAAACTTTCTAATATAGGTACTATAGTTACCCACATAATTATTGATAAAAAACAAACTATAAATTATATAATTAATGAATTGCGAAAATTGCTATTCCATTACAAAAATATGTGAACTTTCAAGTGCATAATAAGATATATAATATTTGACGTACATCTGACTGCAGAACGTAATGTTATTTAGTTATTGCGATGTAGGTACTAAATCATCATGGGTTTATTTCCATTCAATATTATATTATATTAACATATTTTCCGAACATAAAAATAACATTTTTTTTTTTTTTATAATATTATAAATAATGCCTATTCAAACAAATACAAGAATATACTTACCAATTGTTATAATTTGTGTCCATAAAAGTAAGTAGAAATGTTTGAAAATACATCATCATATATATGAAATGAAAAATATCAAATAAGTAACTACATGATTACACTGAATATATTATATTGTTATTTTCAATGTATTATCATTGCAGGCTTTGTACTTTGCAGCTCATTACAGAAGCAATAGGTAATTATTTAAGCATCTGTATTCGAAGAAATGTATTTGTTTTTATAATGGCTCTTAATCAAAGAAATTAATAAATTAATACAATTTTACGTAATCACCGATTTGTATTATTATTTCAAATTATGAACAGCAAAAAATTTTTAATGGATCTACATTTATTAGACAATGTTGAAAATAAAAAAATTGTTAAGTAATATGAAGGTATGAAAAACTGTTTTTTCAGTCTTAATATTATTACTTTGATTTTGTTGCATAATTGAGAAATTTGTTCAGTAACAAGTTTTCTCATATCATGGGTCGTTAATTGAATTTGGCTTATATGTAAAATATTTGTGAGAGTAAAGAGAAATGCTTCTCATTTGGAATAATGTTAATGTAATATTAGCTATAAACGCATCAAACCTGTATACTAGTTTTACAATAATGTTCCTACATACAATATAATACTATAAAAAATCAAAATTATCACACTTTTTGAGTGCAAATTAAATTTTATATAGATACCATCTGAAATACTAAACATTTGAAATTATTATTATTACAGGCTAAATTATGTATGGTATACTGTTAAAAAGTTTTATTCGTAATAAACGTTCAATAAAATCATAAAAATTTTATTTGTCAAGAATTGAACGAATATCCAATGTTTTATGGGCTGAATGAAATACTCGAAACATTCTTGTTTAACGAGAGGAAACGCACACCATTGTAAAATCAATACTGTGCTAGAAACTTAATAGATAAGTGAAAGAACTATTAATAAAATATACATCAAGTTTGCCTACCGAATTGGTACGCAAACTGAAAAAAACTGTATTAAGGAAATAAAAGGACGAATGAAAAAGTCAATTTTCTACCAGCATTCTACAAGCACGAGTTACGGCCAATGATACACAGAAACATGTTTTGTGAGCTCGATTTATATGGCCACTGTTACGACCTCTTATTATATTATACATTTAACAAATACCGTAGAATCAAAACGGAAACGATAAATATCTTCAACATAAATAATGTATGACACTTTTCTTTGTGTGTAGAAAAAATATGTATAAAAAAAACACACGTGTATAAACGAAAATGATATGAACATAATATTCTCTGTGATGGTTATGGATTTATAATTATAATGATATACTCATGGTAATTATTAATATTGGCTGTTGTGTCAAACTGTCACTCAGTCGGATACACTTAAAGCTGAAACGACGAAAACAAATTGATATCGCATGAACATACACTCATAATACGATATTTCTCCATGTTTGTACACAACACTATATAGTCCGTAGTGTAGTAATAGATCAAAGACATTGTTTACTTTGTATTCAATGCATACGTGATTTCAGCACTGGAAACACTCTACGTGGAAAAAATTGTAATTATATTAAAATGAAACAAACAATGTTACTTTTTAATCATTTACTATTCTCTAATTATTATCTTTCATATATTTTTTTTTTAAAAAAAAAAGGGTATTATATTTGTGTACTGTATAACCTAACTTAAACAAATAGTAGCCAAAGCTCAAGTAATTACAAAATATTTAATAGGTGTCTAAATAATTCTTAACTAAATAAACTTAATATAAGTATATAACTGTATTATTAAATCGGAAAATAATATTTCCGCAATTCAAATATTAGTAAATGTTTCATTAATATTTCTGTAATATTTTATAATAAAAATTATATACTAAAAAAACCATTTAATAAACCATTTAAAGAAACTATTCTAATATCTAATATCCATATATGTACATATAATTATGTATTTATATTTACCATTAGGTTTAGGTATTTATCATATTTTAATAATTATGTATTTTCAATGTACCTAGTTTAATTAATTTCAATCCTGAATAACCACGAATACACATTATTTATGTTTATAAATAATACTACTATACAATTTTAAAAATGTACTTAATTTCAAATTTTAAAGTATGGTATACTTAAAGGCATAACTAAAATATAATAAATTAATCTTAATTAATAAATTAATAACTATGCGAAACACAAATTCTGTATTTTTCCTATACAAGTATAAAAATTGGTATTTGTATGAAATGAAAACAATATTGTCTCATATTTCATCAATATTAGTGTTTTAAAGACAATGAAATAAAATTGTAGCAAAAAAATGTTAGAAAATCAAAAATTTTATTTAATATACTACGCATGTACAGAAAGTTAATGAGTGATTTTATACATATGTAGTTGGTAAATTTCAAGTCATACAACTTTGAAAAAAAAAATAAAATATATAATTTGAAATCAAATTTATGAACTAAAAATACATTTGTAAAAGAGTTTGCGCTGTTTTTCAAAATCAATAACTGCGTAAAATGACGTAATATGTTCGTCATGTCGACTTAACAATATACATTTTCACTGCATTAAATATAATCGATAGACGTAGTTTTTTAATAAGTAATAATTGAAGACAAATTTAAATTCAATATAAAAATTCTCGGAATGTTTCTTCGTGCATTGTCCTATTCAATTAAAGGTTACCTCTGGCAGAAATATTTCATTTCACAGAACATTTTTATTAATGGCGCGTCTCGTTGTATTTGATCACGCCCTGTTTTGAATTCCAATAACATTTAACTATAGGAAGGTACATGCTTTGGTTGTTGGTACCTATTTTTTTTCCTCTTATATTCCAATTATCAATATTTTCTTGTTGTCTGGACTTTATTACTGTTAATTGTCGCTGTCTATAGTTTTATTACTGTTTATAACGTTTCAATTACGACGCAGTATGTTAATTAAAATGGAATAATTATATGAATATATTATACATATATTATATGTTTAATGTTCATATTTACCAGGTAAAATAGTAAATTGTTTTCAACATTTTCAATTTATTTTTTACAAAAAAAAAAAAAAAAAATTATTGCACTAAAACTTTAGTATAAACTATATCAGAGACTTACGTGGGAGATGTTTTATTAGTGTAATTAATAGTGTATAGGTACCAACATAGTGAAATTCGAAAATGTTTCAAACCGTATAGCAATATAACTTTAGCAATTACTCCCAAATGACCTACATGGTGAAATGTGAATTTCAGTATTAATGAAGTACTTTATGGTATATATTTATAATAAAATCAAATAAACGAGGTGATTGTTAATAAATACCAAAAGTTACATGACGTTTTAGTTTCAAAAAATTGTACTTATAGCCTATAGATCATCAATAATATTAATACTACATTATTTTCGAAAAAAACCTCTGACATATTTTTGGGTGTATTCAACTATATTAATATACTACACCTACTATATTCAAAACTTTAAGCTGCATGTAATAATTGAAGAACTTCGTTTTCAAATTAATAGCTAAAAATATAGATTTTATTACAATTTATTAAACTTTAAACACGTTCGTTCTAGTGACGTACGCAAAATTTTATAGATATTTTATCCACTGAATATTTGTAATTATTATATTTTGAGGCTATTTCAGGATCGAAGTAAGGAAAGGCAAACAAATTGCTTTATAAAATCTGATTTACAAAGTTAAATAAACCGGGCTGGAGTTCAAATTAGGGACGAATTGAAAAGGATCTTATTAAACAACATATTAGAACTTATTTGTGATGTAGTTATTATTACTACTACCGTTGTACAACGGTTGTAAATAGTTATGAGGGCATAATAAATATAGCCGACGACAATGGTCGCACAGCGGGGGTCTCTTGGTCTCTTGCTGGGACACTTTGGATCAAATCGGTCCCAATTTCTACATGGAAGTCATTCTATTATAATTTATACACAGAAGGTACCTACTTGCCGTATTCGATTTTCCCGATGACAGATTGAACGATCATGATAATATATCACAATTATATTTTGAAATAATTATTTCACTGTGCCCTACATGTTATTGTTGCCTAATAACAATAAACTGCAGTACAATAACAGTATGAGTAAAGAAAATTATTGAACTCTTAAGTGTCATGACAATTTGAATTAAACCCCGAACTGTATATTGTGATAAAAATGAATTTCGAAAAAACTAACAACCCTTTGGAAGACAACTGACCAATTTGTTCGAACAGCACTACATTTCGAAAGTTGTTACTCTGAAGTACAATGCAAAATTAGAGAGTTTAATTCGGACAATAAAGTCAAAAATTAATACCACAAGGGTCTTAAGTATATCAAACGCGGACATTCCCTCTCCATTTCTCTATAGTTCACCAAAGCCATGAAGCGTGCTGTGCAGAGGGGAGTAATGACCCCCTTGTTTTCTTTGTTTTCCAAGTTTGAACGATGAATTTAATATATGTTTGCGTGACCACGTGAGTAAAGGTCTAATCTAGACAATATAGGTAACGGTCTGTGTATAAGTTTCGTTTATTATTAAATATTGAATAGGTTAAGCCCGTCAGAAACTTGTTTAAAATGGTAATTATTACCGTTACAAATTATATCTGAAACATTGAACGGGACTAGTCGACGGACAAAACGCTTTTATTAAGCTATTTTTTTATTATCACTACTGTCTACTTATAAAATATTTAGGACATTTAGGTGATTATTAACTTATTATGTACATGATTATGATAAAAACAGTGAATAGACTATGCTGTCACAAAATTAAATAATTTGGAGATTAAAGAATAACTATCACAGTCTATTTGAAAATAATAACCAATAACTTCTATAATTGTCTACTATGTTTAGCATACTGTTGTGTAATTTTCAATCACACAAACGTCTTCAAAGTTCAAAGGAAATAAAATGATACACATACAATCCACAATCTTTAGTAATAATAGAAACGAACATCAAATCAACCTGCTGAATTAAATTATTTTATTTTCACGTTCGAATCCAATCATAAATAAAGGTAGTATTTAATCTAGTTTTTTTTTCGCAAGGCAGGTAGGGACGTTTAGTTTTGTTAATTCTCACTTACGCTGACCGTGCGTCACTGATTATAAGTGTACGATACTATAATCTATAATATGAAGTAATGACAGATTATTAAAACAGTTTGCCGTGTTCTACATTTTTCGAAACCACAACGATACGATATTTCTAGATGGAACCGCTCAAAATCGTGCAATCCGATAGCTGAGATTCATGAAAAATGGCGGATTATTATATAATCAAAACATTTATTACAAGTTATGTTATTCTCTAACATATTTCCATTCATAATATAAAATTAAAATTTTTTATAATACAGTATTGCAGAATACAATTTAAAACGCAATACGATATACATTACAAGTGGGCCATATAATTTTGTGGATGAGTCGTTGATAAAAATAAGAGTTGTATGTTCCTATACTATATTATATTTATCATTGAATTATTATCTGTTTTAAGATAGTCTGAAAAATGTAAGAGGAAACATTAGTATTATGAAAAAAAAAATTTTCGAAATATTAGAAAAAGCCATAGATTTATGAAATAAACTATATGAAGTATTTAAAAGGGATATATTTGTTAATGTGTTATTTGTGTAATTTTATTATATATACATATTAGTTAAGTGGTTTTTTATATTTTACAAAACTATATGGACTTATATGGGCAATAATGGTTTTTTTTTTGTTATTATTTTAAACTACGTTACCTAGTGAGCTAAACAATTGGTCACCACAAAGTACATGTTGGGAAACACTGTTATGAATTCTCTCTGTTAAGTATTCTCTACTAATATATATATATATATACAGTTAGTGTGAAATGGGCAGGAGAACCATTATATATTATATTATGCCCCTTTATAGTCAATTTACTATATACTATATAGTGTGTTAACTGTTTACTCTTGAACCAAAGTTACTTATAATCACATTTTGAAAGAAAAAAAAAGGTTTAAGACTCTTTATATGTAATATAACTAGCGATAACAATAACGTAATAATTTCACTATGTATTATAATATTACAAATACAACCAGATCGTAACTTAATAATAATTGAATGTATATAAGACATAGTACACTCTTTGCGTTTAATAAGGATGTACCCAATATATGTAGAACTGTAATACGAAATATAATTGCGGTTCAAATGTGTAATGCACAAAAAAAAATAACATTATGATATATAAATGCATGCACTACAGCGAGAATTAACAGTTAAAAAAATAATAATAATATAGGTTCATGAGGCATAGGTTGCAGAGGTATGTCCTCTAACAAAGTATGAAGGAGGGATAGTAGGGCTTCACAAAAGAAACAGCGAGGCACAAGATTGGCTTAGTACCCTGAAAGTGCAACTTTAGAGCAAGAGATGTGTTGCAGTCACTCTATTGTATTTATATGTTATTTTTATATTTATTTCATAGTTTATAGTTTTTTCTTTTGTTTATAGTTTTATATATGTTTATATAGAAGTGTTCACCAATTAATAATAATATGCCATATGAATTGAAACAAAAAATAAGGCATAAAATAAAAATAATCTAGTGCTTTTATTTGCACCCGACAACAATGTGTGTAGATCTCAAGGAAAACCATTGTGTATGACCAGCTTGAATAATAAAAATAAATTAATATCAAACAATATTTACATAAATATTTTTGGCATAAATAATAACATGTACCAAAATTTGTTGAACAATAAAACAATTTTAATATCTTAAAGAGCCTGAGGCCTGATTGCTCAGGTCATCATAAATCGTAATATGAACACTCTATAAGCAGTAAAGCTATTAGCATCTGTAAGTTTCAATTAATTTAAATCAAAAAGAAAAAACGATCCCTCCCCTACAATAAATAATGATATTTGTACGAGAAGTAATATTAAAAGTGCTATGTTCTTATTTGCTCAATAAAGTAAAACAATCCATACAGTTATGGCTGCATCATAACTATAAAAGATCTAAATGTATAAATGTATTTGACGTGGCTTACAAATGTAACAAAATGTTACTAATTATTGGGATTATATAATTATGTTTTGAAATTTTTTTTTTTCAATACGTGACAAAGAAGTATATTTTTTTATTGCTGGAGATATCATTGGTGTTACTCTGTTAAGGCGTATTAAATAGGCAATTTAATCAAAAATTCGTGACAAAAATGTAATAATTGAACATTTATTAAACTATACTAAAATAATATACAAGCAATAAAGACAACATGTCCCTGTGCGCATAGATCATATTAATTTTAGTTATTGTTTAACTGCGAAATTCATTCCCAACGAATCACTGCATCATTGAAACAACAAGCAAGATACAAAACAGAACATACAAAACTGCCGTAGTACATAACTGTCATTCTAATCTCATGTCAAAAGAACAAATAATCAAGATGTGGCACAGAAATAAAATTGTATTTTATGCGAATGAATTTTATGATTCATCCCATGGTAGTGCCATCTCATAATATTTTAAATGTTCTGAATTATGCATTATGTTTATGCGTACGAATTACATAAGTTTTTATGAAATGCGTACAACTAGATTGAAACAAATTCAACTGCCTAGACTCTAGAATAACACTTATGATACGCATAGAATATTGACTATAGAGTCAAGATTATTCATTATTGTTGCAATACATTATAAATATTGTAGTGAGCCTTCGGTAACAGTATTGGCAAGAACCAAAAGACTTTCTCGTGCAGCATATAATATATATTATTTATAAATTCAAACAGAAGCCGGTGTCAGAGGTCGTCGTTTCGAATATATTTTTAAATCAAGTATATCTAGATTCATATTTTAAATGTGCAAAACGTCAAAGGTCACTCAATAATTAATGTTTTAATAAATTTCATTATTTTACAACAATTTAAATTTTACCACCCTATTTATTTGTACAGAAATGGAAATTTGTCAACATAATTTGATTCTTCGGTTTGATATTACCATTCGATTGACTATGATTGATTCTAAACATTTCTCAATGTCTATGTATTGTTGATGTGTCTTATGCTGTGTAGCAAGTACAATTAATGTAATTTTTATTTGAATTTTTGGTCACCGATGCGCAAACGCCGCATGAAAAAACAATTAAAAACTGTTCGTTACAAGCAATAATATAACAAATATAACGAATAACACGTGGAGACTTTAGTGTATTAATAGAATTATTTTAAGCAATCGAATGTCCATTGTCCATAACACATGGTTGTCCCTTAATCAGACGTTCGAATATTCGATTACTGATCTTTGTCAATCATTCGAAGGACACCTACTAAAAATATTACAAAATACATCTTGGTCAACCTGTTTAATTACTTTATAGAAACAAGTATTATGTTATAATTTATAATATTCGGGCAATTATAAATATTTCTGTTTTTAGTATATACTCATGATGTAATAATAAATCCACAAAGAAAAACATTTCACAAAAAATTTGTTATAAATAATTTTTTTTTTTGTTTTAGAAATAATAAGGTCAGTATGTTAGTGAGATCAAGTATTTATCCTTCATCACTTTGTTTCTCGGAGAAAAATTCAGATGGTGAACATACCACAGTCTACAGATAGTAGCCAGTAGGACTTAATATGAAAAACTGCTTGGGTTACCTTATGCAGATATATTTTATTCACGATATGAGTTCGATGTTCGAATGATGTGATTTTCACAGGGTCATGTTGTATCACATCATATAAAACATTTTCTCAAAACCTACTTTAACGAGATTAATTTTTAAATTTTATCAGTTAATAATCTATATAAGATTATTAAATAGTTGAGTAAAATTATTTTAAATGTTACTAAATATTTATATTTTATTTTACGAGTCAATAATTTAAATTGTAGGCTTGTAAGCTGTGCTATGCTTATTTGCTACTGGCCGACTATTTGTTCATATAGTTCTAAAATATACAAACATTTTGCCACATTTATTTTTTTTTTTGATAAACATCTCAAGTTTAAAGTACAGCATGATTTATTGTATTTTCAAACCACAACGATTACATCATTGTTTAGATAGGCGTCTAGTTCTATTATAATTAAGTACCTGTCTGTATCATTACTCCCAAGATTGCTATGAATTAAACAAATACTTCGGAAATAATATCACATTTTTAAAAATCGTGGACGTGTTTTTTTATTCAGGATAATATAAATTATATAGGCAGTATTCACCAATATTTTTACAACCTAAATAAGCATAACTCTCAGCAGATTATTTGACAATTATTTTAACAAAAATATAAGTATTATATACCTACATGGCTATATAAATGTAAACATTTTTCACGATAACTCTTTTTAAATTGTTACTTAATTTATCTTAAATTTTTGTGTATAACGTCTGTATAAAAACACATATTTTTACACTTTTTATCAATTAAAATAACCAATTTCAATTCCTCAAACTTGTGTACAAGATCACGCATATTGCATCATATTATTCTAAATGTATTTTTAATTGATTATCAATTATCATCCATTTGTTATCAATAAATTTATAAATAAATAAATAAAATATTTCAATATGTATCTATTAAACCAATTGCACAAAATCTCATTTTTATTTTTCACCTTAAAATGTATTTATTTTTGTCGAGAAATAGCACACCTAGTTTTGATTATAATATCAATCAATGATTATATATATTATGTATTTAATATACATTAACTCATAATATTCATAACCACCTTACGATGATTTAATTAGAATTCAATGTTATTCGTACGCCATTTTCTAGAACCTAATCAAACAGTAAATTAAATATACCGATACTATCGGACTGTCAATTTAAAATACTTAATATATAAGTGCGTTAATTTTAACTCATGTAAAAATTTGAAATACCCTATTGATTTCATAAGCTACAACAATATTTTATGGCGGTAATAGCTCTGTTTGACGTAAATCCGAGTTTTAAAACATTGAATTAGTAGTACTACGAGAATGTCCGATAAACTATGCATGCATAAATTATAGAACACGAGAACTATAACGCATAGTAATATCATAATTGACCACAATAATGATATGGCCCGTAGAAAACCTTTAGTATATACGTGGTGCACTCGTGTGGCTCGTCCATAAAACAAACCGCCATCATATTATACTCCACGTGAAAATAATATTTCGTTGTACCTACCTTGTTTATGATTTTACTTTTTAAGTGTGGCAACTATTTACGGTGACGAAAATAGCGAAAAGTTAGCAGAAATATACACATAGAAACTGACATAACTGCTTTGTAAAAAACACGTTAACCCAAGCGGCCGTATTTACCTAATATTTATAGGATAAATAACCTAATATTTACCAAATAAATTATAGTGAAGTTAAAAAAAGGGTGACTGAAAATGTCTTACATGTTCGCACGCCATAAGAACAATTATTCACGTATTATAGAATCGTACATCGTTTGAAAAATATTTAATATAATATTTAATTTATTTATTCTACCCGAAAATTGATGGAAAATGTTCGCAATTATATTCTTTTATGACTAGCGACGCATATTGATGTCAACGTTTATTCGGAAGCAATTATCATTTATTATGTATTGTAATCAAATTCATTCGTAGAGTTTCGGATCAGTTTCAACAAACATTTACCCCATACTTAATGACCTTTAGAAATGGCCTGCAGTTCTGATTGTCTCCAATGTAAATAACATATTAGGCTGATTGATATTGCATAATATGTAAACGTCAAATGGATGTAACGGACTCAAATCAACGAAACGTAGGGTCCGTGGTGGGGGAGGCAACGGTCCCATGTTGCCTATAGGGGCCATTTTTAGGGATAGCAAATTTAAAATTATCTTTACGTATATTACTATATATAATTCAACTATTCACCTCATTAATGACCATTCGGCCATGCTCTACTGTGGTTTGCCTAAGTATGTAGCGTCTGTGCAACTCAACAAAATCAATAAAAAGTGATGTCGATTCGTTCAGATACTGCAGGCATACAGCGAAATCACGTACACACACGTAAAGAACACTCGAATCACGGACAGTTCTAGAGCGATAGAGCATAGGAAGTTTGTTCGATTTCTCGTAAAATTAGCAGATGATAAAATTTTAATAGGAGATGAAAACTCAAATGAACGTATATTTTGCCGAAAACCGCTAATAACGTCCACATTGTTTCGATTCATTTCATCAATGGTATTATATTGTTACAATGATCACGTATTTTAATTAGTATTTTGTTTGTTTAATTTAAATGATAATAAATGATTTTTTAAAAATTATACTCAACATTTCATATCATATCCGAGTCATCTATTTCATTTTAATTTTTTTTGAATTATAAACATAATTATTTATTCATAAGAAACAATGTGTAGTACAGTATTATTTATAGTTTTGGTTACTTTAAGGAATTGTGTTCTGAACTAATTTATAAAGTATTTTTACCCAAATCTGGTGACTTTATTTTTTAGTTTCTATTAGTATATTTTAATAATATAGTATGTCACTAATAATAATAAGCATTATAATTTATAATATACGTATACCGTATACTTACGTCATATTCACCGACATCGAAATAGCCATAGACAAAATCGGTAACGGTAATTTTATAATATACATCGAAAACACTATTTTGTGGAAAAAGATTTTAATATTAGTAAATAATCTTCTTTTTACATGCATCACGATTTCTTATTATTTCCTATAATAATAGAGTTCGTAAGAATATTAGATATGGGTATTTTTATGAATATTCGAAACATATTACTAATACTAATCAATACATATTATACAGAATATATTTTGTAATTATGATTCCCAGTCGAGCTTTGTTGATGCCGAAACTGTGTAAAGTTATAATAATTATACACAATGTTTTTCATACGCCTAATACGTTCAGCGCTCATGAGGTAAGTAACCATGTGTTTCCTAAGTTACACAATAAGTAAAAAAAAAAATTGTAACGAGTGTTTACAAATTACTTTATTGATTTATGAAATCCTCTCGAATAATTCTCAACACTACCTGCACTGCACTGCACGTGTTTTATCGTTTCAAATTTGTTTCGGCAACATCGACTATTACTGTGATTTATTTATTTTGTTGTCTATTCTATGCAATTTAAAATTAATGAAATAATTTCAAAAAAATGAATGGTTTTATAAGCACATGAGAAAAATCAATTTATAATACGGTTATTACTTATTAGGTAGTTATTGGTTAGCGTATCACGTAATGTCGATTCGTCGGAGAGTCCGGCGGGCCAGCGTGCCATGTATACTAATTTGCTAAGAAAATACGAGTTTTTGAATTTCTAATTTTCTTTGACGTCATTGGTGGAAGAGTTTAATGCATAGTATCGATATTGTGTTGTGTGCTTTAAAGCTAGAATTCGTTTCATATAAACACCATAAAGTATAATAACTACCACTAATATGAGTATCATAAATAGTATAATCAGTATATCACTAATCCATACTCTCACTCACGTACGCTCTTTTCCTGAACCTGGAAAAGACCCAACGTTATGAAATTTCTCAACAACTTTAATAACGCATATTTGACATAAAATATCTAGAGTCGATCCCAATAATATTAATATAATAACTATATCTTTTAACAGTTTAAATACAATGCAATGTAATATTTAATTTATCAAACTGCTAGGCAACGAATTTACACTTGAAGCTTAAATTATTATAGTCCGTAAATTAAAAAATTTAAAAATATCGTCGATTTATGATATAGTCGATACAGATTTGTATTGAACGTATAAATACGGAACAGATCCAATATCGCTCACTCCTTTCAACAGACAACAACGTCATATCTCAAAAATCAACTACTTTTAGTGATGAGTCATATTTAGATAGATATTTAGATTTTGAAATTGAGAAAAAAGCAGGTATTATCTTTTAAGTATGTCTCACATATTTAAAATTTCAATCAGTAAATTAGCATTTATTTTAGGCGATTTTATTCTAATTTCTAAGTTTAAAATCACTCTCCTTAAAAATGGAACTTTTAGATTCTGAACGGAGTGATAGAATCTATTGGTTTTACAATGATGTATGTTTTTTTTTAGATTCTGTTTTTATTTATTTTTTTTTTTTTCGTGTCTGTCGTCACGTTTTGGGTCAGTAAAAATGCTTCGATTTTCTTAAGCAGCAACTTTTCTGAAAGGAAAGTAAATGTAGATGGCACTTGGGTAACTTATATATCCAATTTTTTCAATAGTTTTTAAAAAAATCGAAAAAACGATAAAAAAATTACAAAAAAACAGGAAATTTTACGCAAAATTACGTTTTTACAAAATACATTTTTTTAAAATGCTTTAACTCAAAAACGAAAAACCGCAACAACTTGAAATTTTTACCAAATATTTATATTGGCGTCCTCTATATATGGATAAGTTTTCAAAGTATTTTGACTTATTTTGACTTATTTATAGATAATTTAAATTTTCGATTTTTGTAAGTTTTTTTTTTTTTTAAGTATCTATAAAATTTATTTGGCTGTCCGAAAACTCTTGAAAATTTAATACAATGTTTATTATAAGGTATACTTATCGTAACTAGAAAATATTATAGATCGTTTTACTCAAATTTTTTTTATAAGCCCATAAATTTCAAAGTTGTGTAAAATATGTTAAAATCGCTATGATTTTCAAGTTATTTTGTAGTTGAAAATTCATAAAATTTTTTCTGTTTATACTTAAGGTTCAAAATTTTAACACTAGGTCCATAAGCTAACCTTCAAAAATATATAAAAAAAATTTCTACCGGACTTAAAGGAAAAAATTTGATGACTCTTTGAAATTTAAAATTTTACGAAATTGCATACTATTGCATTATAATATTTCAATTTAAATATAAAATACTATATTATTATATACCCATTTTAGACGAACATATTAACTCCGTTCAGAATCGTTATTCGTATATAATGATACCTATCATTGCATTCAAATTTAACAAATCCATTGTAATAATGACCTATCCTATAAACGAGGTGCACTCCACCCCCAACTGTACAGCAGAGCGAGGCCCACCCGGTTCTTTTTTAAGATATTACGTTGTTGAAAAGAGTGAGCGATATGTGAATGCATCTATTTCATAATTATTGTTTTTAACTATATCTTAGTACAGACTGAAATATTTGTTAAGAAAATAATAATACTATAAAGTAATCTCTATGAAACCCGACATTTGACACACGTAAACTGCAAACAGCTTAAGAACGCATTCGTGTCTTAGAAACTAAAATAATGAAATTCGTATGATAGTTATAATATTACGAATCCACATTTTTAATATGTATAAAAATTAAAACATGTTTACCTCTTAAATCTACAAGTTTATGGTATGATTATTTTTACGACCAATTTAAAGAGCTTCATTCAAACACTTGCATTTAAAAGCAATTTGAATAATGTATCAAGAAAAATATCATCGCAGTTTATCCAGTCGAATATGTTTATTATTGGTAATCACCCATGCATTTATAAAATTGTACAAACAATTTAAAATAAAAAACACAATAAGGGGTCCTCTTAAAGTCTTAAAATTTAAGTTTACAATAAGTCTTAATTGGATGCAAACCTAGAAATTGCTGTAAACAAACTTGTTACTACACGTACACCAAATTAAGACGTCAATTATATATGTCAATATAGCAATTAATAGCAATCGGTAGATTGATTATTGTTAAGTTTATATACAATAGCTAAAGTCTAGACCTAGAAAATAGGCCATAAGTACAATTAGTAGTCGTCAATAAACTTAAACGCCTAAAAATTATTTATCCTTTTATCTAATTACGATACCATACATTAATAATTAATCTTTAAACTCGGTGATCGCTCATTAAGTATTCAAGTAGCAATTTTGTCTTTCTTTAGATCGAAGACCAATATGACAATATACAACATTACAATCTAATCAGTTACAATGGTATTTTTTCATAGTAAACTTATAAAGTTATAACTATTAATCATTGCCCATCTAGCACATCCAGAAATACTTGAATAAGAAAAAAAATTGATAGAACTTCCTTATAATGGAAGTCATGAAGTACCTGAACCTGGTATTAAAATATTTTGTAAAATAAAAATAATTATTTTGCGTGATAATGTTAAATGTAAGGTTTATATGATCGAGGAAACTAATACCTACACAGATTGTTTTCTAAAATGTTATCTTAACACTTTTAATTTATTTAACAGTTAAAAGTTAATCAAAGATCAAAAAAAAATATATAAAATCAACGACACTTAGTGAACATATATATTAATAATAATCACTTTTATAGTAGAATGTATTTCTGTACGCATATTTAAAAAAATCAGCAGTTCTTATTTTTACTCTCAGAGATAAGACAAAAGTGAGTAAATGGAATCAAGTTGTCATTGCTCTACTTTTTAGTTTAAAATAATTCCTGTTACAAAAAAAAATTAACAAATTAATATAATATACATCTGTATAGGTAATCATAAATTGGAGGACAAAACCAATTTTTACCCATTAACTTATCATTTGTTACAAAATATGATAAAACCATTATTTTATGTAAATGAAAATATTTTATCGAACCTTATCAAAAATATGTAAATAGGTAGTAAATACTTACCATAAAAATAATAAAATACCTTATTTAATTTTAAGCTTTCTTGGACATGGCCTTATCTGACGATATTATTAGGTCTTAAATCATTTTTAGATTCTTCACTGACTACAGAAGTATATTATTTAGGCTTAATAATATAATTAGACATGGCAAAAATCGTATTATGAATGAAAATTATATCGATTGCAAAGAAAATTAAATATATTCATTATTCATATAATACATGTAGGTAGTAAATCAAAATATTAATCCTGGTATTACCCAAGTGGCATAATCACATCAGAGTTTAATTCAATAGTTCTAAATTCTTCTTTTGTTAAATTCTGCAATAAACAAAAATAATGTATCATGAAATGATTTATCGTTTTAGTTAATGAAAAGTACATAGCTGATTTGTAAATTAAAAATATAGTGTGTTTTATGCTTTCAAGTACTTAAGTTTAATATAGTTTTAATGTATCTATTATAACATAATTAACCAACTATGCATTGTTACTACATTATAAATAACTGTGAATTGTCACATTATGTATACTAACTTTTTCTAAGATTCCGTCCAATGCAGAACATATTTCTCTTATAACTTCAGGTCTGGTTATAAAAAACTGTTCATTATTAATTGATATTTCAATCGTGCTCCTTAAAAAAATGCATTAAAAATGTTTATAAGTACTAAATATTAGAACATTGTTATGGCCATAAGGCTTTTGAGATATTTTATATCAATTATTGTTTTCATCTCGCATAAATAGTGAATCAATTAAAATATTTGAATGATAATTAGCGATAATGACAATAGCTCCGTAACAGTAATGGAACATTTTTAACAATGATGTAAAGAATATCGAAAAGTTTGAAAGGTTAAACGATTTTAAAATAATCAAAACTCCAGAGTATATTGTATATAGATACACAATTTCCCGATATGAATAAAAATATTATTTACTAGCAATAGTCACGACTATACTTATAATAAAGTTTTCTTTTTATTTAAAATTCATACAATTATGAGGTGTATAATACAATCAATTTATATTAATTAAAATAAGTTATAGAGTACTAATCTTTGGATAAAATGGGTCAGTTTATCCAAATAACATTTATCATAAATATTTTAATTGCTTAAAAAAAAAATACTGTCTTTAAATAGATAAAATGTTATACATGTTATGTACATTACAGGTGTTTAGATAATTAATGTAAAAAAAACAAACTAAAACTATTTTAAAACTAATAACTAAGGGTGATTGTGTATGCTTATAAAATATTAAATCTATAATCCGTTATAAAATGTAATTACTCTATAGAGTGTGCGTATTTATCACTGAGTTGCCTGAATCCAAATTGACCGTCCGGATGAATTTCATAAGATTTTTTCATTATAGGTGGATTTTTGTGAGGAATAGCCTTTTTATTTAATAATCCCGTTTTTTTCATCAACGGCGAGCTAATAATATTTTGCTGAGAAATTAATGAATAGGATTGATTTATTTTGTTCTTTTTAACATAATTAGAAGGATCTATATTCATTATTTCTTCTTGAATCGTAGTTGTTTTTTTAGCTGATTTTTTTATTCTTCTATACGGTCTGTAAAAAAAAAATAAATATATATAAATATAACACGTTAAATATTTCTAATATGATACAATATATATGACATATATATATATATATATATTACGAATTTTAACTTATAATAAGGTCACTCGTATATTATGACGACTGACGACCGTTGACCATGAAACGTTGTGTGCTGCTGTTATTCGAGTATAGTATTATTTGTTTCAAGTACTACATTAAATTATATGTCTATTTTTTTTTTTTTTTTTTAGTCAAAATATACCAGTGTTCTTAGTTTCCTATCAAAGTGAACACAGACAAAGTGTATAACAATATAGTCTAGAGTTTCTTAGCTAGGTACTCAATCTCTATTTTGATTGCTCAATTATTAAATTATTAAGTTACTTATACAGCGATGGCCCGTAACTGGTTGGCCTGTCAACCACATATTTTCCTCGTGATAAACTTATGCGATAAAACGTCTTCTACCATGTAAACTGCAAGAGCTAAAATTTTCTCGTCGTGAATAACTCGAATAAGTCACGTACATGGACACAGAGCGAGTCAAATCAACCATTTTACCTCTCTGGTAAATTCTACCGAAATGATATATTTATTGCTCCTATAGTCCTATACTAATAATTATTGTTCTAAACGATTTAATTCTTCAACCCAATTGAGTTATCTGGCAATGATAAATGGATTATATTTCATTTGCTCAATAGTAACAATCTTTATCTGATATTCTAATGGCCGAATCCATTCAAAAATCGAGCATCAAATTTTCCTGATACAGATAAGCTCATGAACCATATATTTATACGTGAGGTCCATTAACAATAAACTCTTCCAGTAATGTACTATATTTAACCAATATTTAATGGTTACATAACATATCACCCAAATCGAAAGATATAATTTGAATATAAATTGTATTTTATTGAAATCATCCAAAATAGTGTCACTGGATGCCCCATTCCCTCACGTCAAATCAAATAACCAGCAATCTGTAGGTATGTATTACATTTATTCACTTTTATAATTTTACAGAATTGTAAATACTAAGTTATAATATCATAAAAAAAAAAAAATAAAAATTCTATAAAATACCTTCTATTTCTGTATAAAGACCGTCTTCTTAGTTTTCTAATTCTGTAATAATATCTTGACTTTGGAGCCTAAATATAATATCAAAATTATTAAATAAGGTATAAAAATAAGTATATATGTTTATATTAAATTGTAACTAATACATTTTATTTCTCTTTTTATAAACCTGTACCTTATAAACAATTAAAAGCGTTTAAAATGTTTAAAAGAGGACTCACTTTTGGTTTATGATTTAATTTTGATTTAATATTTATAAGTTCTTCTGGTTCTAAAATACCATTATCTAACGAACCTTTATGAAAAAATTTTGAATAACTTTTAAAATATTTATTTTTTATTTAAATTGTACGACAAATATAATAAATCAATACCTTGAACGACTTGAGTTTGATCAGTTTGATCGAATTGATCATCTAGATCGACTTGGTCGGTTTGATTAGCTTTATCGACCTGATCAGCTTGCTCGATGTGATCAACTTGATCCGTTTGATAGTTGGAATATATATACATTTTTCTGATTTATGCACAAAATAATTTACACTAATACGACCAAATAAATAATCAATTGTTTTCGCTAATGTACAATGTCGAGTCAGGAATTAAAATCAACAATACCAATCATCACTACAGTGACTAACTGCATTCTTAATAATATTCCTATTTAGCCATTACACCTACACATAATCAGGCAATTATATTTTAAAAATATAAATAAAATAACATTATTCATTATTATCATGTAAATTCAAGTCAAATTATTGTATTCATTATAGTTATATTTTAATTTTTAAGTATACAATTATAAGCATAAATAATTAATTTTATGGATATACGAGTACTTACCAATAAAATATAATATCTATATTCAACTGGACCAAATAATGGGAGTAAATCCCTTTGTGTTTTTCGGTAAACTACACTATCGATAAGAAACGGTATTTTCACACTATTTTGAACAGATTTGGTTTTTCATTTCGAAACACCGGTTTCCATGTTTTTTTATTTAAAGAAAAAGTTAATCAATATTCATAATTAAAAAACAGTGCCTATGACTTTGTAACATTAAAAACAACTTAAAACATAAGAAACCATACCGTTTTTACATATTATCACATTTGTACAACATTATTATATTTGATGCAGAATATAAGCAATTTTGATGATAAAATCAGTAGCTTCCTAAAATTCCTCAAAGTCCTAGTAAAATGCAGCTGTTGCAAATAGCTAACAAGCGAAAACAATTCGGCGTCTAATGATATTATAAGATATACTAAACTAAGTAACAACGAAAGTCAAACGATGATTCCAATTTCTTACCGACTTCCTCACGTTTTCATCATTAAAAACCGTACATTCGTATTGTGCATATATATATTATTTTAATAAATTAAAACCACGAGGCATAATACTAACATATTTCTTGTACGAGTAAGAAATTCTGTTCTTTTTTTATGACAAATAAACATATAAGAAAAATAAATAAAAGATAAAATATGTATTCATGTACATTATACATGACAATCCTAATAATCTGACTATTTTAGTACCATATAGGTATATCACTATAAGATTTATGCCGCTATATCATTATTATTAAGAGAACATTAACATTCCTTTTAGATGAATTAATTTAAAATTTGTAAACGTACCTATATTTACATCAACATATTATTACAATCGTTAAAAAAGGTACAATTCTACAAATAATTGATTGAATCAAGTGATGAGTATTATTCAATTGTGAACATATTACATATAGCTACCAGGAGGCAAGAATAAATAAATGGTTACGGTATAATATATTCTTGCCTCCTGGAATAACGATATAATTTATACCTATCAACTGAGAGACTGCGTATTTTTGAATCAACAACGGGAAAAAAATAGGCAGGATTGGCGGAACGTCTCTTGTTACTTATTAGCACTATCTCATGACTCATGGTCAGATATCCGTAATTCTTATAGTGTACTATGGTCTACATTGCAGCATTTTATTAATTTATTAAAACTTCCCGAGCATTTTACCTAATAACCAGAGTTCGGATTTTACCAAGTTGAAAACTAATTTGTTCAAAATATCACGAAATATATAAATAAGTATATAAAATATTAAATACACTCTTAAAATGAAAAAAAAAAAAAAATACTTGAATAGAATTAATTTGTTTGAGTGAATATTTTTAAGACCAATAATATTTATAAATATCAAAGACACGAAAACAGATAATAATAGGTAATATTATTAC
Organism: Chaitophorus viminalis; assembly: GCA_025469195.1. NCBI lineage: Eukaryota > Metazoa > Arthropoda > Insecta > Hemiptera > Aphididae > Chaitophorus > Chaitophorus viminalis. The sequence goes on from JAIPRK010000503.1 coordinate 143,429, forward strand.
CTATAATTATATTAATTATTATAATATTAGGTAATCCAGATGTATAGTAAATAGGATTTTTTTTTTTTTACTATGTCTTGGTATGAAACACTCGAAACAGTATAAATATCTAAAAATGCAGTGAAAACTGTCTTGGAAAGAATCTCCAAAGATCTAAGGCAGTGTAACCTACAGCTCTTAAGAAAAAACCAAATGTTTTTTCTTTATATAAAAACTTAAAAAAAATGTATAAATCAACACTTTTTTTTAGAATATGGTAAGTATTTATAATATATAATACAATAATATTATAGAATTAAAAAAATCAGTGTAGCTTTTTGGTTATCATGATTTTATAACATTTTTTTTTAAAAAAATGGCTCTTTTCTAGGAATAGGTTGCCGACCCCTGATCTAAGAGATATATAGGTATCTCTTTTAGACAAGTTTCCAGTTCAACCAGTAAGTGCCTATGCCTTATCCACTATAACATGAGTATTTCGTATTTTCGTGATGGTATCGAAAAAATGTCCTTTCAAAACCCATATTGTCATGTTTCCGTTCCATCATGTAAAACAGGTTTTGCTGTGAAAGCAAGAAAATGCAATATAAACTATTCAAATTCCATAAATGTACAATTAGGTATATTTGCGTCTAGGATTCCCAAATCAAATTCTGGGCCCTTTACTGAATATTTGTCCAAGCCCTTAAAAAAACTTCCAATAATACACTTTACCATAATTTATCAAAAATCAAGATTCAAAAGCATTTTGATAATAATATTGTTTTTTTTTTTTATATTTTTATTACAATATTATCTAGATGAAAAAAAAAACAAGTATTTTTTAATTTATATTTGATATAAATATAAATCTCTATTTATCAACCTCAGATTTTTCATCTATAATTACAATAATAGTATAATACAATAATAATAATTGCCAAAAACAGTGCTATCTTAGAACCGGTCATTCATGTTTTACATGGTGTACCTATCAATGTAATTTTATGAATTTCGTGAACATGTAAAAGAATTGTTAGAAATGTTGGAAAAAACGAAGGTATAAATGCAAATAAATTATTTGATTTATTATGCACTGATGCAAAATCTACAGCGTATGATTTAGGTTCTACGATTACTTGTCTCAAAATTGCTGAAAAACAATGGCACTAAGTAATCCATGTAAAACTTCCATAGACTTTACTATTGAATATGAATTTTGTACCTTATCTCAAGTCAATTATTCAATCAATCAAAAAAGATTTGAAAAATATAAAGTATTGGTTTTTCATCTTCATTCAGTATTATTTATAAAGATAAAAAACTGAATAGGTATTGAAAACTTGTTGGATGAAAATAAAAGTTGCCAGTTGGTACCTATAGTTTATACAAAAAAAAAAATGCCTGGCAAAATATGGAAATTATAGATTTACTTAAACATAGCAAAAGTATTTTTCCTTAGTATTACATTTTCATTAAAAATCATTTATCAGCTACAAGTTGTACAGCCGAAAGGATTTTTATTACTTTATGTAGTGAGAACTTGGCATTGGCTTAGGTCGACAACGAGTGATGACCGATTAAATGGGTTATGTTAGTAAATGTTATGTAAATAAACATAAATGCTATAAATGCTAAGCGTTCATCGTCAAAGAGTGGTAGAAATGAAAAATTTATCAGAACAGTGAATTACAACAAGGTTTGCTTTGGAACAACCGCGAATAATTCAGTTTTTATTCAATAATAAACAAAATATAATCATGATAACATATAGATAGGTATAACGTATTTTTCGCGAGAAAAGAATAAACTTTTTTTTAATAACATACTTTTTAGCGTTTGATTTTAACATTTTGCCCTATACCCATAATACCGATAATTAATATGTTATTACCTATGCACGATTATTTATTATTGTGACATCATTCTGCCTATATAGAATATGTACACCTGTGAATATTATAGTTTGATAACAGAATAAAATATTCTATGATTATTTATATCTATAAATTTGTTATCAGTTAAGAGAGGTAAATGGCTCTTTTTCTACTCGTTGATAGTGAAATTCTATATAATCAATATTATCAAATGACAACGTACAACGAATCAACAACGTCAATAATAAAAATAAATAGAAAATATTAAATAGTGTAATATTTTATTATTTAACATTATTATAATGTATTTGTATTGAACGAGCCAATAATCCGTCATGTTTTTGACGAATTTACTTCGTTATACCATTTTTTTTTTTTCTAATTTTTAATCGATAACAGAATATCTACATTTTATTAATATTTTGTTATTAGTCAGGTATCCCTTAATATCTACTTTTGTGTTGGTTGGTGTGAAAAAACAATTTAAAAAAATGCTTTCAAAGTACCATCATTCTTGGACTAGACCATATGTATTGGAAAAAGTAAGTGATATTATGTGTTAATACTTAATAGGTAGCATATGAATGAAACAATGCAATTTGGTATGTTTGATACTGTATTGATTTTGAGTTTTTGTATTGATTTGTATTTTTTCTGAACCCATCCTTTGAGTTGGTATGTAGCAAAATGTAAGTAAAGATATCAGTTACCACCTATGATGTAATGATCACAATGAACTGCAATTATTTAAGAATTAAATAAATATGTGACTACTGGGTTTGGGATAAAACGCTATAGGTTACCTTATTTTTAATAAGTTACTATATATTTTATATAGACTGCCTGTGTAAAACAATACGTTAAAATATAAATATCGGTAAGATAATATCAATGTTAAGTAAACAGTGAGTAGATTTAATGAGTAACTAAACGTTATTATAGTTTATAACCAAATTGAACTGTTCTTTACAAATGATATTATTTGTTATACTTATATGAAAATAATTATTCATATTAAATATTTAATATTATATTTAAAAATGGTTCTATTAAGATTCAAGAGTATTTTCAGTACCTACCTATATCTATTCAAATAAAATATATGGAATACAATGTGATCAGATGCAATTCTTTTGTATAAACAAAATTATACTTATTTTTATAAACGATATAAGCATTGTTAAAATTGGTGTTACCATTAAATATGTTGTAAATTATTCAGAATTATTTTTAAAACAATGAGTTATAAGATCTTACTATGTGCAAATTTTATAGATACTATTTATATATTCATATAATTATACTTACTTATTATTGTTTTAGATAATATTGGAAAACACAGATTCAACAATAAGAACAACGACACAAATAAGGTAATTATTATTATGATCTAAAATTAAGTTCTTCTTATATATTATAGACCTCTATAAATACTAGAGACCCAGACTACTTTAATATCCATCTTTTAAATACTTTGATTACTTAAATACTAAATTTAATAACCAGTTTCAATCTATGATTTGTTACAATTAATTTGTAGTTATCATTTGTATTCAATTTCATTAATAATTTTCTTGCTACCAATCTATCTCATAATCTATGTACTACAATAAAATTTCTAGTTGTTGAAAATTAAAAAAACTAAAATACACGTTTAAAGTTTATCTATTTATGTACTTCATATTTAATATGTATTGCTTAGTATTGCAAGTTGGGATATTGTAGTAAATGGCATATATACAAAATAAAAATAAATTTAAAGTTCTAACATGAAGTAATTTCTATAAAAATTAGACAAGTTTCGTAAGATAAGTTTACACAAATCATTTATTTAATTTATAAATTTTCTCTACACCTATACATTTGTATACATTACATTTAATTGATTATAATTTGATATTTAAACATATTAACTGTTATTAATATATTTGCTTTACAGGTATCAGTCTTATGATTATCAGTATATACAGAAAAGCATTGTGCCTACCATGCATTTTCAACGATCTCTGCCAAGACTTCCAGTTCCAGATTTGAAATTAACTTGTCAACGTTATCTTAAAGCACAGCAACCTTTACTTATAAAAAATGATTATTTAAAAACAAAAGAAAATGTGGAACATTTTGAACAGAATGACGGCATTATATTACAAGATATGTTAAAAAAAAAAAATGACTTGGACAAAAACACTAGTTACATTACTAAAGACTGGTTCAATATGTATTTATCAGATAGATCTCCACTACCAATTAACTACAATCCTTTATTAGTATTTAAGCAATCTGATAATGAATATGGTAATCAATTACTACGGTCCACCAATTTATTGATATCATCATTAAGGTAAAATTATTGATTAGAATTTTTTTTCGGTATATGTATATTATTATTTGATAGTTATGATTTTTCAAATTAAACTTTTGATAATATTTCATCATCATTTTGTCATTTAGTATCCATATCTAAACATTTGTTAATTTTATCAATAATATCATGTTCTCTACAAAAACAACCCATCTCTCATTTCTACTAAGTGAAAAAATGAGATACAATATCAGCAGTATAATACCGACAACTTCTTTTTTTCTTGCATATCAATCACATAATTAATGATAGTTATAGTTACTTAAATGTAATGATAAAAATTGTTATAATAATTGTAGATTTAGAATTAAATGTTTAATTAGAATTAATTTTCCCATTAACTTATACTAACAATTTTTTTAATTTTTATGTAATATGCTAGTGCATAAAAAACAAATGCATATATATTATTATAACTTTTAATATTATAATATGAAACTATACTATTTGAAACATTTTAATCAATAGCTATTATTTTTATTTTAGATTTTATAAATCATTAAAAGCTAACTTATTAGAACCAGAAATTTTTCACATAAATCCGAAAAAAAGTGATACTCCTCAATTTAGAAAGATTATGAAATATCTTCCAGAATCAATTAGTTGGTATGGAGCATATATGCACAATGTAAGTATACTATATTATAGATAACACTTAAACATTTGAAAAGTTCAGAACGGTTAATATTTAAGACTGGAAAAATAAAATTATTATTATCTCATTCGTAATGATATTATTTATGAAATTAATATTTCATGTAGAAAAATATTAGTTATTTTCAGTGTGATGCCCTTCATTTTTAATTTTATAATTTCTGGAAAATGTAAATAGAATACATTCTGCAATGTATGATTAGACAAAACAATATAATATTAATAATAATAATAACAGACTGAAAATCTTGGTAAATTTTGCTGTGAGGAGTGTCCTGGATATACTTAACATACCTATTAAATAGTGAATACAAATTTACTTAAAATTGATGTAATAATATAAATATTAAAAATATAAATTACAAAATATTAACCAAAGTTGTAGAATTAATGCTTGATGTATGTAATATAATTTAATATTAATACGCTTATAAGGTATTGTAATAATAATAAAAATATAAACACTTGAATATTGATTGAAGTATGTATGATTGTATTTAATATTTTACTAACTATACTATTATTTATTTAATTTGAAACTATACATGCTTTACATTTGTAATTTATAATTTATTTTTAATGATTTGCCAATGTACATTTTTAGTTACTATCATCTTGAGAAGACAAAATATTGGCACATTATTAAACATTATTCAAGCATAATGAATTTGTTTAAGTTAATAATGCTGTAAATAATCATAGTTTATGTAATAAACGTTTAATGAAACTATAAAACACTAATTTATCATACGGTTAATCATTCATTTTATTATTAAAAATAATTTGTGTACAAATAAATGTTAGCATTCATTGTTAATATATTGTTAGTTTTTATTTTATTTTAAATAAATGCAGTAATTTAAGTTACTTTTAAATATCAAATATCCTATTGTATTAATGTATATTTAGAAGATATTATATTAAATAAACAAAATTAATGAGTTAGTGCCACATAGAATAACATTTACCAATAATTTTGCTTTTCAATTTTGCAGGCTTACCCTTTAGATATGTCTCAGTATAGTTCTTTATTTAACAATACGCGAATTCCAATGATTAATAAAGATATATTACACAGTAGTAAATCAGGAAAACATATTGTTGTTATGAGACGAGGACATTTTTATAAATTTGATGTTTTGGATGATCAGGGTTAGTATTTATTGATATTTATTAATTATTAGTGAACAAAAATTGTATTATATTCTACAACGTATTATTTATAATTCATGTATTAATAGGTAATATATTGGAACCCAAGTTATTACTATCAAAATTGCAATATATTTTAAAAAATGATATAATCCCATGTGATCATCCCATTGGTGTTTTGACTACCACTGAACGTAATAATTGGGCAAATCTAAGAGAGTATCTTATAAAATTAGGAAATGAAGAATCGCTAAGTATAATTGATGATAGTCTAATGATGATTGCTCTTGATGATGAAAAACCTGGTGCTGATCCAATATCATGTGTTAGACAATATTTACATTCTGATGGAATTAACCGGTAATAATTTTAATTTCTTCCCAGTATAATTTTTGTATTCTTTATATTTTAAATGTTCTCAATTCTAGATGGTTTGATAAGTCATTCACCTTAATAGTTTGTGCTGATGGCACATCTGGACTAAACTTTGAGCATTCATGGGGTGATGGAGTTGCTGTGTTGAGATATTTTCAAGATATATCTAAGGATTCCACTGATTTCCCAAGATGTCATCCAGAAAATTTAAATCAAAATTTTAATTCAGATTCATTAGATGTAAAAATATTAGGTAAATATTTATATACATTGTTATTTTTAGCAACATTAACTACAGTACTTCTGTCGTACATATATAATAGAAGGTTTTGTCAGGGTTTTTCTTTGTTATTATTATCATAAATCAATAATATATATCTACACAATTTTTAGTTTTAAACAATATTTATTTCATGTATAAAAATAAAAATATTTTATTAGTGATTGAAGCGACACTTAAGTATTTATTAATATATTTTCAACATATTCAAAGATAGGTAGTCTTCATAAAAAAAACATGAGTCCAAGGGAAACACTCTCTGAAATGCACTGTAACTTAAATTAAATGTACATACTTATAAATATTATAAATAAATATATAAAATTGATTTTATTAATATTTTTTTCAGTGAAATATTAATCATATATGTATTATATTTATACTTCAACAGTCAACAGCTTTTCCAAAATTTTGGGAAATATTTTTCAGTTTTAATATTAAGTAATATATTTTAAATGTTATAGAATTCAATTTGGACGACAAAATGAAAAGAGATATTAAGAAAACAATGAATGAATATAAACATACATATGAGTCTTTAGACATAAATTACTTTGAATTATTCGACGTTGGTAGAAAAATGTGTAAAAAATATGGAATTAGTGCTGATTCTTTGATGCAGCTATGTTTTCAGGTAAAATTATAGTTAAACTACTTCTATATCATTATAGATTATTTAATAGTATATTGAATTATAGCTAGGCCATTATAAACTGCATAAAAAACATGTTGCTACTTATGAATCATGCAGCACATCTGCATTTAAACAAGGACGAACAGAAACTGTAAGACCTTGTACCAAGGAGACATCTGTGAGTTAAATTTTCATTATCTTAAGCATACTCAAAATAAATTCTCCATTATATTCTAGGATTTTTGCCATGCTGTTTGTAGCTCAAATAAGCCTTCTAACGGTGATTTGGTGAATATGATAAAACAATGTTCAGTTGCACATAGTAAACTTGTAAAAGATGCTGCCATGGGTAATAACTAATATTTTATTGAAAACAAACTCATTTTAGTACAATATTTTTAAATATACAAATTTATTACTTATTATTTTATTTACAGGGCAAGGTTTTGATCGTCATTTATTTGCTCTGCTGTTACTAGCCAAAGAAAACGACTTAAACATTCCAGATTTATTTACAGATTCTGCTTATGGTCAATTAAACCATAATATTTTATCTACTTCTAGTTTAACTTCAGATTATGTGTATTTAGGAGGATTTGGACCTGTTGTAAAAGATGGTTATGGTATTGGGTAAGTTTTTATATTAAATAATTATTACTTATAATAAATTTTGTTGGTATAAAATAAATCATTTAATTTTAAAAATCTTATAGAATCAGAATTAAATACAATTAATTTATTGATAGATATAAAAACTATTTCTTTTATAAAAATTATAAATGCAATTATTATAATATACGTATGTATATAAATCAATTTTTTTTTATTTAAGTTTTTGGCAAAATATTTGGTGGTTAATAATATATCAGTAAATTTTTAAAGAACTGAACAATCATAGTGAATTTAATCATTTTAATTATTACTTACCCACTATATTTTTATTTTTAGGTACACAATTCTTGAGGAATACTCTGGTGCTATTATTACAAACTATAAAGAACATTCTGATGGAGATAAATTTAAAAATGCTCTTACTCAAAGTTTAAATCAAGTTCTTGATATTTTAAAATCTTAATTTATTAATGAATTGAAATGTTGTAATAAGTATTTAAAAGCGGCTTCTCTTATTTTTATGATAAAAAATATATTATATACATAGTTATTATTTTTAATTAACCGGTAATAGTAAATGTCAATCGTTCTGCATTTTGCTAACAATGTCATAGTTATAATGTAAGTGCATTTAAGATAAGATTTTTAAGAATTTTCATGCAAATTTCTCTAAGTTAATCGAATTATATGTATAATTAAATCTCCTTACATCTGAAATTGAAATAATGAGATTTGACTTATTTTATACACATATGAACAACGTTTAATCTAATAATAATTTATAACGCTAATAATGTTTAATTGGGGTGTTATGTAACTTATGGTGTAGATCAATACAAAGTTTATCAAATGTTAATATATCTATGAGGTTCCATGTTATTTGTTTATTTTTTTAAATTTTGTTGGTTAATTGGTAGTAGAACATTTTGTGTTCACTATTGATTTTTTTTAAATGTTATGTTTATTGAAAACCATGTACGTATATATTTATTGAAATAAAATATTTATTGGTAAATAATATGAGATCATTAATTTTTTTTTTTTACTTGATCATTTTTACATTTTTATTGAACTTTATTTTTCCTAACACTGTAATCTATAATCTATTGTAAAGTATGATTTTGCTATAAAATAATTTGCACTTAAGTTAGGTTATTAAACTTCAAATTAATAATGTATTTTCAATGATAATTTATCTACTTTTTTGTGATAATTGTTAAGGTGTTGTGAAATTTGATGTATTATATCAACTTATCATCTACAGTCTATTAAATATCCTATGAAATATATTCAATATAATTCATACAAAAGTATCGTTATCCACGTAACTAATAAAAATTGATTAGTAATAATGCAGCTAAAAAAACATATCAATAACAGGATAACCGTTGATAAAGACCAGCCATTATATACGCATTATCTATGAAAAAAAAAACTTCACGAACCACGGTTGGATATGGCACTTTACCCCTCCGTAAATTATTGGAGATAATTTATTATATTTTTTTAATAATTATTAGAACCTAGGAAAATGCTATGAAATTAACGAGTAACAGAATAGACGTCCGGGACGTGACAATACGATAAACCATGCGAATCGCCCACGTAGCATTGCCTCCTCATAAGATAGTAGGTTTTGGGCAGAAACAATCATGAGTCCATGAACGTGATTTTACCGAGATTCAGATTAGCGAATGTTGATAGGACGAAAATCAAACAGCATAACACGTAATTTTGTGCCAGATAATATTATGTGAACCAAGTATTTTATTTAACGCTGTTTCCGAGTTAATTTTAAATAATAAAACGACTGAACGTTTTTTTGACGTTGAATTAATTTTTTACTGATTTACAATAAAGATAAGATATTTTGTAGCACAAAGATAATATTAAAATGTATTTGATATTCGTTTTCCTGTTTCTATATTATTATTATTTAATATTTTTTTGGCTTTATTATTAAAATAATTTCACGCAATTTTAAGCCAATAATTAAATAAAGTATTAATGTTTTTTACTACTTACTTGTTTTTCATCTAATCTATAAAGGTACAAAATTTATATTTCATTATTATTTATTATAGTTATCTTGCGTGTTTCCATGTCTAATTGTACCTAATCATGTAGAATCGCCTAAATAAGTTGAACATTGAAATGTGAATGGGTAAAAAATGTTGAAATTTATTGGTTCAGTAAGCCTTGCTTACCGGGATTTACAAATACATCATAAATTAGCTCCGGTAAAATTTGTATTCTACAGAAGAAAGCAAAAAAAAAAAACAAGGAAAAATGTTAATACTTAACAATTTCATAAAACATAATAATTAAGTATATGATAATTAAAAATGACACAGACATACCTACCTAATTCGTATATATCTATTTAAATATTATATTGTATTACATGTTCCAGTTACGCTACTATTTTTATTTTAGTACAATCGAATATCATTAAATTAAATACTTTACATGCTTAATTTAATCGTATTGTGCCAATGACACAAATTTATAATATTTCACAAACAAATAAAGTAAAATATAGATTTTCGGCCGAATAAAGCTTATTATAATCTAAAATAATTTGTACTACGCAAGTAATTATAGTCATGCCTATAGTCAAGTAGTGTTAAATATTAGTGGGTATTTATTGACTACCTATTTGTTATGTGTTTATACATCTAATACACTACATATTTGAAATTAGTTATAAATAATTCACAATCTTTGATCGCCTTATTAATTCTAGTATAAATATTGACCCGCAAGAAAGTTGATTTCATATTAATGACGACAGTTCAGAATAATAATAAAAATAAAATCAACGATCACACTGTAATACACGGAGTTAGGTTAGGTTAGGTAAACCATAAAGCGTATAACAATAAGCTAACAGCAGTTCAGCGTCATAGATTATGCCTATGTAAGGTGTAACAAAATAGGATAGAAATATGAAATGTCGTAAACGTTACAATCTAGCACTTAAAATCATTTGCCCATGGACCGAATAATGATATCACTAAGAATTATTTGTAGGCATTTAAGTCCATCGTCAGTATTATAGACGTGTAGATGTGTATGATGTTTTTCATGGAAAATCTAAGAAACGACAGAGTTTGATAATGCAGCTATCATCACTCAAATAGAATAGAAACAAGATTGATGAGAGTAACATCGTGACAAGTATAGACACCAGAATATAACTCGGAAAAGTCCTTCCCGCGTTGTAGGAATAAAATCACACTATAACAAGGGTTTCGTGAACGCCCAATCGCTCAAAACATTTATCGACGTTCTACAATAATTGTTTACTTGCACGGTCGAATGATTTTGCAAGGCTTCACGATTAGTGAGTATAGTAGTGTCCACTTGCGAGCGAACTGTTAAGAATGTGCCGAAGGCAAAGAGCTGAGGTTTAGAAAAACAACACTGTATATAGTCAAACACCATAGTCGTGCTGTATATAGGTGCAGTACATTTTGTAATAATAGTTAATGTACAAATGTTCTAGTGTATTTTCTGATGCACACTTTTGAAATCTTAATATTCAAAAATGGAGCAATACACGAATAAGAATAGAAATATTCACTTGACTTTTAGCGCATACACGCGTATCATCATATCATAGAATATAATGGAAAATGAACAAAAATATATTATATGAAATCCTATCAATAGAATTGTGTTGTACCTACTATTTGATGTCACCAAACAAATGATATCATATTATTAAGTGAACATAAGTATCCAGATCAATGTAAGTTCACACCTGTTTTAACTAGTACTCATATGAATTTATCTGATTAAATGGTGAAAGTTAATCAAATTAATTACAGTTGATATCCCTTTGGAAATTTACTTGACTGCAACGATTTCTCTTGAACACCAACCACGTCTTTTCAGAATCCGGGCTATTAGCTATGTGCAGTTATATGCAGTTATTCCTCGACGGATTGTGCAACGATTTCCTATAAAATGTATAATAATATATACTAATTAAGTTGTATTTTATTCATTATTTGTATTTAATTTTATATCGCACTTACGACCTACCTACGAGTAATAAATACAGTTGAATAGTATCCTTGCACCTCGGCTCTTGAAGTAAGGTAAGTTACTACTTACCTTACTTATCTATAGGTACCTATCAATATACGTTAATAGTTTTCATGTGATGTTTATAGTTCCGTAGGTAAATCTACTGTTCTTTTTTCAATTAATCATTTCTATTTGTCTTTTAATTGTTTTCAAATATTTATTAGATTACGATGTAGGTGTATTGCGGCGTATAGCATGCAAGTCGTGTTCGTTTCTTTTTATCCTCGCGATTAACATAAATCATTGCAAGTCACAAGATAGGTAAGTACATTTCTTTTATTATTTCACGTATTGCTACCATTTTTGAATCTTTGGATTTTAAAACTGTAAACCCATCAGCTGTTCAGCTAGTTTTTGACAAGAACTATTACGGACGAGCAGTTCCCGATACGCATTACGAACCGAATGTCCGGCCATATACAGATGGTGCCGATTACTTTCTCGAACAATGTCAACTGCTACAGCACATTCTGCAATGCACGTTTGCAGTGAATCACAGTGAAGTCCCGTAAAATTATTTCGACCCGGCAAGGAAACTTGATATCATTGAACATCGATAAACACAAAATTGGCAAACCTCTGCTGTTGCGTTGCTTATACTCTTCTGTCACGGTAAGAACAATTCTCAAAAATAAAAATGTTGTCCACATATTGCAACATATTCCGTGTTATTCAACATTCTTGTTTCTATTCGTTATAAACAATAATAGCTGCATTATCAAACACACTCGTCAGCTAGGCATTCGCAAATTAAAATTGATCACATTTTCACACGCTCGGCAAACCGATGATCAATAGGCACCGAACACTTACAAATTACTCTCGTTAATATTAACGCATTATTTCGAGAACAAAATATAGTTCTAAGTGTCAAATTGCAATACGTTTATGATATGTCATATCTACTTCTCTCCCATTCCACTACACAATAATTATGGTATTGAACCATATTATTGGCGAACGGCTGCAATGCATTAGCTTGGTTTTGTTATTGTTCGTCCTCATATTGGCACGCTCAAAAACCTTTCTTCGTATAACTCGTTATCTAATGATCGATGACGATTTTTTCAGAATGTATAACATAGTGTCTCCCTTAAAATCAACTTAATAGCTCTAGGTTCCTTAATTTGTCTTGTCAAGATTTAACTGTTGCCACTATTTACTGTTTCAATATTTTTAAGATTATGCACGTTTTGAGTAAACTGTACTTATAGTATATAGCCATATCTTCTTAATATACGTAACCACTTCGTCAAAAACATTTAGTTTATTCGATGATTAGCTATAAAATATAAAGACAAATTATTAAGTATATCATTATTAATTAAACATCATTGTAAACAATAAATACTTAGTTACACATTAATTATTTATCTATTTAAATACTATTTGAAATGACGAGGTGTAGGGACAGAAATAAAAATATACGAATATCTAATAAGTAGGTATCATGTTAAATGGTTAAAGCCATAAACTTTTGTAACCGGCGAGATAATATGGATTATCCATTCTGGAATGTAAATTGTGAAATGTTTAGTATTTTTAGACCTATATTAAAGCCTGGTAGTTCTCTCTCTCTCAATCTGTATATATATATATGTATATATATATATATATTAATTACGTACATTAACAATTAATAGAATTGTTGAGAGTAATACGCAATTAATTCTATTGTTTTAAGAAAATTAACATTTTCAACCTGGCGTTTGTCGCGCTATGGTCAAAATGAACGCACTTTTTTTATATGTTTAATAAAATATTTATATTTTATATTTCAACCATTGATAGGTAGGTACTCAGTATACCTTTCATTAATGTTATTAAAAATTATATAATAATATTCCAAGTACATTGAATTTCGTATATATATATCAATTAAACTAAGATAAATAAAATTTAAATAAAACTCGTACATTGCTTTTTTAAATTAGGTACCCAATTAATTTATGTATAAGAAAGTAACTTTCAGTTTTGAGTTTTTTCTTTGTAAATAAAGTTATAAGTTATTAAAGTTGCATTTGTTTTAATAAAATTACTAAACATGTATGAAATAACGATTTTTATAATTATATTCTTGAAAATTATAACGCTGTCAAAAAGACCGCGGTGCGACGAACGACGTAATATACACTATCGCGACTAACGCCGGGTTAATTTACATTAAGCGCATAACACAATGACACATAGGTACCTAATGAAAAATGATGGTAACATTGCGTAAGCTTAACAACGCTAATAATATTAAACAAAATTAAGGTCCATGCAAGTTTTAAAAAATATGAATACAAGCTATATTCGAGCAAATAATCTTTTTTATAATTAATTAACATTAATTCGCAGCTGATCACTATTGTAAAATACTATCAATATAATTTACTAATAAGAATATAAAATAGGTAATAGATACGTAATAAATAAAAACTTGCTTACTCCGACTGTTGGTATTTTTATAATTGACGTTATAAAAAATTTTAAATAATTTTACAAATATTATTAAATTATATATTGGACGTTTATATTTTTATTTTTATTACCTACGGCTTATCTATCATTACTAAAGTGATCTATTATTCCACTGTTTTTAATAAACATGCCAATCTATCTAATAAATCTATACTAGACTGCTGTTTGAAAAGACGTATTCGATATTAAAAAAATAATTAATATTCTTCGTCAGTTTTTGAGTCTCGTTTAATTTCATTGATTGAGTTAGACACTTAATTTAAAATATACTGTAAGCAATTAAGGAATAAATTATTGTTTTTTAAATTTAAATGTATTCTTTATGGTTTAATTAATTTTTATCATTTTATAAAAATATGTGAACCTATACAACACAAGTATTTGCTTTTTATATAGGTATTATTTATAATTGGTACCTACCAATATCGTTCATTCCTTGTACATGCAGCATATTAGTAGTTGAATGCTTGTTGTTTGTATTTCGTGAAACCTCGACTTTATTTTTCTCTAATAACAATTCAACAAGTTTTTTTCTTGTTTTATATACATTATGAAAAGGTAAATTTGTCATTTTACATAAATAAATTCAATAATGCAAACAGCGATTTAATTTAAATGTAATGTTGTGTTTAAAATCCAATATTGTAAAAATTAATTAAACGTGCATTAAAATAATTAAACTTATTTTGTGTTAGATTATGCTGTTAGCTATTAGTGTTATTACAAACTCATACTCCCGAAATCTATTATGTGGATACCCTTTATATCCTACGGGCTACATATTCAATGGATCTCAGTGGGAGAACATTGATTATACTTTTGGTTTTAAAATGTTTAATGATTATATGATGTGTGAATCATAGTATTAAAACTATCCGTTTACGTATCTCGTTTATGTCATTCGATTATAGTGTAGTTTCATCATTGTATCGACATTTTGTCGCCCACACGATCAAAAGTTTTTATTCGGACCTTGGACTAGTATAATAATGTTACTAAAACTTATTAGGCAGTTACATTTTATTCCGCGGATAATTATTTAATTTTATTATTATTTTCAATCAACAAACTTTCTTATTAAATTTTTAGATAATTAGATACAAACAAACAAATACATAATCTACATTAATAAAAAAAAAAAAATACTAAATACTAATTTCATATTAGGCATCCCATTGCATAATACAATGTAACAAAAAAAGTTATGCTTCATGGCATAAATTACATGACATATACATTTTATGACGACACGGTATTAAACATTTTTTTTTAATATAACAATTATGACGTAAACTTATCAACGATCAAAATCAATTCAGTACTTGGTTAATTTTTTATTAAATAAAGGTACATTCACATGCAATATTTTGTATGATTCAATTTCCATACCGTACTGAATTACAATGTCAATGAAATGGATACCGGCCGTTTCGATAGAGTCGCGTATAGGTACTTTATCATTTTGTATGTGTTACGCAGTGTCGTTGTGTAATGTTGTAAATAATTAACATTTACCCTACTTTGGTGCAGAAATAAAACATACTTAATAGGTTTGGAACGGAACCATTTGGTTTGTCTCGATGACCTCAGGGACTATGGGATTTATATTAAAAATGAATGATTCGGACCTCGGTGTCTACTAGATGACGAACGTTCGCTAAATACCGAATGCGTATCCACCGATGTGACTCAAATATGTACTATATTTTAAACCATAAAATAAGTCTACAGAAGTTTGATCTCATCCATATGTGTCTCATTCGAAGTTATATTAATATAAATATTATCTTTGAAACATTTTTGTAATAAATTATGATTATGCGATGTGTTCAAAGTTATGATATATGGGTACCTTATCAAAAAAAAAAAAAAAATATTTTAAAAAAAAAAGTTTAATTGATAAATTTATTATCAATTTATTATTTTCATAAAATTTCTAATACACATGCTTCGCAAATTTATTTTTTACAGTACTAACCTATTCGTTATTTCAACGATTATTTATTTAACTCTATTTTCATACGTTCATACAAAGGTTTCATAATGTTGGTCCATTTGAAGAAAGTATTTGCCTTTTCTTTTCCATCAACTTTTAGATGAACTTTTGTAAATTTTAAAATTTCAAAGTATTCTTAAATAACGTTGTATGCTATATCTTTAGAATTTTTGCACATAGTAAAGACCAAAGACTTGATGTCCATGGAAAATATTTAACAACGACATGCGCAGTGGATGGTTTATGAAACTTAACCCATGTGCCACCCACATCATAACGTTTTATCGTATATTCTACGTCGTAGAGCTGTACTAAAAAAATAAAAAATTCCGAAACTTTATCAATATCTTCATCGTTTTCCTCGATTTTAATAGCCGCGATATCATTAATATTTTCTGATATTGTTTTATTTTATTTTTTCCATTAATTGATTTTGGAAATTTTATTACTGACTTGAACGTTTCACGAAAATAGTTGTCAGATTCAATAATCCTTCTTTTAATTTCCATAATTTTTTTGTTTTATATTTTTCTAGACAATAATGAGTTTTCAATCAATACGTCCTCGTTACCCATTTCAACGGGCTGAATTGAAATTAAAAATTATATAGTATTTATAGGACTGTAAAAAGAGTTTATAAATTTGAGGTAAACTATAAATAATATTACTACATTATTATCAGCTTATGAATATCATACCTAAATATCTGTATCTTTATTCATTGTTGAACATTTATCAATAATTAATATAAAACCAAATTCTTCATGATTTAAACAAAAATGACACATTTGTCAAATTTTAGAAAAGTTCATTTCAGCTGAACAGTGATTATTAAATATATGATTTTTATCGTCTTGTTTAAAAAATACTAGGAAATAGAATATAATGGAGTTCGCTTCAGAATGTCTCCCTGTGCTGAAAAAATCGAATAGATGTTTGACAATCACGGATTACATCGATCCGATATTACTCCTGACTGAATTTCTTGAACATGCGCCGACTATAATCTTAGATACTTCAAAACACAACGATACAGTAACATCATATACCGCACGTATACGTTACTTTAAAACTCGAATCATCAGATAGTTTTTTATGAGTCACCACGTTTTTTAAAATATAACCGTATTGTTGAATATGTACCATTAACTTGATAAGTAAGCAAACTTAATGAAACCCCATTAATTCTAGTTAAATTGATATGATTTTTATTTAATATTTTTTATCATAATTTAATTAGGTATTTATCATTTTATAATTGAATAGTTTAATAAATTGAAATATTATGTCGATCACAATAAATAAACTACTTGAATTAAATAAATTCATAAATTGTGTATTAATTTTTTCTCAATCAGGTTCTCATATATAAATGAACTATAAATGAAAAATGTGCTGTACCGAGTGCAAAATTTACAAGAAAGTTTTGTGCAAATTTGTATAGAAGGGAAAATCGAAGAAAAATTCGAGTGTGGTTTTCCCCATAAATTAGGTGTACTCACCGTGCTGCGAAACCGTTAGTAGTTACCAACTAGTTTTGGAATCGCAAGGAAAAACGAAAAATTTTAATCGGGACCACGTGAAATGTTTGTATTATTTCCATGCAACACGAAAACCATGGACTCACTGCATACAAGAACACTATTGGTGAACTTCGCTTTCTACTGCTAACACTCGGACGACCCGCCTGGTCACCATAAAGATGTCCTCACAACCGTGGTCCGTCGTCCATCCGTCGGTTTCTTCCTCGATGTCGTCGTCGTCGTCGTCATCACCGCCGTTGCTGACACTCACTTCTCCTTTACTACGGCACCACCTCGTCATCGTCCCCGTCCTCGTCCCTGTCCACGCGTCTCCGGCTTGCATCTGATCGTCATCGTCCCGGCCGTGCCCAGCGGTGTCATAGCTGTCGTCCACCTCGCCATCCGAAGCACCGATCACCGCAGCACGTCTCCTAATCCGGCCACGGACCAACCGGGATCGACTCCTCGTCCGGTCACAAACCGACCGGGATCGTCTCTTCGTACGGCCACGGACCAAGCGGGATCGACTCCTCGTCCGTCCACGAGCCGACCGGGATCGACTTCTCGTCCGGCCATGAACCGACCGGAATCGACTCCTCATCCGGCCACGAACCAACCGGGATCGACTTCTCGTCCGGCCGCCACCCCTGGACCCGGACCGGTGGCGGTCTTGCGTCGTACGGACATTGGAGACGTTCTCATCGTTCTCGCCGATGGTGGCCGACGACACTGTAATGTAACGGCATCGTGCCGCCGTCGATCCAAATAGCATATTGAACGGATAACGTGTTCGCGTTCGCGGACAACGGATACAGTTCGGGACGACACTTCGGATACACTCCGATGCAGTTCAAGTATAATAGTCAAAACTACATATGCTTTCACCGCCGTTCCTTCGCCGTGCCAATTGTTCGAGCAGGAAAATATAAATAGATGACATCTCCCACAAGACATTTTACTATTTTGTTTTTATAGAACGAAAACCAGTCGTGGTTTCTTTTTTCTCTTTTATCCTAGTTTTTGGCCAGCTTTAATAACAGTGTTATGGTCATTTTTATTTCACAATTAAAAAAAAAAACACTTAAATTGAATATTGACATACATATCAGTTGGGTATATAAAAAATCCACTGACAGAAATATTATTAACCTTATTAGGAATTGGTCCATAGGGATTTTACACACTTTAAGGCCATGTACAGTCAATAATAACAATAATAATAATAATTATAATAATAATAATAACATATTGATTATTTATTACCCCAGAAATTAAATGTTGAGTTTATATTGTTATACAGTTATTAAGCCTGTATTGTTGTTTCGTTTGCTATTACAACAATATCGAAATTTCAATATATGAAACGTAAATAAAATTACATATTAATTGAGGATTTCTTTATTTCCGTTAAGAGGACGTGATACCCGTATGTGCTATCTCTGTCTTACAAATATACAACAAAACAAAAAAGAACCGGATGGACTTCGCTCTGCTGTACAGTTGGGGGTGGACTGCATCTCGTTCATAGGATAGGTCATTACAATGGATTTGTTAAATTTGAATGCAATGATAGGTATCATTGTATATGAATAACGATTCTAAATGGAGATGATATGTTGGTCTAGAATAGGTATATTATATTATGTTATATTTAAATTGAAATATAATGTCAATATTTACTTTTCAAATGCTTATAAAAATAATTAGAATAATTAGAATAATTTTGAAATCATAGTAAAAACAACTAATGTGGAATCTTCTATTAAATTTTCAAGTTTTTTATAATAGCCAAATTATTTTATCAACAACTATAAAAATAAAATGTAAAAGAATCGAATATTTCAAATGCCTCTAAGTTGCTAATAAATCAGTATAATATTTATAAATAAATACGAATTAAAGAAAATGCCACTATTAAGAACTGCTAAAAATGTCGAGTTTTTGTGACTTTTACTTTTCGAATAATAACAAATAATTAAAATCGTTTGAGTATAAATCGTTATTTTAAGCAATTTCGTAAAAATCTAAATTTCAGACGGTCATAAAATGTTTTCCTTTAAGTCCGGTATAATTTTTAAAAATATTTGAAGATTAGCTTATGGACAAACTAGTGTTAAAATTTTGAACCTTAAGTATAAACAGAAAAAATTTTATGAATTTTTATCTACAAAATAACTTGCAAATTATCGTGATTTTGACACATTTTAGACAAATTTAAGTTTTATGGGCTTATAAAAAAAATTTGAGTAAAATGATCTGATATTTTTTAGTAACGATAAGTATAACTTATTATAAACCTTGTATTAAATTTTCAAGAGTTTTCGGTCAGCCAAATAAATTTTAAAGATGTTTAAAAAATAATTTTTTTTACAAAAATCGAAAAATTAAATTGTCTATAAATAAGTCAAAATATGTTCAAATACTTTGAAAACTTAACCATGTATAGTAAACGCCAACATAAAGATTTGGTGAAAATTTCAAGTTTTTGCGGTTTTTCGTTTATGAGTTGGAGAATTATTCACTTTCCTTTCAGAAAAGTTGCTGTTTAAGAAAATCGAAGCATTTTTACTACCAAGAATCGTGTCCTCACACAAAAAAAAAAAAATAAAAAAAAAATACACATCATTGTAAATCCATTAGATTCTATCACTCTGTTCAGAATCTAAAACAGTTTTTCGCGGGATAGAACCTATCCCTCGGTATTTATAGTAGAATAACCAAAATTCCATAACTCATAGGGAACAACTTTATCTGTGTCGTAGCGTTTTTGTTATTTGGATAACATAAATAAAATTAAAGTTATCAGTTGTAGTAATTTAGGATTTTTCTAGTTTTTTTCATTTAATTATTAAAAATTATCGGTAAATAATATAAAAAAAATTAAAATGCTATGACATCGGACATTGATAAAGTTGTTCCCTATGCGCTGTGGAATTTTGGTAATTCTACTATAAATACCAAGGGAGTGGTTCCATCCCGCGCAAAACAGTTTTTTTGCCATATTGTACATTTGTAAGACGGAGATAACACATACGGGTATCACGTGCTCTTAAAAGGCTAGAATTATAAAAGTCTAAAACAGTGACTGAAACCTTACTGTTTTTTATGGTTCCGGTTCCGGATCGGTTCTTAAAAAACTAAAATTTCGGCTTCGGTTTCTTTTCGGTTTTTTAAAAACCCAAAATTTCAGTTCCGGTTCCAGTTTGGTTCTTAAAAATACTAAGATTAAGGTTTCGGTTCCTTTCGGCTTTAAAAAAATTAAAACTGTTTTCTATTATGGTTTCATAATTTAGTAAATAATGTTAGTTACTTTTCATTGGCGTTAATAGGGTGGTTCAACACCAATTTTCTATCAGATATTCTACCAATTATTTAGAACTAAGAGGACTAAATAAGTAATAAAAATTACTCATCACTGTCACCTAATGCACGATATTTTTTGTTTTTTTATAGTTTATACATTTTCTGTAGGAAAGTAAATGTAAATGGTACTTGGGCAAATCAAAAATCCACTTTTTCAATACTTTTTTAAAAAATCGAAAAAAACGATAAAAAAATTACGAAAAAACCGGAAATTTTACGCAAAATCACATTTTTACAAAATACATTTTTTTAAAATGCTCTAACTCAAACACAAAAAACCGCAACAACTTGAAATTTTCACCAAATCTTTATATTGAAATTCTCTATACGTGATTATATTTTCAAAGTATTTTGACATATTTTGACTTATTTATGGACAATTTAAATTGTTGATTTTGGTTCAAAAATTTTTTTAAACATCTATGAAATTTAATTGGCTGACCGAAAACTCTTGAAAATTGAATACAAGGTTTATAATAAGTTTAACTTACTGTAACTAAAAAATATCGGAGATCGTTTAACTCAAATTTTTTTTATAAGCCCATAAAGCTTAAATTTGTATAAAATGTGTCAAAATCATGTTAATTTGCAAGTTATTTTGTAGTTGAAAATTCATAAAATTTTTTCTGTTTGTACTTAAGGTTCAAAATTTTAACACTAGGTTATCCATAAGCTACTCTTCATAAATCTATAAAAAAATTTCTACCGGACTTAAAGAAAAAATTTTTATGACCATTTGAAATTTAAATTATTACGAAATTGCATACTATTACATTATATTTCAATTTAAATATAAAATACTACATTATTATATACCCATTTTAGACAAATATTATAACTCTGTTCAGAATCGTTATTCGTATACAATGATATCTATCATTGCATTCAATTTTAACAAATCCATTGTAATTATGATCTATTCTATAAACGAGGTACACTCCACCCCCAACTGTACAGCAAAGCGAGGCCCATCCGTTTTTTTTTATTTTTACTACCAATTACCACTAACTATAACTTCTTAGACTAAGGACTTTCAGTCAGATTTCAGTAAATTGTAGATTGGAAAGTATAACTATTCCACTTTCACAGGATTTTAATCTGATTAGGTACCTACTTAAAAATATTAAAAGATTAATTTTTGAATATTATTAAATCCTCTTGATAATAATAACAATATATCTACATATTTGTTTAGTTTTTATTACATACCATTTACCAATGATAGATATAAAAAAAAATTAAAGGAATTATAATTAAACCGAAATTAACCGTAAAAATCCTTTAAAAAAAATTATGGGTTCCGATGAGGTTCCAGTTTTTAAATAAATCTTATTAAGGGTTCCGGTGAGGTTCTGGTTTTAAAATTAATTTGAATTAGAGTTTCTGTGAGTTTCCGGTTCCCAATATTCAAAGGGTTCCGGTTCCAAAATCGGTTTTTTTTGCTACGGTTCCAGTCCCTGGTCTAAAACCTCAAAAATACACTCTGTCATTCAATTATATTTTTTAGGTTAATCTAAGTATAATATTATAAAAAATTTTAATTTGCGTTGATTTAATTACATATTATTACGATACGTCGACACTACCATGTACTGATAACTGGTAAGTAAATCTTTTGATTGATTCTCCGAAAAAATGTTGATAAAAGTAAGTAATTGCCTCGTTCGTTGGGAATGTCATACTATAATATTATTGATATTTGATAAACTAACTGATAAAAAAACCTGTTAATCAAACTACTAGTTACTACCAAGGCTGTATTAGGGCCGGCGCATCCGAGTTAGGTCCCGAATACTAGAGGTTAACCGCAGGTAGTGTACTAGTTGGATCCCGGATTTTAAAAGGTGCTATACTAGTTGGGTCCTGGATTTGTAAAGGTACTAACTAGTTGGGTCCTGAATTATTATAGGTATTCCACTAGTTCCTGAATATTTTTTGGTAAGTATTACACTATATTAACATTTTCATCCTCATTTTAACAGACTGTATATGATCTATTTAGGCCACAGGCATGGTTAAAAATGTTTTTACAATTTTTTTTTAAATATTAAAAATGCTAAAGTATAAGTAATCGATAGTTAGTAAAAATATTATAATTAATTTAATTAATAAATTTTTACCAAGACACATGTGATTTTTCCAAAAACATTATTTTATTTGTATTTATAATATTATTGTATAGTTGTTTTAACAGTTTTAATATTTTTTAACTTACACCTATATGGCTATATTTATATTATATAATATATAGTCTTATACTTGGTTTTTAACCTTTTCAATATTTTTACCAACACAAAAGTGATTTATTTTTTTATAAAATTTTAATAACTTATATTTTTAAAACATTTTTAACCATACCTGTGGTCTAAATAAATCATAGACAGTCCTAAGTCTGTTAAAATGGAAAGGAAAATGTTAGTATAGTGTAGTATTTTCCAAAAAGTATTCAAAAACTAGTGTTGTAGCTAAAATAATTCAGGACCCAACCAGTGTAGAAACTAAAAAAATCCGGGACCCAACTAGTATAGTACCCACAAAAATCCGGGACCGAACTAGTGTAGTACCTAAAATAATTCGGGACCCAATTAGTGTAGCAATTATAAATTCGAGACCCAACTCGGATGCAGCCATTAGGGCATGGGCTTTATAGGCACTGTGCCTAGAACCTACGAAAATAAAATGTGTGGCTATTGGCTAAGATTTATTTAATTATTTGTAATATTTTTTTTTTATTGTTATTTTAAGAATTAATATACTATATTCTGTAAACGTTAGCACAACAAGTAAAATATTTGTAAAAATTACTTATTAATTAGATTGGATAAATTGATAAAAAAACTATAAAGACATATTATGCAAAATGGTATAAAATATAAGTTGCTTTTATGATTACTGACAATTTAATTTTAAATATTTTTGAATACAATTAATTGTTTTTAAGATGTGTTAAAATTGTTATCAGATATAAAGTTATAATTATAAAGTTAAGCTTTGATCTTTATGTTATACAAATATTTGTTTTTAAAAGCTTGAGATTCAAATATTCAATACTACCTCTCCTGAACATTATGTTTCTTAATTGTTTAAATACCCAACACTACTCCTCTCTATAATATCAAATAGCTATCATTCAAAATAATTATTTGTAGGTTTCACTAGAACTTAAGTATATTAGTATGTACTATATATGTATAATTACTACATCAATATTATAAAAATATTGTGTGACGTTTTAGATAGGATACTTTTAAAAAGTAATGAAGTTAATAACAATTAACAAAGTATCATTAAATATACAATTAATTTATAATTATTATTTATTTCAAATAATATCAATGAAATAAATGACTGGTTATGGTTTAAAAAATTATTGTCAGGTATAAAAATACTTAAGTTACTTGTTAATTGTGACAAAAAAAAAAAAAAAATGTCTAAAATTAATTTTATAAAGATAACTTTGATAAAATTTAAAATATTAACAAAAGCATTTAATAGTTTATTTAATATATAATATTAAATAACAAATGTTTACAATTTTTGCAGGAAAATGAACAACAATTGATAACTTTTTTTTCTTTATTTTTATTTCTCATATATTTTTAACTTATACAGTCTCATTATTCATGTGGAATTTATAAAATTATTAAAATACAATACATTTAATAAGAATCAAGTTTAATTCAAAAAATTGGTTTGAATTATATTTGTTGTGAGTTTATATGTCCCTTTACTATTTTCATATTATCTGAAAAAATTAAAGAGTACTATTATGTCAAATAATTCATTTAGTTCATGAATAAATAAATTAACTAAAAAAATATTAATACTTGAGATAACATTGAAAATATTATTTAGATAGTCAGGTGTATTGTAATCTTTCCGATTTCCTGGATTAATGTCTAAAGTGAAGTCTGGGCCATACTTTGAAAAGTACTGAAACAAAAATCATATTTTTTGTAAAAATATTAGTACTATAAATTACAATTTCCAAACATGAACGTCCTATTAGAATCATATAACAATAATATATAAATTATAATTAAATATACATTTACCCAGGGCTTGCAAACGTTATAATAACATTATGGTTATAACGTTATATTTGATAAAAAACGATTGAAATTTGTAAACGTAATTATAACGGAATACGATAAACAAAATATATGATATATCATCAAACAAAACATAACGCAAAACGATATATATTGTATTCTATTAAACGAAATAATAAAAACGATAAATAATAAAATAAATAAAATTATACAATACCTACTTAAAAGTCAGAATAGGGAAATTATGTCCGTAAAAAAGGTCATAATCACTTTTAAATTGCGGCCTGTGTACTTTACAAACAGGAATTTAAATGCTTTTGAATTTTAAATAACAATAAACGCAAAAATTGTATAACGTTTTAATTCTGAATAACGATAAACACAAAAGTTGAATAACGTTTAAATTTTGAATAATGATAAACTCAAAATTTGTGTAACGTTTTGATTGTAAATAACGTAAAACAAAATTGTTTTTTTTCAAATGCAAGCCCTGCATTTACCTCATTATCTGGTATGTCAGTACACAATGTATCATCTTGTCCAGTAATTACAGCTGTTAAATACGTCCAACAACGAGCAACATTTGCTTTATTATAGCCACCTAATAACATATGTAAATAATAAATACATAAGAGATATTTCAGATAAGAATCAAAACATATAAAAATAAATTTCCTTCAGTTGGTAAAAATATTTTTTTCAGTAAAATTTGATCATTTCATTTAAACTTAACATATGATCACTCATTTGTATTTAGAGATATGGATTATTACTTTTTTTTACAAATAAATTTTATTTAACAGAAATATCGTATAGTGTTGTACATATTCAGTAGTTGTACAACTATGAAATATAAAATAACAATAATAATTCATAATTAATTGAATTAATGAAATTATATAAAGTTATAATTATAAGTATAAATTTTAATTATATACTAAGAATTTTATTCTTATGTTTATATATAAAATAATAGTACAACAAAAAAAAATTATGTATTTCGCTTTTATAATATGAGTTTTCATTTTAAAGTTTTTATCACCACGAATACATTTATACTAAGTTATATTTTATAGCTTATTTTGATAAAACAATTTAATTAAATAAATTTTATAGATAAAAGAATATTTATTACCACCACCGAGAAACAAAGTAGGTTTTTCCCATTTCATAACATTTTTCACACATTCAGCTAATGCTTTTGGAGTCAAATTAAATCCACCAATTGGATCACCTACTAAACCATCTGCACCACATTGAACAACAATACAATTTGGACTGAAGGAACTATTGACCATATTGCTAATACTAAATTAAATAATAAACATAATTATTAGATTAAAAATCATTAAATATAGGCATTAATAGCTATTTAAGTTATTACATATTATTACTTGTGAAAAATCGTTATATATTTATCATCAGTTATTCCTTCTTTTAATGGTACATTCACAGTATAGTATTTTCCTTTATCTGTTCCTATCTCGTCTAATGATCCACTTGTTGGATAAAATCCTGGTTCATATTGATGTAATGAAAGTGTAAACACTCTATCAGTACTCATGTATGCAAGCTCAACACCATTTCCTAAACAATTTCATATTAACCCATAAAAAAATGGTGCACTATAATTATTATTTAATACCATGGTGGACATCAAGATCAATATATAATACTCTTCCGAAAGTTTTTCTCAACATTTCAATGGCTAGAACTATATCATTTACATAACAAAACCCTTGAGCTGAATCTCTAATAAAAATATAAAAGAAAACAATCATGAACACATTATAAATATATTATGTATTAATATTGATATTAACCTTAATGCGTGGTGCCAACCGCCACACCAGTTTATAGAAAATTTGAATTGCATAGTTGTTAATGCTTGAGCAGCAGTCAATGATGCACCAGAAATATATGTAACAAATTTCCAAATATTTTTTATTACTGGACAATCATAACCTGAAAAATTCATATATATATAATATATATTTATTTATGTATATAGTATATTATATTATAAAGTCATCAAAATATTTTAATTTCATTACTTAAAAAACTATTTAAAAATAATTGAGAAGAGTTCATAAAAAAAAAATCTGTTTTATTCATTTAATTTGGATTATTATAAGGTAAGTACTAAATAAAAAATGTATAAAATAAGTAAACTTGCAAATATATATTAATTCTTACACATAACATAAGTATTCATGAATATATTTATGTAAATTTATATATAGGTTCTTAAATAATATAAAAATGATCATTTTTTTTCATTAGAATGCAAATGTTATGAAACACTTACTAACTTATTGTTTGTAGTAAGTTAAAAACCTTACTATAAATGTATGAAAAAGTGTTAAGGTAAAAATAATAAATTATGATTTTTAACTTGTTTCCCTATATATTACCTATTCCATATTCTTCTTCATCTTCCAAGATAGAACTTTCACTGTCATCTAATTTCTTTAGGAAATCAACATATGCACTTGAGTGAAATCCAATAAGATCTTCATATGTTGAAGGTGTGACTTTTAACACTTGCATGTGATTAAAAAGATCACATGCTCTTATAAGACTATTTACAAAACAAGCCTGAAATGTAAATACATATATTTTTTAATACATTTAACAATACTACATAAATTATAAAATATTTAAAATAATATAATAAAATAAATAGTTAAGAAGATTTATAATTTGGACCCATTATGCTAAATACCTATACAGTTATACGGTTATATGGCTATAAGGCAAGTTTTTTGTACATTAATCAAAACTTACTGTTTAAGTTTGGTGTAAAATAACATTTTTATTGAGAATCCAAAACAATGATACATATTATACAATTACCTATTATAATAAAAGACAAATTTCAAATTATTTGTTGTAACTTTTATTATATTAATACTGAATTAGACAAGGTTTTATATTTCATTATGTAACTAAAAATTACTATTAACTACCTACAATTGAATAACAAAGCACTAGTTACTAAAATACATATTTTAAATTTACTAATCTCAGATTGAAAAAAATAGAAACACAATATAATGGTATTAAAAAATGTTTACTGATCCAATTCAATGTTAATATATTTACATTCTTATGTAGTGCAAAAAGATAAAAAGGAAATTTATGGTACATTGGCATTACAATCAATATTATTTGTAAAAACAGTGATATTTCATATAAGGTATGGGTACACAATTCAGCAATGAAAAACACTACCAAAGAAAACTTACGGTGCCAATAAATTAATATTATACAAGTAGGTACCTATTTATATTTATGAATCAAACAATATAATATTATCAGTTTTTACCCGAGCCTTGATGTTTGGGATTTTGTTGCATTCTTCGATCAAATGTGAATCGGAAACGTAACAAACATTATAGTCCATTGTTGCTATAAAAGAAAATATCTACTCCGACATCGAAAATCGGATACAAATTAACTACGAACGAAATCTGTGTTAATTTAGAAACGTACGTAAATACAAAATTAATATCGGTTGGTACGCAGTTGACCGCGAAAATAAAATAAAGAAAGAATTCATACGACTTCACTATAATAGCCTGGGTGGCGGGAAGTGAATATTATGAGCAAATAGTCTGATAACGGAAATGTGATAACATATTATTACGAAAGATTCAACACAAATCGTTATCAGTGTTATCACGGTTCATCGCGTGTTTAGAATACACGGGGGGAAAAAAAATATTCAAATTCAGTAATAATTTTTATTATACTAATCATGCATTTTTAAGATAATGATCATTACCTTAAATGATCAAGGGAACTTTTCTACTTTACCGGATACCATTTTTTTTGCGATTTTTTTTTTTTTTGAATATGATGTATTTTAAGGTATTAAAAATGATTTTGAAAACCAAAGTTGGGGCTAGGGCATAGTTTCGATGTTAAAGCGACTTAAAGTTTGGTCGTTTATGGTTATATAGCCATATTAACGACATGAATTTAGTACGTATCGTGGCCCATTTGAGCACATCCGTAAATGCCATGATCCATTTCCGTAGTAATAATTTTTGCATTTTTTTACACTATTTTTTTTTTATAATCTGTATATTTTACACTTTTCTTTTTAATAATTGCTACTGTAGCCACTATGGGCTTTCGGCCTTAAATCAAAAAAATCCCCCGATTTGTTATGAAAAACCACGTTGGATAGGTAATAGGGCGTCCGCACGCAATCAGTACATTTCCAAACAAATTTTGATAATAATGAAAAAGTGCAAAAATTATAATTGGGAGCTAAAGATTCAAACTCAGTTCGTCGATCTTCGCATAATAAAGTTCATACCAGTCGGCCAGAACGAATGATCAATATTAATTGCCTAATATGGCTATATAACCATGAACAACTAAACTTTAAGTCGCTCATAGACCTTATACTATTATACTAGTATACTAGTATAAGATCTATGAAGTCGCTATAACATCGAAACTAAGCCTTTGCCCCCACTTTGATTTTCAAAATCATTTTTAATACCTTAAAATACATCATATTAAAAAAAAAAAAATCGCAAAAAAAAGGGTGTCCGGTAAAGTAGAAATATACCTGATCAAGTAATTTATGTATTATAAACGTGTTTTTACGTGTTTTAAATCAAAAACTTTGAAGGTCTATGAGTGTTTCGATAAAGAAATCAAAATTGATCAATGAATATTAGCCACGGGCAAAATCGGATATAGACAATAGACTACGTTAAACTAATTAGTTAATAGAATTACTAGAATCGTCAACAGTCATTATGTCTACTATTTAAATGTCAAGTGTACGTCTGTTGTTTTTTATGTAATTTATATATTATATTAATATACCTAAAAACAACATATATTTTATGTCAGGTTGGTTCTAGATATTTTTTTAAGGTTTGATTTACTTAATGTTTAAAAATCTGCTTTCCAATCCAAACAATAGTTTTCAAAATTGTTATAACACGTTTAATTTTTGGTTTTCATCTGTACTCGAGAGCTTCCAAAACTTGAATATATTTACAGGAACATCTGAAACTGGACAATAGTTAAAGGAGCAGTGTTTTTCCTATTTATTTTAATGTGATGATCAAGTATAAGAATCTTTTTTATAAAAAAATGTGTTACATCAGATAATTCTCAAAGTATGTATATTTATCTTTTTTATTTTATATTGTAGTTTTAAACATATATCTTCGAGACTTCGAATACAATTAGGTACCCAAGTTCCAAGAAAACTTTTGTTGTAATTATTAATAAAATTTAACGCGATTCACACGATGAGAATTTTCCCAAAACCACCAATTTCTGAGTAAGCATTTATCGCTATCCTGAACAATGTCATAGCAAATTATTTGCTTTACGTTTAATATGTAACTGCTAGCTGCTGCAAATACGTGAACGCCAAAGATTTAAAAGACTAAGGTAGGTAATTGTTCAATATTTTATATTTAATGCCCACAATGAATCATGGTAGAAAAATAATAATGTGAGTCGAGAAAAAGTTTAAAAAAAAAAAAATAACGAAATACTGAGACCGAGTGTTCAGTGTATATTTATCGGACAGTTGCCGTACCTACGTTAGTGTAAATAACTAATTAGTCATCGCGTGTCTAGTGTATGTAAAACGATTCTAAGTGAAACTTGGAATGTATAATTTTGACTACATTTTCAAATTGACTCATATATTCTATAAAAAACAAATTTAAAAACACGAATTTTAATACGGACATTTTACGATTAATTGACCCTCGACAGTTATTCCAATTTTAAAATACGGAAATTATTATCGAAGAATATTAGGTAATAATGTAGATGATGTGATTATCAACTTTATTTTATCGTAGATAATCGAAGTTCTCAACGATTTAGCTCGTAAAATATTATCAATTCATGACCCAACTACAATTTTTGAGATTTTTAAATTATATAATATATAGGTAATTATAATTATACCTAGCTATTACCTAAGGTTTAGGATTATGTAGAACCTTTATAGTACAAGTTGTAGATATAAACCTAAAAAATAATCTTTTATATTTACAATTCAAATAAATTTTTTCCAGAATTAAAATGTATCATATAAAATTGAAAAAATAAATTTACATTTTCTGAACACACTTCATTTTTTATAAACGTTTCATTTAACATGTTTAAAATACGGTAAGCAAATATCGATTCAATGAAATTTAGTAAACTCATAAAAACAAATTAGTTTATTTATTTATTAAAAAATATTTGTTAAACAATTGTTGTTAATAAATGTACATGTAAATTGTATATGTTATACCATGTGTTTAATATATTATATGGAAATGCTTTCGTATCACAATAATATTTTCATGATTCCCATGTATCAATTATAATGTAATATCCCTAAGTCTAAATGTCTAACAGCATATCTCATTAAATTTACGGACAAGCCGCTCATCTTTTTCCATATTCAATGAACTAAATTAACACCAAGTGGTACATTATACCTAAGTACAGGTGTATAGTATATATAATTTTTTTAACAGAACGATAAATTATATTAAAATAAGTTGTAACATAAATGTAAAATCGTAGATAATTATAAAATATAATATTTGAGCATTTGACAATATGTCATTATTATTGATGCAATTTATTGTTATAGAATATTTATTATTATACACTTTAAATGTACAATTATAGCATTGAAATATCAATTATAGATTTTGATTTACATTTTTATACCCATGTTTATCTCACAAATAATCCTTTGTACGTCTTTGGTTTAGATTTCCTGTTTATTATAACTTTTTTTTTTAGGACTTAAGATTTTTTCTGCTAGAGAAGGAATACCATAATAACAGTGTTATAAACACAAAGACAAAAAGAGAATAATTTATCATGATGGTTACCTATATCATTTGATGAATTAGTAGACTATATGTATTAAATAATATAAGTAAGTATACCTGTTTATAGTTGCAAAATCAAATGAATACAAAGATACATAAGAAATGCAATTTTACATTAGTGCAGAAAATGACAAAGCGTATTCAATATAAATAACAGTAGTTTGTTTAAATAATTAATTAAAAACGTTATTAATATTGATCAAAAAAAGGGGGGGGGGAATTTGAAATTTTACATAAACACAGATATTGATTAAAATAACAGTAGAATCTCTGTAATCTGGCAGATATTAAACCACGCTACTACCGGATGAACAAAAACGGCGGATTAGTGAAGGTTTACATAAAAATGCATTTTACTAAATTATAAAATTAAAAATTAAAAGATGAATAACCTTATGGTATTTTATTATAGCATGGGCTTAAAAAAATTATTAATTTGAGTTTTTTTTTTTTTTGTTTGAAATGATGCATTTAATACTTCTTCATGTATAAATGTTATCTTCTAACACAGCTTTGTTTTATACTAATGGTATAAAAAGCAATTGCTCATAAAACCGAGTTCTAGTTATATAATAATAGATTATAATAATAAATTACTATCAATTTTAATCATTTTAACGTTGCTGAAGTATTAAATGAGAGTCTGATTATATTAGATTTAAAATTAAATATGAAGTTTTCCCGTTCATAATTTTTCCGAGTGATAAAAAATAAGTCAAAAAAATATATCCCAGCTGGATAAATTAGATACTGATTTTAAACTGCAGAAAACACTGAACTTTTAAAATTATCGGCGGTAAAAATATGTACAAATATTCAAAGGCTTCAAACATTTTTACAAATATTTGTAATAGATTACCTATCAATAAGTTCATATTTATATATTCAACCAAAAACAGACGCGGTAGTTTTTAAATTTAATTTAACATTCGGGGAGAGATGGCCCATTGGTAGAAATCGTATTTTGTTTTGTGGGTGAATTGCTGTACGGCCAGATTTGACTATATTATGTATAATGCTTTGCGCGCTTACTGCAGCCGAAAATAATGAAACGAGCGTAAAATAAAAAATAATAATATAGCTCTCATATAACTGTGTTCAAGTAGGGTTTTTTATTTCATATTTTATGGTTATGTATGCATGCTGACTGATGAAAAAAATCCTGAATGTCCCGTCATTACATTTGTCCTAAACGAAAAGCACAAAATATTTTAATCTTGGAAAAGTAATTGACGAAAATGGTAATGGGATCAAACAGGAAATAATGTGAACCACATAATGTTTAACACACGTCGTTATGAACAACTAAAAAAAAATAAAATGTCTACGTAAATAATACTATATAAAACATATAATCATAAAAGTTAATATATTGTTAGTGAATTAATAATTTCATATTTTTTTTCTTATTTACTGTATAATTTCTGTAATCATTTCAAATGCCAATGTAATTTTGGTCTTTTTAACTTCAAGTGGGTTTGATGAGCTTTTATATTAATATTTAAATAATATGCGTTCATTTTGTATTATTATTATAATAAATTTTTTATCGTAAAATGTTTTCAATGTAGAATAGTGCTTTAACATTTCCAGTAACATTTTTTTTTAAGTAGATAGTAAGAGAATAAGAGATTCTTCTAAACAAAAATGACATATTTTAAATTTCATAGAATTTTTAGGAATATGTACCTACGATTATCATTGAAAATCATAAACATTTCTGATTAAACTATTTTGGTTTTTTCTTCTTAATACACTTGAAAAATAAACTTGAAATAATAATATATTTTCAGACTAAAAAATATTTAAAGGTATGTACTCTTTTGATTTAAATTTTAAATGCTTTCATTTATTCATATTTCAAAGATGAAATCAGCGTCAGAATTTAAAACATACATAGTATTACAGAGAATAATTATATAATATTATATGTTTATATGTATATTATGTGTATCATATATGTTTTATAAATATAGTTAGGATTAAATACATTTCGAGTATTAAAAATTTATTACGAGTATTATTATTGAAAACGTACAGTTAAAAAAATAAATAAAAAAAGTTATCGGTTTTTATTCATTGCTCTACATATTTTTTTATACTGTTTATAAAAAAAGGTTATTTGCTCCCCCTGTCGGAAAATTATATTTAAAACTGGCTCGAGCAACGTTTACTGACTTTTCAATTAATATTAATATATTAGGTATACCTGGTGTACAGCTTATATTATATTTTGTATTATATTAATATATTGTTTAACAACGACATTATACCACGTGTTAGTTTTTGCAGTAAATATAAATTGTGTTTGTATAACTAATTTATGACTGGGCTACACAAACACGTACACACATTCCCTTACACGCACGTTCATAAAATATACCTTTATACTCTCAGATGATTATATCGCAAGGGACTAGTAACTCCATACATTACTAATCGCATTGTTTTTATAGACTCCGATAATATAAGAGTAGCGTCACGTTTACTGGTTCACTCGTATATCTTAACGACCGCACAACCACTATTCCGCGATGCACACGTCATCGTGAACTACATGAGATATTGATCACATAGATCGAATAAAGTGCCTTGATGTCGCCTAAATAAATTAGATAAATCACGTTGTCCGCTATTTCGTTGAACTTCGTATAATAGTAACTGGGACGTTTGTTATTTCTCTATCTCTCTCCCTCTCTCTTATTACACCTGTCCTCCGTCATCCAGACAAGCTTATAACTTTATCGAAATGTGGCAGTTAACCGCGGTGGAGGTATTACGATGCGAAACTGTGCGAACGGCAATGCGATATTGACTACATACGACAAACGGAAAAGCTCTATTGTAGAGTATTACAAGGAGCACAATTTGTCCATGTTTCTATATGAACACTTTGTACAGTGTGAACATTTATTCGTATAAAAATATTTGTATATTATTACACGTATAATATATGCTACTGTAAATTATAACTTTTATTTGAGTACAAACATTTAAATAGTTTTCGTTCGCAGCTTATAAATATATGGTTTGTAGCTCTCAGCTTTAGAATTCATTCATAAAATATTAAGTAAACTTTTAATATTTGTATTTCATATTAACATAACAATATATACTACAGAAATGTAAGATAAATGTTTTACGAAAGCTCTTTTTCCTTGAATTTCATAGTATCTATTAAGAAAATATCTATATATATATATATATCACTTAGTGTAAATTCCGATGAGACAACTTTTATACAAGTTTATAATCTCAAATAAAATAAGATTGCAAAACGGAATAGGTGTACTGAATGTCTCAGTACAAACAGAACAATTATTTCAACAGATATAACTCATCTACGTTCTTATGCCTTTTTTAAATTTTTTATTCGATCGCTGCTCGTAAAATAAAATTTACCTTATCCTAAAATTTATTATTGAAGTATGAACAGTAATTATTAATTGATATATTTACTAGTTATTAAGTAGTAAAAAATTTGATGAAAATCGAAATAACATCCAGAACTATATAATATAGCCATCAATGTATAAGAGCTTGATAATTATGTGTTTTGGTTCCTAGTTTTTGAATTAATAGTTTTCGTTAAAAAAAAAAAAAAAACAAAAATTTGTAATTGTTTCTCTTAAAATCAACGAATAATAAACTATATAGGGTCAAACATAAATAAAAGATATCATAATATTATTATATTATACGCGTTTGAAATTAAACCACCACCAAAGTGAATGCGCGATGTGAAAACGGTTTACAATTTTAGTTGATAGATAATCTACTGACGAAGTTGGCACGGTCGAATCCTGTGTTATCAAACGCGATCTACTTTTATATTAATGGACTTACTTTTAAAACATATTTCGTTAAAAAATAATTATTATTATTATAACAATGAAAGAAAAAATGAAAAGAGAAATAAGAAAATAATGAGAAAAACGACTTAATCCAAAAGTTTCTCCGTATACACAGTATGAAATAGGATCAAAGTTGGTGACTTATTCGCGGTATATCTTTTGATTAAAAGCTGTGCATTTTTGCTTATCCGATTCCGTTAAAAAAACTATTAGATTAGTAAAAATAAACTTTTCACCACGCGTGCATCGGAACCACTTTGATGACATCGGGTATAATAAATGACAACGTTCCATCCTACAGAACTCGAATATCACGCGCTGCCTTATTTATTTACACGAAAATGCATTTGTAAAAGCGCGTGTAAACTATGAGGTAGCTATAGCCTATAGGCTATAAGTATTCATATAACCGAGAAACTATCTATAGTGACTTTAAGTAAAGTCGAGCTTTATCGGTTTACGGTCAACGGCAAATATGAATTTTTACCAAACGTATATACAACGACAATAATATTCAGTAGAATACGGCGGCCATCAGTGATCAAACTCCTGCAGCAGAGTATTCGTTCATTCATTCATTCAAATGCTATTCATCAAAATATAGCACAGTGTAGTTTATCGCTTCGAACACAATGTATTTGGTAGTATAATATATTGTAACGTAGACTGTTTTTGTACATGCAACACAGTTTCATAGACGATTTAAAAAATGTTCGACACTTGCGAACATAGAGAAATGACCCGAAATATCGCAGCTATATCAAGTGTAGATAATAATTATTAATATTTAATAAAACTTGTAATAAAATGAAATAGATGAATTATTTTTAACTATGACCATCACTTACGATTAATTTTGAATCACATGGATTCATACATATTAATATATTATACTCAAATATACTTTTTATAAAAATGAATACTTAAATGAATAATCAATAGTACTTGTTATTGAATTGAAAATAAATTCAAAAATATGCAGATTCTATTTTATATAATGTATAAATATATGTCCTATATTATATAGGGCATGAAAAAATAAACTTGTTGTTATTTATTATTTATTAATTATTTATCATAAACGTTATGTTTTGGTGAAAAAAGTTAATGGTTTTATTTTTCAACTAAGAAATTTAAAGATGTGTATTAAAAAAGTATTTAAACCAGTTATAACGACTGGTTAATTAAAGACTTTTGTGACTGATATTATTATTTTGATGTAACCGATACCAAAACCAAAAGCCGTAGTTTGGGATCTCAGTAATTACATTTCAATCACAAACGAAATTGTAAAACAATAAATTTTGGCAAAAGTGGTATGAAAAATGTAGGTATACCTACAACGAATGTAAAATGTTTAAAACCGTAAGTCCCGAAAAACACCAAACGCAATAACCTGAAATAAAACTGAAAATACCTATTTGAATATTCCATAGTTTGAATTTGAAATTAAAAAAATAACCGTGGTTGGGATTTTAGTGTTGTGCGTTTGTGTTTTCGCCATTCTGTTGGGTATTTTATTTTTATTTTTATCGTCATCAATTTCGGGACACATGCACACTATTATAGCCACCTGTTCGGGTTTCATATTATTATTATTATGAAAAGGTCACGTGATGATGATGACGACGACGTGTACATTTTTCGTAGCACGCGTGTGTGCATCGGTGCGTGAAAACGAATATTAAAATTGTGCCGTCGAAAATTTCGGCAGATAAAAGCGACCGCGAACAATACGCGTCGGGAGCGATATTGTTTCCGGGAAAACATCAAACGGTCCCCTGTCACCCACGCGTCCCGTCCCGTCCGTCGTGCAATCAGCCGCGGTTCTCGACGTGCGCGTACTTATGCAGGTACGATTTTCTGCACGACGAACAATAAACCGAATCGGGTTTTAAACGTCTCTACAGTATTTATTATGATTTATGCTACGGTGCGGTGACGGAAACGGAAACGTTTAAGTAAACACTAAACAATATAATGCAACTATATGTACATATTTATATACACGTACTGTTTCCTACGTTTCCGGTTGGCATTCGGTCGTGGAAAACCGTGGTAACACACATGTACCTGCAATGGTATGTTATATCTAAACCGCCGTAGAAAACGTTGCTCAGAGAGATCACGCGTCGTACAGGCTCAATTCAGCATATTATTTCGGTTTTGCACTTGCAACCGTACGATCGATAGAAATCGCGTAAGCACTACGAACAAAATCGATATTGATTTTTTTTTTCAAATTATTCGACAGCGCTTTGTCAAAACATACTATATAATACCGTTAAACTCACGCATCTATAGAACATAAAATATTGTAATAATATTATGCTACTACAATTCAACACCGCTTTCAGGTGGTCACGAAAACGAGCGTTGTACAACGCAAGATCGCGCGGCGTATTCAGTACAATTTTTCATTTGACCTCAGAAAATATGTTTAAGATATTAAATTTTTCAATTTTTAACAGCATTTTAAGCAGAGCCATAGTATACTTTACGTCGATAGAGTAGTATTGCGTGATATTTTTTAATTTATCTAAATTATAATTTAAGTCAAAATGCAAAAAGTTGGATTTTCTAACGCGTTCTTACGTTGAATAAAAACTGATCTACGTGTAATATGTGTCGAGTGTAAAAACGGAAACGTTTAGAGTTTTAGTGGTATTAACTGAAGTGTTAGCCAAAGGTGGTAATGATGGTTGCAACAATCATTACAGTGCAATTGCAGAGTCCTAAGTACAATACACGCCAACTCTCATGGTATCTTGCGCCGATAGAGCAGACGACTGGAAGACAAACATTCATGCAACCGATTCAATGATTATACTACGGGTTTGTTGATTTTCTTATTTTCTCCCCCATCCACTATCACGCATAAAATAACACGCACCACTGAATAAAGGTATATTTTTACTATATCCGTTTCGGATATAAGAATATTGATTTAAGTTTTTTCAAAAATATGTTACTTGTAAGACGATAGGTATTTTATTATTTCTACTTATAAACAATATGATTTATATTGTTCGAATTAGTTTATTGTAGAATATTTGAGAACGTCTCGAATATTTTCCGCCGGTTTACGGCCGTGCTCACAACATCACGTAAGTTTTCTAGGAAAAACCGATTTGCAGGCGTCGTAGCTGAGTAATTTTTAGAATTGTCAGGCTACCGTATAAAAGGCCGGCATGACCTAGGCAAGCGTTATATTAATAGGATTCTTGTTGTATATTATAAGATGTTGCTTTTGAGCCGAAAGTTTTTAATTTTGTTTTTATAAATCCCATTTGTGCGGCGTTTTTTGTCATTATAACACTGTGTGTTCATATACAGAACGGATTAGGAAATGTGTAAACACAGTTTCAAAGTAACTGAATACCGAACACTGATGTGTAACTGTATGAGTAATACAACCTTTGCAAGATGAGATAATTTTGTCATCGATACACTTCGTAAGCCAACCATTGACTAATCGATAAAATTGCATATAATATGCCTGTAGATCAATTTTTTCGTCGTTGCACATAACATGAAGAGCCCACAAGTCCATGAGAGCCTCATGGTATATATTTCTCGATTAAATCACCTTGGCGAGGGATATTTTAAACTTTGGGATGTACAAGTACCATGTGAATCACTATAAAGTAGTACAATGGCACCAATGGATAGATGGAAGCTATATAACAAAGGCATTGTTCACGTCTACGGGCCACGCCAAGTATTCGGATAAGCAGGCAAAGGAATGCGTAGCTTATAGCTGTCGCAGGCTGAAATAGGATGTGGATGGCTGCGACAACAGGAGAGGGGCAAATATTTTGTGAGTCTTTGAAATACGAGTGGAATGGAAACGGAAAGTATCACTTTGTGTTTACTGGAATTCCGAATTTAATTATCATTAAAGAGCCTAAGGGCTAAGACATATTTAACCCATCACCTTTGTCAACGGTAATAAATTTGTAATTATTATCATACATTATATAAATCAGATATGTGTCACCCGCGGCTCGCGCACCCGTTCACGCATGCACGGACGTCTGCAAAATAAAACGAGGTATAATTATGAAAGTAAATTTTGCAACGGAGAAAATAATCACGACAAAGTAAAAAAAAAAAAAAAATACTATAAAAGAAACTTAAAACTTGATAAAACTAAGTACTTGTGATCTGTGAAATGGGCAAAAAAAGAAATGTTTTATTTAAATTAATTTCGTAGAAACAGTTAATGACAAAATTAACTGCATTTCATTAAGCTAACAAAAACATTTTCAACTACTTAAGGTCGGAATTTAGATCAAAACGTAATCCTATTGTTAAAACTTAAAATTATAATAACATCCGTTTTAAATTGAATACTTGTCTTGAGTAACACTTATTATGTCTATACATGTTACAGTTTTTGTTTGTAAAACTAAGACACTTGATGATTATTTAAAATATACGTTCAGCCTCAAATCGGGTAAGTAATATAGGTATTATTTTAGATTCTGAATGAGACGAGAAATTTTTAGATTTTACTCAGATGACGTGGGTTTGACGTCTTTTCAGGATTTCTACCAGAATGCTTTCTTTGATCGTCAAAAGTAGGTATACTCATAGTTTTTAATAAGAAATATTGTATGATTGGTTCATTCCGATAGTATTTTTTTTAACTTCTCAATAGTTTTTCAGAAAACGGATAAAAAATTACAAAAAAAAGGAAAAAATATGTAGATCATCAAGTATTGATAAAATTGGATTTGTTTTATCTGTATAAAAAGTATTAACTCTGGGTGAGGAGTGAGGACTTTGAATTATAATATTGTTTCTTTCTATAAAGACGTTATGATTTTCTTAAAAAAATTATAAGTCACATTATAAAATGTTTTACGAAGAAAAACAACTCAAATATTTCAAATATTTTTAAATTAAAGTTTCCAATAAATAAAAAGTCGTTATACAAATAGAAAAAAGTAAGGAAACTTGAATTTTTAACTCGTTTATAACCAAAAGCGTATTCTTACATGAAGTTAGTACAGGTTATATGGAAGAGTTGGGATAACGATACCGTAACTTATTAAATACTTATCAGATAACATAGGTACCTACTTAACGGTGGAAGGGATAAGTAATAAACCAAAAAAATTGACCGAAGCATGACACAAAATAAATTGATGTTGTGTATCTAGGTCAGGAGGAACAAACCTTTTTATCAACTGCCACCAAGCCAGCTGGATTTATGTTTTGCAATCTTTCTTCGAGGGTTTTGTTTAATTAAATAAAAATAAAATAACATAGATATAAAGATTAAAAATGCTAGACCAATGGATAAAAAATAAAAACTATATTATTCATTCCCATATTGTTTAATATTATCTCCGACGGTATTGCAACACGGCACTGTCACCTATGCGAATCGTGAATAATAAAATTCTGTATTGCAGTACAACATTTTTGCAGCACATCAAAATTGTAGAATATAAAATATTGTATGATTAGAATATTATTATTATTATTTGTATATCAAATATTTTGATAAAAGAAACATTCAAACATTACTCCAATAATCTAAAGTGTTAAAGATATTACAAATAAAAAAGAATGTCTAATAAGCGTATAGGCAAACGATGATATTTACATATATGCATGATATTCCATGAGGATTTTCTAACTCCGACATATTTCTGCAATCACAAATAGATATATAATTTTTTCTTATTAAAAATATCGTGAAAATACATTGGCCAATTAAAACAAACAAGAAAAAATTATAAATTAATGTTTCAGTAATATCAACTTTTAATATTTGTAGGATTATGAGAAAGCCATTTTATAGGGTTCATTTATTTTAACATATTGTCGGTTCAGTTTCTACTACAAAAATCAATGATTCTTGGTCAATGTTCTAACCTATACGACATAGAATATTTTATTATGATATTACACGTTCACTGCGGCTGTCGGCTAGAGCTTGACAAACCGTTTTTTTTTTCACGGTGCAGTTATTTGCTATAGACAACGCGTAGGTATCTAAACAGTGCGTCTGCAGGATATAGCCAACAACAGATCTGTTGAATTAAACGTACTCTGAAATCATTACGCATTACGGAAAAGTTTTGATTTTTACACACGCCTATACAAAAAATGTTTGTTATTTGAGATAAAAATAACTATTTTTGTTTGAGTTTTTTCTTTTTCATCAAACAAAATTAAAAAATTGTTTTTATCCTTATTGAGATATCCAAAAATTTGCAAAGCCTCGAATGTATCATTACTAATTTTTTGCACCAAATGTTATTTTTGTGTATTTTGTTATCGGACTGTAATTGTTTATAGCTATTATCATCGAATTTGAGAGAGAGACACTCATACGTGTTAAAATATTTTTTCTGTTAATAGAAAAAAGAAAATGTTAAAACGTAGTAAAATCGAAATTTGTTAAAATAATAAATCAAGTGAAATGGAATTTAATATTTTACAAACAATTGAAAATTATTTTTTTGAAATTTTTATATCAAAATAGAAAAGTTGATAAGTGTACTATTAGTTTATTTAAGCTGGTTAAAAACATAAAATTAAAAATTAATTCAACATCAGCTTTATCAACTCAGAAGAAATCATTAATTTAGTATATTTTTATGGAACGCACAGACGCGATATGCAATAATCATATTTTGTATATATATATATATATCATACTACTATTATATATTATTATAGTAACAAAACTGTGCAACTTAGATTTTTTTTAGTATCAGCCAAGAAGATAAATGTTTCCGTGCATGACGCATAGAATCTGCTTTAACCGTTTATCTTAAAAATAAATAAATGCTTACACATTTCAAATCGTATGCGAGCACATGGTATGGATATTCAAATATTATTAATACACCCACGCAGTCATAAAGTAGTAACATTAGGTGCTTGAATAACAGTCGTTCGATATGTTTCATAGTCAAATACAATGATATTAATTTTATTTCCAATCGAAATATTTAAAGTTATAGGGTTTTTAACGATAAGAACGTTTCTGACAATATCATCACGAATCATGATTATCATGATAATATTATATTAAATGCTTTAGGGCCGGTAAATTAATTTTGTTTTTTAATTTCGATCATCGCCACTTGCTATTTTCACCAAACGGTTTGCGGAGTTTATAATAAATATAACACTTTAAACGTATAATCACATTTTATACTCCATACGTTATATGTCGAATATTTGCATATCTAATACGTCCTACGCAGTCGTGTCGAATGAAAAAAATCGAAGACATGAAGTATTCATTTTGATAATTATTTCTTTGATGCGTTATTCTTCTTGTATATTATCAGAAAAAAAGGCCAAACACTAGTTATTATTAAAAAGAACGGGTGGGCCTCGCTTTGCTGTACAGTTGGGGGTGGAGTGTACCTCGTTTATAGGATAGGTCATTATTACAATGGATTTGTTAAATTTGAATGCAATGATAGATATAATTGTATACGAATAACGATTCTGA
>JAIPRK010000504.1:0-186919 GCA_025469195.1 Chaitophorus viminalis
ATATATATATATATATATATATATATATATATATATATATATATATATATATTTGAGTATATTGGAAAAATTAAGAACATATTTATAACTTTTACCGTGAAAAAAATTATAACATTAATTATACTTACCCATATGACGCGTGTATAGTACGTATAGGTGTTATAATTGTACAATATATTAACGCGGAGTGTTTTTGCGTATACCAAAATGAGTAAGCACCAAACATTTTTATATCCAATCGAATTTATCGCAGTACAATACACGATAAGTGCCATTGCGTAAATCCTAATATAATTTATACAAGTTATCGTTTACGTACTGCATGCTCAACCGTTTTCAACTTGATACTGTGGGCCGTATTAACTTTATGGTTTTTTTTGTCCATTTCGATAAAATATAAAAGAGATACATATTTTATTGTACATTTTATGGGATATAGTATTATATTATTATCTTTGTTTATCGAAGTTACTACTAATCGTATGTGTTTAAACTGTTTAAAGTACTGAATATTTCCACGCTATAAGGTTGGTTTGTTTTCGTCAGGTTCACATTTTTGTTTGTAAAAAATAATTAATTTAATCTAATTATTAAAATGTCTCAAAATAAAAAGCGCAAAATTGAAAACTTAATAAAATAAAAATATTTATAAATTATAATTTTTTTTTTTTTACACCTATACAAATTTATAATTTTTATAAAATGGTCATGGGCCGGTTGGAACACTTCCGCGGGCCACGGGTTGGGCATGCCAGGTTTACGTACCACCGTCAATATGGTGTGCGCGAGCGTACAAGTTCAAATGACTTCCTGCGCGTGTAAAACAACTACGGTGGTCATCGATGAGAATCACAACGCGTAGCACAACACCTAGCTCGTTGTTACACGCATGTAAACGGATATATTTCTTTTTTAACCAATCCATTTGCTGCTGTTGCTGCTACAGTGAGTCACGACTGTATCATATGGTTTTCAACAGATAAAATACACTAAGCAGCAGTAAAATATTATTGCCAGAAATCTTCGCGTACATATTTTATCTCCCTCTGGCCGTCGATAATATCCTATACAATATATATATATATATATATATATATATATATATATGTAAGTAACCAACCTGGTTAAA
The DNA here is from genome assembly GCA_025469195.1 of Chaitophorus viminalis. NCBI lineage: Eukaryota > Metazoa > Arthropoda > Insecta > Hemiptera > Aphididae > Chaitophorus > Chaitophorus viminalis. The sequence goes on from JAIPRK010000504.1 coordinate 1,130, forward strand.
ACGCTCAGGAGGTCGCTACGTGAAGTCGAATAATACACGAACTGCGGGAAAACTGCAGTGTTGTGCTATTGCGCGGTTCATTTAATATGAACACGTAGTAATAAAAAGCACGCAAAATAATAATAATAAAAAAAAAAAACGCCTAACGATGATAATACAATCTCTTGCATTTATATATATATATATATATATATATATATACAAAACCGGAATCTGTTTTTAATTGTCTAAGAATGAATCGCATACGCAAATACATAATTAAGAGAATGCAGTGGCATCTACTGGCGTGCGTAGGAAGTGATCGTTACGAGTGTAACCAGAAGACAAAAAAATAAACATATACCGAATCGTGATTGTAAATATTGTTTTTATTAAATTCTTGAATCGATATATACATATTATGATTTTGTAATACGAAAACATTAAAATTAAATTATATTAAAAGATACTATTTCCGATACAACAGTATAGTATCTATGGAATAATAAATAATCAAAAATTGTAAATATGAGAAACAACAGTAGCAATATTTTTTTTTTTCAGTTAATTAAATTGATCTTCATGCACACAGCTTGTTCATTCCATTGCGATTGCCTGTATAGAATGCAAAACAAATAAAGATTAGGACACTAATTTCGCGAATCAGTGGTAGATGTAAGTGACCTATCCAGTGGTCGTGGGTATCCTGATGGTCCTTAGTTTTAACCTACCTAATTAAAAGATCTTCTCTTAAGTTTAATAGATGGTGTAAATAATTTCATAACTAATAATTATGGCGCAATTATTGGAAAAAGTGTATTGCTATTTGATGAATTAGAAACAATTGTTTAGGTAATTAAGTAAAAAGAATTAATATTTGGTAGTAAGAAAATAATGTATGTACAAACAATAATTGTATAAATGAAATATAATGAGTGAGTTGTAAATGTTCGTAGGCTTTTGAATTCTAAAATCAATTCAAGAACCTACGAATATAAAACAGGCATTTTTGTCTGAAAAAATATTAATATTATACCTACGAAAAAAGGTGTACAAAGTGGCCATGCTATAAGGAAAATAGTATTATAATGTCATTCCGGAAATATTATTTTAGAACATAATATTAAGTATTGGAGTAAAATATAGGTTGTATTATGGAATACATGAACACGTCAAAAATCGTAATTTGTAATTGGAAATTATTTTAAGCAAAGTAAAAAAAAGTTATATTGGTTTATTTTCATAATAGTTACTAAAGTGGCTCATCTATGTTGATTGTAGTTAGTTTACACTTTAACTATTTACAAAAAATTATATAAAATTTAACTAATATATTTAGTTTAAAAATCCTATAAGTTTATCCATGCGCTTATATGAACGTACATGAAGTTGCTTTCCGACAAAGTCGGATCGATTCTAGGCGAAATGCAAACAACACAATTGTATATATATGTTAATCAACTGTAAACGTTATATTAACATATATTTGTAAATCGTACAAAAACTAAAATATTAACGACAAAACTAGAGGACCAACTTTACGTAGTAGCCCCCCGAACGTGTTAGATCGATTCCGGATAAACATTGTAAACAATTGTAAATAATTTTTACATTTTAAAAGTTTGTAGCCAATTTACAAATTCCAAAATTACATGTATTTACAATATCCATCCGGAATCGAGCCGACTGAGTCGGGGGAGCCTACTTCACACGTACGTCGTATACGAACATTCACGGTTTTATAGAACAACACCATGATGTGTATAAACAATATTATATAATATTAAACTGCATACAACTGACCTGTATCGAACTATTACTGTCGTCAGTGTGCCATTTGAACATTTCCATCGGGTCAGCGGTCAACTGCATCGGCGATACGGAAATGCGGTTTTTGCCATTAGCATCGTTTCCGTTTATCCGCGGATCGTCGCCGCGTGTAGTTGGTCGGACCGGAAATGCGCTACAATAGTAGTGCACTATCCACCGCGCAAAGTCCGCGCGCACGTCGTCGTGCACCCGCTCGACCTCGGTGTCCGTCCAGCCGAGGTCTCGGAAACCGTTGCGGATGACCGGCGGCGGTACGTTTTGCCACACGTCCGACAGCAAGTGCACAAAGTCCGGCACGGTCACGTAGCCCGCGGGCGGCAGCATTCGCACGGCGTAAAACTCGTACGCGGCCGCGTTGCGTATCACGTGCGCGGCCAGCGGGTGGACTGCGGTGGCCGTGGCGGCGGCGGCGGTGCGGTCGCGATCCGCGGGAAAACGCGCGAGCAGCTCGACGTTGCGCAAACGCGTTTCCGGCGGTAGCGCCACGCTGCAGCACTTCCGGTCGAGCACCATCAGGATCCGACGCCGCGGCCGAACCGCCCGGTCCCACCGTTCCACGAACGACCGGAAGCTGCCGGTCGTCCACCGGCCGTCCCGCTGCAGGAGGTGCGGTCGCACGTGCCGCAAGAACCACGGATCGTCGTCCCGCCCGTCGTCCACCACCAGTGGCTCCAGTTTGTCCGTGCCGGTCACGTTGCACACGAGCACCACCACGATCCGATGCACCCGTCGCTCACCGTCCGGTTCGCCCGACGACTGCAGATAGAAGAAACCCGTCTCCACCACGCTGTACACGTCGTCCGCGTCGTAACGGCACATCGCGTCCCGAACTGAAGACGACCAACCGTCATCGTCGTTGTGGTTTTGGTCACGGTTGAGGTCGCAGTCGGGGTTGCGGTTACGGTTGAGATTGGAATCGTGGTTTTGGTCGCGGTTGTGGTCGTAGTCAGGATCGCGGTTTTGATCGCGTTTGTAGTCACGGTTGAGGTCGTAATCGGAATCACAGTTCTCGTCGCGGTTTTGGTCCCGGTTTTGATCACGTTTGTGGTCATGATTGAGGTCGTAGTCAGGATCGCGGTTGTGGTCGCGGTTTTGATCGTGGTTTAGATCGTGGTCATGTTCGCGGTCAACCGTTGCGGCGGCAACGCGGTAATAAGCCACCCTCTGGACCTCGTAGTCGGACACGTTGTACTTGTACTTCCAGTGCAGAATCCACGTGAGGTTGGCGGTAAAGTTGGTGATGCCCAGCAGCGCGGCCAATTCGCCAGCCTTGGACAAAAGTACGGCCTCGTCGACGGGCCAACGGCGACGTTGCGCGTTCCGGAGCCACCGCAGCAGACCGGTTTCCACGTCCATGAACCGTCGGTTTTCCGCGTTGGTTTTCCGGGACGCCACCGCCACTGCGCTCGTCTCCCCGCCGCCGCCACCGACGCCAACGCCTCGGTGCGCTTTGATCGTTTGCCGGCGGTTCAGCAGCTTCTTCAACGTGGCGCACGTCACGTTCAATATGGCCGCGGCCCTGGGCTGCGATATGCACTCCAGCCTGGCGCCGTCGTAGCACACCAACAGTTGTTTTCGCTCGCGCATCGACAGTTCTTCTAGTGTTCTGGGCATTTCGGCGTCGTTGACGAGCGGTCCGGGAAAACGCGACCTCTGACCCGCGCGTAGTACTTTATTATAATATCAATGACCACACGGATCGACCGTACACGCGGCACTGCAGACGGGTCACTGAAGCCACATCGTTTACTACCATCGGCATCCACGTTCCAGGGTGGAAACCGAGCTGTTATTATCATCATCCATGCGGCGTGATTCACTGACCCGCATACATTGACAATACGTATGGTAACTCGGTGGTGGAAGAAAAAAAACGTCACATTTCTCAACGGCCAAGATCATATTATAATTGGATTACAAGGAACTCGCATTAGCAATCATTACTATATTATCGTGTAGAACATCTGCTTCGCACCAATCCTGCAGCAGCACATTCGTATACATATATGTACGTACACACCCGCAGTCATTTGCTACTTCAGTGCGTGCGTTTGCTGTGGTTCAACAATTTAATCGTTACCCGGCCGACACGTCGACGTTTGTTTCCGTTCTTTAGCACGATACATAATACGCCACCGCTCGCGCCGCCGAGGAGTTTCCGACACATTATGCGGGTGTTTAAGGGAATGTGAAAACGTTTCGGCACTATGATCAGCAGACATTGTACACAAATACGATCCCATCGCGAAATCAATATTTCAAATTGGATTTTAATCGTCCCCAAACCTTAATCACGCTTCGTCGAACATGATCCGCGTACGAGACGAAAACGGCCCGGAAACGAAGAACCCAGGTGCACAGAAAAAATACGGTTTTACGACATAGAACCCTTATGGCGATTTTTTGTTTTCTAATATACTCTGTATCCATTTTTCATATTTTTAATGCCACAAATGATCGCGTCGATCAGTTATTTACATATTCAAACCCATGCATAATATATTGTCGTGTGAAAAACACGTATACACTGAAAAATACATATTTTATGATTAAAAAACTAAGTGCTATTAATAATACAACTACCAGTACAATGTTTAAGTGTCTATTAGGATGGATTTAATACGCTTTAAATACGTGAAATGTACAAGTATATACATCATTGTGGATAACAATAATACAAAATAACAATACCGAATAAAATACATAGGTAATATATATTATATTTGTCGATGTTGATTACAACGCGTTCATTGTTAAATACATCAATTACGTATAACTTAAAATTAAAACTATAAGCGATCTATAAAATAAACTTCTTGGTTGATTTCTATTAGTGTTCCACTAAAACTGTGAAAGGTAGAATCAATGTTCGATTGAAATCGATAATATATTAAATCGGTGTACTTATATATCCAATAAAAACCAAATTTGCCTCCCATCTCCATGTGTTATGAAACGAATAATAATCGAAAACTGTTTTATAAAAAACAAACGAGCATTGTTGAACGTTGTGCTACAGGTGTTTAAATAAAGTTTTGATTATCTACATGGGTAAGAGTGGTGTTCAATGTAATCTAATGCACTATACAACGAAGTTTCGTTATTTTCTTCTCGGACTCATGATTTTTGTGATTTTGATGTTATTATAGTATTTCGATGAGTTGTGAATAAAAAAAAATCTGCTTCGAGTTTAATATTAATTCTATACACTAAATCGCTCCCGCCACTATTATCGTGTTGGAGTAACCTCTGCCGCGCGTCTCGGCGTGTAGACGACGTGACTACCATTGAGGTGACAAGACAATGTTATTATGGTTTTTTCATTATTTTTATTGTATTTTATTATTATATTTTTTTTTCTGAGGTCAATTCGGACGCCATTACGTGCTCGGGTGTCTCGAGATTCCGATCCGGTGGTCACCCTGTAACAATGCGTATAAAACACAAAATTACTACATTTATTGTGTTTTTCCTCAGCTTGGCAACGCACGAATACTGCATTAACCAGCGTCGCGCGCGCTGCAGTGTGTATGAAAAAAAATAATAATAATAATAAAAAAAAAATCGAATAAAAAATAAAAATAATATCCAGAGGATTAAAATGATGCCCCTGTGTTTTGTGCCGACGCAATAATATTCGTGTCCAGAAAAATTGATGAATATTTTGTTGCTAATGATTTTTTATCGCGTTTTTTCTCTGTAGTTTTTTCTTAAACCGAGCCATGTCCGCAGCCATGTAAATCGATTTAAATAGATTCCGTATGATTATTATCCGTTATACACTCGTATAGTATAATCCAACCTTACGAAGAACGTGTATATATATAATATAATAATATGTATAAATTTAAAAAAAAAAAATATTCCGAGAAAAAAATGTACGTATATATATATATATATACTATATAATATTATGTATTACAAATGTAATACAAATGAAATATTATTACGAACGGTATATTTATGAGAAATTTAATACAAAATTATCGAAAACTGCGCATTAATTTATCATTTGTCGCGCTTTTCCAAGATAATTTACAAATATACATTTAAGGATTTATGATGTTATTCAAACTAGTTGTTATAAGTACTTGGTCATCAATTATATTATGTCTATGACTTTCAACATATTATCGATGCTATTACATTAAAATACTAATAATGTATAATTAATGCGAAGAACGAATAAAGAAATAATTGCTGTAAGGTTGTATGGATATGCGGAATGGCCGCAATATGTTTTGGCACGTAATGCTTATACGAGCGGTGATTTTCGTGTAAAACCAAAAGATATTATACTATGATAAAAATACACATTTACATGAATTTCCAATATTTTCTTAAACGTTAGACCAGTAGTAAATCGCCGTTATAAATATTTTGGTGATAATCGTAAAACGATAATTAAACATGATGTAGTGCGTAATTTTTATACACTTGTAATAGGTATTGAAAATAACACTAAATTTTTAGTACGTCTATAATACGGCGATAATCTGCGTATAGCGACCAATAATTTACTGTACAATATGCAGGAGTCTTTTCTTCGCATTACTGTTCGTCCGGTCCGGATCGCAAATCACATCGAAATAACGTTATTTTTTGACATTATGATGTTATAATATGTATATATGCCCATATACGACCGGTATAATATTGAAACGTTAAGCTTGCGATTTATTTGTGTTTTGATCATTTCACGTTTGAAAAGTCACTAATAAATAACACCGATTCGGTTAAATGTACGTGTCGCATGAAATTAGGTACCTATTTAATATTATACTGTCCATTATCGTGCCCAAATCCGGTTGATTTTCAAAGTAATCATCGCGATATAGACGAAACGCGCGACTCGGTATTCTCCGCCTCGTTTGAATCAACGCGGATTAAAATCATAAAACGTAATAGTGTCGTTTGTCCGTGAAAGTGTATCAACCTTTCATCCTGATACAAAAACCGTATACCAACATAAAACGTGCACTTTTACGTAATGTATGCGTTGAAATCGGTTTGGTCGCTGTGAAAAGGAAATATACTTAACACTTTCGAACGATCACAAGAGATCTGCTGTAGTTTGGTTATGTAAATTATGTTATTTATTATTATGCGTTGAGCTTTTTTTTTTCATTTTTCCAGTGTTGGGTTATTGGAGCTGATGTTTAACGCAGCGTAGAAAGCGATTATAATCGAATGCACACGAGTGCACATATAATAGAGTCGATTGATCGTAGCAAGGATAGTGTTCTAACAGGATAGTTTATAAACTTTCAAATATAGAAAATATATATTACAATACAATATAATACGTTTTATATATATATAACATTTTTCATGATTATTGATATTCAGTCAAAAATTTTACGCAACATATTTTTACATGATATTGGAATTTTAGTTTCTTTAAATTTTATTATACTTACCTATATACATGTCATGCATTTAATTATATAGATTTAATTTTTGTGTTTTCCGTAAATTATAGTCTTGTCACTAGAGTTGAAAAATCCTTGTAAATTATAATTTTATATAGTTTTTTATAAATTTATTAATTCATAAATAACTTTTTTTTTAAATGGGTTTTTTCTTTTTACTATTTTTCAAGTGTTGCGCTATACTATGATATAGTGGAGTTTTTTTTTTTATTATGTCATTGGTACAACTCATATTTCAGTAATTTTAGTGTTTTAAGATTTGAGTCCTGCATATACATAGATGATGTCTTAACATTTTCTACAGGAATGTGGTCTTTCACACGGTCAATTTGACCAACACGCGTCGAGTATCGGATTAGGCTGGATTCAGTTTTCATCGATGGAACTGTGATAAACTAAAGTTGTAATATTCATAACATATATTTTGTGTTCTTATATTATAGAAATCTATATTTTCCGTTATTTAGAGAAAATAATCGACTCGAGACGATGATAATGATGACACCGTAATAGCGCAGTAATCTTCTGGCATTGCACTAGTAATCCTTCGGCGGCGGCGGCGGCGTTTCGTAGTCGAATCACACGAAAATAATATTGGAACTCGTGCGCGTGCATTCTCTTCGCACTGTATTGAGTCGTAGCAGTAACACATGTCGACGACCGCCAATTCGACGGGTACGCATGTACATTTTATAGTTAAACCTACAGATATAAAATAATCATATTCAAAATAATAATTATGATAATAACATTAATAATAACAATAATAATAGTTATAATAATATATAATACTTATAATATACTTATAATATATTATACTCATCTTTTTTTTCTTACGGACAGTATCGGTTAATCTTGATCCTATCCCCGCCTCCAGTCACCTCATCCACAATCGACGCTGCCCCGCTGCCGATTGACAATATAATATAAGATGTGTGTTGAATCCTGGTAAAAACATAATACGATTTATAATAATATATTATATATTATACGTATATACGTGATAAACACACGTGCGTATGACATTATTTTTATAATATAAAATAGCACATCACCGTGTCACCAACTATGCACACGATGAGTTTGAATAGCGCGCATAAACAATGTCCAATGACAATATAGGCAGGTATACATTTTTGCATATAAAGGACCCGTTATGTTATAATAATAATGTATGCGCAATGATGGTACGTACCTACCTACGTGTACAGTGTGTACGTTATATTACGGGGCGCGCCTAGCTCTTATCCGCAGCGCCGGAACAACGAGCGCAGCACTGACCTACTGTATAGGACGATATTTTCGCGATCGAGACCCGGCAAAGCGGAATGTTCGCAATATCGTCAACTCGTGCGCACGTGCCCGACATGGTGGTTCATCACATACCGTGTACCGAACACATCAGCCGCTGTTCTCGGAATCCATAAACGTCCGACAAGCGTTTTAACGACACCATTGACTCCACCGGCTCCGGAAATCGCATAATTTTATAATAGCCCATCACTTCCATTGCCGTGTTCATCTTTATGCGCTTGTATCGATATCGATATATATATAAATATTATATACGTCGTGCAACAGTCAACCGTATATCGTATATACAGGTATATACCGCGCGCGGTAAGAGGTTATACGATGATTAACGCACGCCTGGCGAAGAACGCGCGCGTGAGTTGATGAAGATAATATATTAATTCTTGTCCAAGCAGACGCGCGTACCAGTACTTCGAAATGCCAATAAGTGTACATGCATAATATAATAATACATTATGGTGTGCGTTTTACGTTAAACGGCTGGTGATTTTTATTTTAATTTATTATTATTTTTTTTTTTTTTCATAAGATAAAATCCAATATTTTCTTAGTATAGGTACTAATGACGTGTGTTTAAACACTCGTTAAAAGTGGAAAGGCTAATAGGGTTGACATTTTTTTTAAATTCGGATCCAAAAATTATTTTGATATATAAAAAAGAAAAATGTTTCACATCGAATAATAAAATTAAGTTATGTGACTAAGAAGATGCGGTAATCCGAAAGGAATCATCGTCACCACCACCATCATTATTCGAATAATTATTATTCCATAGATCCACCTAATAATAATCACGGAAGTGCATAGTACATTAGTACGTGTATGCATTTAACTATTTAAGGCACATAGAATTCAGTTGAATGTTTTAAATGAGTATTCAATTTAACAAAACGATAATTATTTTAATCGTTTTATATATGATAGTATAATTTATATTAACATTTTTAACTATAAAATATCAATAAAAACATGATTATAAATTTAAAAGAGAATTTTACTAGAGATTTATAGTTAATCCTGTCCGGACTATATTATCGAGATCTTTCTATATACATTTAAAAATGCAACGTACCAATAAATATTAACTATATAGCAAAAATTAATCATATTTTAATAATAAGTCACTGCATCAACTATTGGACATACTTTGTTCACAGTTCGGTGTACAATCATTAAAGATTTTCGATCCTCAATGCAATGAATATATTTTATAATGGTTTAAACGAATTTAACTGAATGGTATGTAAAAAAAATCTACGTGACGCAGAGTATAAAGAGTAAATAACATACTGAAAGCCTTGGACTTGTTATATGTTTTGAGCACGTGCCTAGGATGTAATTTAAATATAGGCGTATCAAATGAATTCGTTTTACCTCTATTATACCAACTCGAACAAATAGTATCGTACACACAATATCAATGTTCCATTGTGGTTCAAAGGCTAAACGAACATGTCTGTTTAGATAAACTAGATTCTTTCTTCTTGTTCTACCATCGAATTAATTTATAATATTTTGTTGCTGATCAGCATACGATTACGTTTAATTAATTACCGACAATTATTAACTAGTAAATTGTAATATTGGATATGTTTTTACGCATCAAAAAATCATACATTATTATAACCATAATCGAATATTGAACTCAACTTTTCCAACTTTAATAAAGGATATTGATGTTTGTATATTATTTATGTGTTTGCTTATTACAAATATACTGTTGCATTTTAAATACAATGTTTGGAAAAAGCAGCTTCATTTACCTTGTTATAAATAAGTCTTAATCAAAATTTCGAAAGGTCGAAAGTCGTTTCTCCTATCTCTATTATTCTTGGTAGGATGATAGTCCGAGGATTTCGCGAAGTACCCTTGTTGACAAAATCACAGTTGAGTATTTTAAAAACTATTGTTCTTTGGAAAAACTGAAAATCAATTAACTTTGTAGTACACAAAAAGGGGTTATATATAACGTGGGTAAAAGAGCATATGATTAAAACATTTTTTAATATGTTGCAGGTACCGCAGGACAAAGGCGGGATGCGAGTCTGAGATGTGTACCCTGTGTCATCGTTTCGTATTGCACGATACGGGTAAAATTGATTATACCCGGTATGCGGTTAAAGTGACGAGTTGTGTTTAACTAAATATCGAATCTTTGATTTCAGGTGTCTTGGTCCCTTTGAATGTTATATACTATATTTGATATCGCACACACTCGATATCATCGGTATTCGTTCCTTGTCGCACTATTCTCTCTCGTCGCGGAGTCCGAGGTATACATATATGTGTAATGATATGAAAAAAATATAAAAGGCGTAAATAATTCGACTGCGTATTGTGCCACGCGTTGGCGGTAGCGATGACTGATACAGGGGCGGCGGCGGCGGGATCGTACATTGTAAGTAAAGATCCGTGTAAATCCGTGTGTAGTTGTCGTCTACGCCGACGAAACGATATTGTGTTAACACGCGCGCAGGAGGAGCAAACACACGCATTTGGACGTAACGATACTTGTATGCGGTGGTTAGTAGTCGTATATTATTACCAACACGTATATATAACACATTGTTGTACACACACATATATATATTATGTGGTATATGTGCATGGTTTATTAATGCGTGTTGCCGGATTCTTGTTTTTTTTTCTAACCCCCCCCCACCGCTTCTTATTTTTCTTTTCTGGAGTAACGGGGTCGGCCACCGGGCGTGGGTAGGCACTGCCGCCGACGACCGGAATTAATATCGCAATCGACGGCTATAAATCATGCGACTACCGCATGCAGCAGGAGCAGCAACAGCAGCCGCGCCGCCGGACGATCCCCGCGAACTTCTGCCGGCCACAAACTGACGATGGATATTTCTGCTTCGGTGGTGTGGCTGAAGCCGTTACGAACCAAACAATTAGTTGCCAATACGAATGACAAACGTGAAACAACATCCGTGTACATACACACACACACACACACACACACACACCCGTGTGGAGTCGAGTGATGCCGTGTGCGTGTGTACATGCAGTTTCTTGTAAACACTTTTTTCGTTTTGTCGCTCATTTCCTACATCGTAAAGAACCGGGGTAGAAATGTGTAGGAAGCAGTGACATTCCTGTCTTGCGTTTACCCCGTTCCAACGCGATTCGTTTTATACAATATATATTATGTTATACCTGTCGACTGTCGCCATACTATTATTATGGTACACAAATAAATATATTATTGGCTCTTCCGCTGAACTTAATGAGTACAGGTGCGACCTACAATCCGTTTCAATACCATACTGTTTTTGACTGGTCATCATATCCGTATACTTATATATTGGTAAGCAATTGAGTTACGTATCAGAATTCAAAGGGACGAGTAAAAAAAAAAAAAATGAACGAACAGACAACTGCAAGGAGTATTTTCATATTATTATAGGTATATATAACCTCGATCTATTTTTTAAATCTCTATTCATGATTCTCAATCTTTATTGTGTTTACAGGCGTTCTGTGAGCGTATCAGATGATTTCGCCTATAATATATGATAATGTTTGTTTGTTTCGTCCGACGACTTTTTCCCAGGAATTGGCAAGTGAGCTAATTGAATAATATAATATGTAAAAGCTATACACAAATATCATAATATATCCTGTGTATCTCGATCAAGATAGTATGTTTTACTGGTTTATTTGCATTGTACATACAGTGTTCTTTGTAACTTACTATCAATGAGAAATCGTGGCCGAGTATACGTAATATTAGTGACGTTAAACGTAGGCATAAATGGCAACGGTGAGTAACCTTTATGCTCATTTCCTAAGAATTAAAAACATCCCAGCGATTGGTATACTATTTTTAACTTAAAAATGTTGAAACAATATTTTTTTACCGTGATATTTAGTACTTACACCTGGTTCGTTTAATCATAATTATTCATTGTTCTAAATACTTTGGTTGCTTGTATTGATAGATAAATTCATTTAACGAAGACAGTTAATATTTATTTAATTATTTATAATAACTATCGTTATATACTAGAGATATAAAAACCATCCATACAAATTACTTTTTTTTTTTACTACACCTTGTACACATGTGCATATAATCAATGTCCAGCAAATGTCTTCGCTAGTATATAATATGTATGACCACCGTAGTCCGTAACATTGTTCCAGACGCACGAAAGCTGTTTGTTGGCCAACAGCCACGTATGCACATAAATTATTAGGCATATATTAAATCTTATGGAAATAGCGAGAAACGCTTTAATTGAAATATACAAATAAACCAAAGTGCACTTTTAACATCAGCCGTTGCCCGTTCACCGAGTTTATGCAATTATGTATAAATGTTTTATTTAATAATCAAATTGAATTACACCTTTTAGTAATTTAAACGGCTTATAAAATCCTTACAAATCTCTTAAGTTATTATTCAGTGTGGATTTTAATACTATAATCTATAGCCATAAAAACATCAATGTTCTACGCGCTTCCAACAACAATATAATAAACATACAACAACAGTTTCCATTCGTACAAACATATTATGGCAATGACCGTTAAATCACACCCTGAAATTATAAGAGATTTTTTTTCAAAGTATAAAATGCATTATGCACAAAACGAGGAGGTAAATATTTATACAGCCAACACACGCACATACACATATTCACACACCCGCCAAATATTTCATAAAACGGGACAATTGTTTGTTCACGTGCGAAATATATACACACAAAATATTTTAAGCCCATTGTAAATATTATGTGTATAAATGTATGTAATTTAAAAGTAGGTATATAATATATTCAATTCCCGCAAAGATCTAAATAACCAATTTTGACTTATGGTTTTCGAAGTCTAAACGACATCATTTTCGTTATACTGGTAAGTCTATTAATGTATAGGTAGTTTTAATATTAATTATCATAAAAAAGTATTCAGCCGTGTTTTAATGGTATGCTGCTACAATGATAAACAATAACTTCAATATAATACTTTCCATTTCAACTTGGTTCATTTTTATTTTATAATAGGTACTCATAATCAAAAAAAAAAAAATAAAAAACCAATATTTCTTAATAATATAATATTACAAATAAAATTATATTGGACAAGTTTTGAATCCGCAAAGTTTAACCATCAGTTGTTTATCTCAACAACAAGATATATATATATATATATATATATATATATATATAATACGCTAATGCCATGTTATATCTATTTATTATACAGTGTATATACTGCTTTTTATTCATGTTCGACTTTTATCCTTTTTGGACACAACAATAATATATCAATGTAAAATATTTGTACATTGCATCACGAGAGGATGATAATAAAGTTTGCAAATCACATGGTTTCTTAAAATGTAATTTTTCCGTTGAGACCACATATTCAAGGCATTTAAAATAATATGTTATAATCAATAATACAGATGGTGTGTACAATTATCAGATGAATTTCATCGTAGTCGCATCATTCTATAAATAATATCATTCTCAACATAATATTATGAACCGATGAATTGATGTTAAGAAATTCGATAAAAGTAAAGGTATTAAATGAATAGTAATAGTTAATGTTAGTTTATACATATAGGTGTGTGAATAAGTTATACCAGTAATTGATTATTTTTTTTTCATTGAAACTATGCGTTACACTTACTCTAGTATCGGAACATTATCGGAAAACAAGAAAGAACTTTCATCTAGATCGTCACCTACAGCAATCACATTATAATTTTGCAGAGTTTTATGCTATTTCACTATTATAACTCACAACAGTCGACGAAATAGGTATAAGTGCGTCAGCTATATATATATATATATTATATATTGTATTATTACTATTACATGATAGTATTAAAATTCAGTGTCAGCTGTGGGTAAAGGTAGTTGGTGGTGGTGTTCAAGTACGAAACACCACTTATTGGCTACGAAACTGTTTTAGAGTAATGCGAGTAGAGGAGACAACATGTATAACCTCTGTCGGCCGGCGATCGGGTAGATTTCGCAACGCAAAAAATTTTACGCGCGTTCCGTGCGCGCGGGAAGCTCTGAATACGGTGCCAAACGACGCGTGACGAAGTTCGCGCCATGTCATGGAGTCGCTATGAATATGACGTTAAGCACTATACGGTGCCTGTATGTATACGCAGCGTAATAGTGAAAGAAAAACTTAGATTTATATTATTATTATTATTATTATTATTATTATTACTATTTACGCCCGGCGCGTCGCGTTGGGAAAACGAGTCGAAAAGGATAACATACCCGATGCCCTAGATCTGCAGCAGTTGGCGCGTACGCATAACATAATATAATATGTAGAAAACGACGACGTGTACATGCAGGTACGCGTGTGTTGCGCCCGTACATAATAATAAACTGCGTATATGTATGTACATGGATAGGTGTAGTGCAGTATAGGTACACGAGCATTGTCACATCGTACGACACGCGCGTGCGCGCGGGATTGGCAGCGTACACGAAAACACGCCTAGATGCGTTTTTTTTTTTTATGATCTGTGCTCGAGACGAAGAACGTGGAAAAATGTACCGGTCGCGCGTAAACGAGACGACGTCGTCGTGAGTTTTGCAGAAAGGGCGTTAACCGCACTAAAAATTGAAAAGTTATCGGTAAAAATCTGAAAAGATGTATACAAGCATGTACATAATTTATACGTAACCCGAGAGACGGACGCACGTCAATGATGAACACCGATGACACGGTTTCATAATACCATAATATTATATTTAACTAACTAAAAAACCATAAATCCACATAAGTATTCAACTTATCCTCCTA
This sequence comes from Chaitophorus viminalis, assembly GCA_025469195.1. Classification (NCBI taxonomy): domain Eukaryota; kingdom Metazoa; phylum Arthropoda; class Insecta; order Hemiptera; family Aphididae; genus Chaitophorus; species Chaitophorus viminalis. The sequence continues at coordinate 16,483 of JAIPRK010000504.1, forward strand.
TCGAATTCTATGCTCCAACTGTTTGCAATATTTAATTATTTTATTTTATCACGTGTGGTGTTTAAAATGCAATGAAAAAAAAAAATTCCACTCTAAAGTAACATTTGGTTCTATTTTATGATTTCCGATATCTTATAACTTATAAGAGTATGCGCATCTTCAGTGTAGATTACACCTAAGCGAAATATTGATCGTAAGTTATTATAACTGTAGTAGGTATAAAATACTTAACGAAAACAATTGTTAAAGTAGTCATAAATATTGCATAAATATTGGTAACTAATATGAAATACGCTTCAACAAGTATTAATTTCATGCATTTGTGTAACTACGTTTTGTAATCAACTCAAAATGGAACTGAAAAAAATACATACAACTATCATTATTTTGATTGTAGTAATTGTTAAGTCTTGTGAGTTGTATCTATAAAATACACCCACTCGCTGATTAATCAGCATACAGCCAGAACTATCTTAATCTAATTTGTAACTTTAATGTACTTTATTACTATAAAAAAGCTCATTAAGAAATGATTTTTAAAAAATTGAAATTTTAGTGTAGAAACTGTTTTAGGCTCTGGTCTTAGTGTAAATTTTTTTTACTTCTTGCTTATATCGATGAAATAATTTGTTTTGTTTTTTGAAAACAAATACCGTTTGAGGTATAAACTATAAATATGTATATTAATACGGTATAAATCAAAATAAATAGATATAATTTTAACACACAACAATTTTTTTCTTTTTTTCAATTTAACATTTTTGTTCCTATCAACATTTGTAGGTAATTGCTTTAATCTAAAGTAGTAAAATATCTCGCAAACGCTACCGGTTAAATATTCAGCGTAATATGCTAATGTATAATTTTTGTGTTTTTAGTGTTACTAAAATAAAAGAATTATTTTTAAACTCAAGAAAGACTAAGATTGAAAATCGGTGTGCAGTGAAAACGTTACATACATATAAAATATATACATACACGCACTGTATACTTCTACAATTTGTACAAACTTAAAATGTAAAACATCATAGTACATAGATGGTTATGAAAAATAAATATCTCCAGAGTCCAGATTAATATCGTTCTCGAGTGCGGTAATAATCTGTGAAGCGTTCTAATTACGCCGATATACATACATACCATGAGCGTATAGATGGTTGGGGAGGCAGAGTCGAAGGGGAGGTTAGCTTTTAAGAAAAACGCTCACAATTATCGATAATCAATAATAGTAATAATAGTAAAAATAAAAACTCGATTTAGCAGCAACGAGTGCGCGCGCCACGAACATAAGACGTCGCGGGTACACGCAGCATGCATACTGCAGCTGCAGCAGCAGACTTCAAACCCGACAAAACAACTTTTCCGAGTCGGTCTTAATTGCGGTAATATTTCTTCGCGTTATAAATCATAATGCTTGGACGTCGTCCAACAACGCGCGTTCCGGCGGTGGTGGTCGGGGGAAAAAAACGAATTGTGAAAAGGAATAAAAAAAAAAAAAGGGAAAGAGACTTGAACGCGAATTTCTCAATCGTTGCCGCCCGACCGGGTAGTTACTGGGCTGTGACCGGCGGCGGCGATGGGGGAAGAACTCAAGCGCGCGCGCGCCCGCCACGCGACAAATGCTGCGGCGCATTCCTCTCTAAACGCATGTCCGTCGGCCACGATATCCGGCCCAGGGCCACTCTTAGAATTTGCGAGGCCCATGGCAAAATATCGTTATGACGCCCTCCTAGTTTTTTCAACATCCTTCCAAGTACTTAAATGTGATTTTATCGTAATTATAATTTCTTTTTTTGACAATATCAATGCAGTAAATAATACATTTTATTATACATTCATTTAAATTTAATATTGTCAACCATTAAATGAATTATTAGTCAATGATAAAATTAGCAAATACAAGCACAAAAATGTAAATAAATTTTGCTTTTGCTTTCGAAAATGTTAGGAATAAATCACCATAATCCAGATTTTATAATTATTCGGTGTGACAAAATTATTTTATTTCATTAAACAAATCAATACCATATGTCTATTGACTATAAGTAAGTATTTGTCAGTTTAATATCTGTAAATCCATACATGTTTTCACTATTCTATTTTATCAAAGGCACAAATGAATAAAATTATATGAATGGTGAGCTAATTTTTGAAATCATTAATTTATTAAAACAATTGATAAACTATGGAAAAAAATATTTTAAATTCTTCAGATCCAATATCTGCTGATTTGTATGTATGAAGAAGTATTTTTTTGGATTGCTTTTTTACATGATTATTTTCTTTCAGTTATTTCTGTAATTTATAGTTTTAAAAAAGTGCTAGTACGTTAGAACGAGGCCCCTACACGTAAGTTTGGGGAGTTTTCCAGACTGGTGGCGGAGAAAAAAAAAACATGTAGACACATTTCTTCATTGTAAAATAGTTGCGTACAAGAATGAAAAATTCCGTTTGATTTCATGACTGCTGCAAAAACTCCAATGGATTTTTTTCCTAAAAATACTACTGAAATTAAATACAATAATATTGTAATAGAGTGATTCTGTCATGATTATTATAATAATTTAATCGCATTGATATTCTGCTAGACATCACTATGAGATACCAGTATATTACCGACATCACCATCAGACTTGTGATATATACCGCAACGTAATATTATTCTGTGATAGTGTGATGACATAGTTCAGCTCTCTTGCAGTACTATACTCTACGATGACGATAATAATATTATCTCATACCGATGATGTACCTCATAATATTTTGTACTCGTATTTTTGGCCATAAAATGAACATAATTCGCCATATAGTCGTCGATAAAGACAATCCATGGACATAAAATATACACATTAAACTCATATGTACATGCTTCTGCGTGGTACACATTGTTCTTCTATTGGATAAAAGTACAATGAGGTGTTACGTAATATGATTCCAAGTTCTTGTGTACGGCTTAGGTGCAAGTGCACGCGTTATCACTTGAACCATTTACACGGTTTTACGCACGCTGACGACGAGCTCAATGGTTGATGGTTATTCGCATGAACGTACAATAATGAGTACTTACTTGGGTATATTTCTGGAATTTTCTATTTATCATTAGTTGGGAAAAATAATAACAGCAAAACGTGTTAAATACGACATTATTTATCGTTGCCAAACGATCCATTACTATAATAATACGATTTGCATCTTAAAACGCTCCGGTTATTTACTCAATGTTTCTCGATGGTATTATTATATTATTATTATGTGCGCGCCGAGCCGTCGATGCAGCATAAAATATATCATCACGACGACAACGCCATGCGATTTTTGCTCTCCGATCTTATCGACTATCTGTCGCCGTTTGTAACGCGATAACATCACGATGATAGGTTTTTATTGTACGCGACTGTGACACCGTAGCGCCCTCCTTTGTCCACTCACTACGGTTATAATGTACTCGCATCCGTTTTCGCAGTGCCGACGAAGCATAAAATATATATGTATAGCCTCACACGCGTATCAAAGCTATTTCCTGCTCGCTATAACCTATATAGTAGTACAGAAAACGACAAAGATGGAGTGGGTGGCAACGTTAATTTATAATAAATAAGTATGAGAAGCCCGCCGCCGTACTCAGCAGATGCGACATGCGTTGTATAGCTTTTGTCCCGATAAGAATTTGAATAGGTCGACCGTGGAGTGATATTTTTCGCTGCTTTGAAAAACGTCGAACGATGATCTACGGTGTGCAGTATAATCCGCATAATTTTTAATAAGGCTTTTTAATATGCACGTGTTGGAATGAGTATTGTTAACACCGCAATGTTGAAATTTGTGATTTGAAAAATAATTTTTAACTTTTATGTAATTTTTCAACAAAATCCAACACATGTCCAACATTACCCAACAAGTCGGAGTTAAGTTCATTGGAATGTTTATGGAATGTTTTGCAAACTGTGTAATGTATAGCTTCATTACGTGCATAGTTTTTTAGAGTTTCCAACAATACGACCGTTCACTATTATATTCCACCACGTCCATCGCTGATTTTATATCATTTTCTAGTAAGTACTAACTATTGGCGTTAAAAAAAAGATTGCGTTTTTTTGGATTAGTGAGCTGGGAAAACGTACGTCGCTTTACAAATTATAATAATATTATTGGTTACATTATTAGGATTGTTTTTAGGTACCTTGACTTTACTGTTTATGTCTGCACGTTATCAATCAAAACACATGATGCAACACTCAAACATTCAACATTGTAACCTGTACGAGAAATAATCTCGCGAACCAAACAACGAGTGCAAATAATTTATTCTGAACTGCTAGATTGAAGTGTGTAGTAATGATTTTATATATAATTGATAATATACTAGCGACAACACGTTTTTGTAGTAACTTTTAAATACAATATGTAGGGGTGGTGCAGTTATATTAATTGTGGGCGATATTCCATGGATTAGCCCAGAGGATCTGTGGCCCGTGCAGATTTCGGCAAGCTTTCCGATGATCCGCCACTGATCGCCACCGTTCTATGCGAGTAAAGTGATATCATATACATCCGGCGATTCCTGCACCTCAGTGCATGTGGCGCTTTTCGCGTGTACACCAACGGTCGATCTCGAGCAGCCGCGCGCGTATAATAATTTGCCCGGATCGGACAATCGAAAGGATATAACAATATATAACAACCGAGCGCGCGAATATCTGTCTCGGACGTGTTATTTATTAAGGTCACGTCGTGCCGACTTTATATAGGTACCTATACCGCGGTCAAGGTAGTCGCGTTATCTGAAGCAGGTCGTATACGCGCACAGCGTACTTACCTATGTATATAATAATATTATAATAAGTGTATCGCGTTGTCAGCGGGTCGCGAGCGCCGGAGACCAAACGCCGAGATAAAATCGTCGCGAGCTTCGCAATGGAATGCCATTATATTATAATATTACTGTCCGCCACGGTGCGAGCGGGTCCGACATAAATGTGACGCGTATGATATATTGTTTTCGAAATAATGTTTAGTAAACGTAGTACTACAATACGCGCGGATAATACATGCGAGCATATCGACACGCGGCCGTAGATCATCGCGACTACGGCTAGCGCGTCTGACTCGCGTGTATAAAATATACTATGTAATACCGTTGGCGGGAGTGCAGTTTTCAGATCGACTGCAGCTGCAGTGTCAGCGGGGACGCACTACTATACTCTTGTAGTGTACGTTTGCGTTATAACCCACGTATAGTGTTTGTATACATTGTGATGTACGCGCGCGATGTTATAAAATATAACAGTAAACGTGCGTGTATTATTTACAGTATTATTAGTATTGACGACTGCAATGGTGTGTGATATCCCGATACGAGCTGTCAAAGTGCAGTTGACCCAGATTCGGCTACTGCAGTGGCTAGAAGGTACTATACAAGCTCGTCTAAGGACGGTACAACTGCATTTTTACCCTGCATTTTTTATATTACAAAAAAACTGCAACGGGCCGCAACGTTGCTCTAGCGTCTAGCCCGACCCGACGTACATTTTAAGTTTTTTGCCAAATTTTCTCAGCCAATATTTGGCACTCAATTAGCATGAATTTGCACGACTGTCATCCGAATTCGCACTACATTTTTTATATGGCAAAAATTCGTTTTCCTATTTTGACCGTTACACCAGACCGGCCTCAAATCCAAATCTTAGGTTTTGTCCAAAAAGTTGGTTCACTGTATTTTACCAGAAAAATTTTCAAATTTGTACCAACATTTTGCATGTAATTTGCAAGAGTTTGCATTTGCAAAATTAAAATTTAGGTAGCCCATATCTATTGTTTTGGAACATCAAAACGAATAAAAAAATATGGCACAATTTTCAAGTAATTGCAAGTTCAGTTTGATATTTCGCAAGTCACCATGGAAAACTCCAAGAGCTTGTAAATTTGGCACAACGGTCAAAACAGGAAAACAAGTTATTACCCCAAAAAAATGTAGTGTGTATTTGGGGATGACAGCCATGCAAATTCATTTTAATTGAGTGCCTAATTTAAGTCCAAACAATTTTGCAAAAAAATACTCAACATTTACATCGGGCCGAGTTAGAGAAACATTGCACAAACAGGACCTTTTGTTTTTCAAGTATTTCTCTGAAACGAATGTCGTGTAAATTTTGTAAATTCATACTTATTGCATGCGAATTATTGATGCACATTTTTATCCGACATTTTTAATAGGCTGGCTGATGCAACGCACGTGTGATTGAGAGATATAACGCATTTTAAAAAAATTGGCACCCTGTGGTATCTGTGAACTCCTTTGCTCACGTAATAGTTGTGTACTTCGTATACTACTTTTTATACACCGATTTAGTAACTACAAACACTATGATTTTCTTTTAGGTATTGCACAGCAACTGGTTCGAACCACCTGCGAGGACGTAAATTGACAAAATCTAGTCTACGCTTACATTTATAATTTTACAAAACGTGTCTATCAAACCAAACAAATTTTATTATTTTACTCACTAATCTATTTTAATCATATTTTTTTAAGAAAAATCAAATCTTTCACCATTAAAAACCGACCCGGGCACCTATAACAACAGTTGACGAAAAAATATTAAGTAATATTTCATCAAATAATGAATATTCTCGATCTAAGCATAATAGTTATAGGTACCCCTGTTCGAATATATTTAACTCTATGGTAGTTAAAATGCTACCTACTCTTATTAGATTAATTTTGTTTAATGTGGATGAAAATTATTTGTTATATTCTTAAATTTTTACTAATGCAAGAACAAATAAATTACAAAACTTGAATAATATACTTAAACATATATGAATGTACTTAACGTGTACACGAGTATAATTGAATATTAAACAATTATAATATAAATTGTTAAATTTAATTGAAAGCGGTTATTAATATGAACATATGTATTATATTTTGATATTCATCAACCACTTCTCTTTATCATTAAATAAAGCTTCCTTTTGTATAGGTACATGAACATTATGAACCTATCCCGAAATTCCAAGAGTCCATGATTAGGTCAGTTAAAATTACTTTTTGTACAATCATAGCTATAAATCTGAATAGATTGATTTTTTATCGACAAATCAGTTCATTATGAATTGACAACTGATTGGTTTTGTAAACATTTTTAAAGGAACGATTATGGTATACCTACACATACACAGTTAACTAATTCGAATGAATTCACAACCATAAGTGTCGTTCTAATCTCATGTCCTTAATTTCTTATTCTTTTCTTATCACCATTTTTGTACATACATAATAAGTGTATAATAACATGCTATTTTTCTATAATATGTTACCCTTTCCCACTATTGCACCGCGACCTACGCACATCAACTGTCAGCGACTTAGCGAAACAGTGCTATAATACTATAATAGATTCAAATAACGCCTTCGAACCGTATACATCAACCCACACGTTAACAATTTTATATTCAATACCCTACCTGGTAATCTTCCAAAAATCATCAGAAACTAATGGTCCAGAACTTTCTGTTCAATTAATTAACGTCAGAACTTATACTTACGATTAAGTGCCAACGCCGGATGGATTTTTTTAATCAACTTAATAAACCGTCAACAATACTAAGTAGTTATACTAATTCTTTTGCAACCTTGTTGTGTAAGTATATTTTTTTTTATTGATTTACGCAAAATATTCAAAAATTCAACGCTCGTCTCGGACATACACCACTAACATATCGCATTAACGATTGTAATCAAATAACAGTGTTATATTCTTATATTCAAACGATTGGCCAAACAACAAAGTACAGGCTATGATGGTTTCAGGAGAACGTATATTTAATCGAAACTGATTGGTACAAAAATTATCCACTCATTCGTAACAATAGTTCGCAGTGGAAAACAAAGACTATTTTATTATTATTGCGGTGTATCTGTGCCGAGTGAAGGAAAAATTCCGTTGTAACCGGTTTTTTTCTCCACATTATCGATTATAGCATGCACGGGCTACCGGAACAATAGAATTTTCTAAACGATGTTCTCCAGGATTGCTGCTTTATTCCCGCTTGTGGAGACCAAAAGAAATAATAGTAATAATAATAATAATAATAATAATAATAATAAATATGACGTTATCCGCACAAAGGTGTGAAATTGACGGTAAAGATAATATTGCCGTATTGGCAGGTGACCGCATAGTGTAACGGGTGTAGTGGGAAATCTGTGCGCGTGTAATAACAATAAGTCAAATAAAGTTATCTCCGCTAGTAAAAAACACGTAGTTGAATGAGTAATTTTCAGAATGTTAATAACGCGGTTTGTATGTATCCCGCGATCATGGTCGTGGCAAAAACTGTCAACCCGGTTCCGTTTTTGCCGACGCAAGTGCAGTTTCAACGTCACACATTAATACATACCTATCGGAGGACATACGGCACATATATCATAGAATAAACGTAGTAAACGTGCGGCATGTTTGCGTGGAAAATATCCTATTGTCAAACGGTCGCATATTTTCTATCTTCTATTTCTCGTCTTCCACGCGTCGTTTTTCTCGTCGTGTGTGCGATCCTCAGGTCGGAGAGTGCATTATTGTTATTATAACTACTTGCGTAGAAATCACACGCCAAACGTTGCACAGTACACACAACAATATTATGTTCACGTGCAACGATGATACCCAATAGCCATATTATAGTGGCTAGACCGGTATAGGTGCACTATGTAAAAAGTATGGAATATTTTTACCCATTTATTTCAAAACCAAAACTCTCGCAGACCAAAATGAACGGAGAACAAAACGAACTAAAGTTAATTTCAAATTGTTATCACATCCGAAGACATTGATTGTACAGAGGTTATTTCAGTATTTCCAATCACTTTAATTAGATATTTATTAACTCCTTTACGATCACAGTTTATTGCAATACTATAATATTCGTCGTATTGAAAATGTGAAACGAATGGATACTCTGCAGTCTGTATTTAATTTGTATAATCAACTCAACGAACGTCACGAGCATAAGTCTTAAGAGTTATGTGCAAGGGCGTTCCTATAGGGTACACTATATATACGCATTATACGCCGTATACTCTCAACATTATTTTGAAAATTCATGTGGATACTACGTATAATCTCAAGCAGATGCCAGATGGCGAAGAAAAATATAAATAATAATATAACAATTAATTTAATAACCGTTTAAAATTTTAATTTTAGACTATATTTTAATGGATATTATTTTATTCCTTCAAATTACGATCAATTTATTATTTAAATTTTTTTGTTAATATTTACATTCATCCCTTCAATACCATTACCGTAATAATCATAAAAAATATTTTATTGATAGGCGTAGTATAGTATTCTCTCAAAAAAATTGATGAGAACATTACTGATTGTGCGTACATATAATCTCAAATAAAATACTTTATAATACGACAACAGTAACTTATTCTTTTCCAATCTTTCAACCAAGACTTGTAAAAAATAATAGGTGCTTGATAACCTATGTATTTCCTGACGGTTTTGTACATATGAAATATATTATTCGTCGTTATATGATTACACTACTAGGTCAATTTTGATTCGTTTATCATTTTTGTTATTTGTTCGATTTTCACGAAATATCGTATACCATATTATATTGATCCTGCCAAGAAGATGATGATGAGGTACCTAGGTAAGTTGCGGAGTTCACTCCACGTTAAAATTCAAAAGCTCGATTATCCGTGCGTTCCAATCGCTGTGGTTAGTGAGTCACGAAAACGACATGACCTACCCCGGTATACGCGTCCACGACGATTATATAAACTCTCGAGCATACCTTTATCGTAAAAGTGTATAATGTGCGTGCGTGCGTGCGTGCATGCGTGTGTGTGTACGATGACTTGTATTATTGTCACAAGATTGTACAATGTAAAATACACTTCGTTCATCCATACACACACACATATATATATATTCCGAGACATCACGAGTGTGCACGAGGTACGGGTACATTTTCACAGTTTCACACCCACGTTTCGGGGCTACGGATGTATATAATAATAATATGTATAACACCGCACTTGGACGTCTGCGGATTGCGATGACGCGGGCGCGCGCAGGATGATGGAGGCGAAACTGCGGCGGTGGTGGCTTCAGGTCTAGAGCTTGCAGCGGTATGTATACCACTTGTGCGCATTTATATATATATATATATATATATATATATATAAATGTATATACATATAGAGCGTACACGATACACATAATACGTTGTTCGTGTACATATAAATATAAATACACGCGCGTTTAGAGGGTGTAACGACGTGATGACGCGTTATTATGGACTTCTTTTTTTCCTTTTCTCTGCTGATGCACACACGACCAATATATTTTATACAAATATACTTATATATATATATATATATATATATATATATATAATATACACGAGTAAACGCGATACAACAAACTCCTTTCTCCTGTCCGCCGTGATAGTGCTCGCAGCGTGTCTTTTAAATTTAATTCCTTTGTCGTCGTACACAGCATATACATACGTGATCACTGTGGACGCGTTGCACGGTGTATATAACGAGTGATATGTGTATACGTATACAAATGCGGGCGCGCGTGTGTGTGTGCGTGCATGTGTGCTTGTGTGCTTATGTGTATATTATTTATATTATATACACGCGGGGCGCGTACGTATAAATATATATATACACTGTGCGCGTTGCCTTGTCGTCTCTCTTGGCAGCCTCTCTCAACGACGAAATATATATAATAATATATATATATACATAATACATATAAGTAATACTCTACATAAATACATTATTGTGTTTCGATATTCACCTTGACAAGGGCGTCTGCTGTTGTCGTTGCTGCCGAGCGAGCAGCGCGCCTATATTATAATACTATATAATATATGTACTATGTACATATTACACTCGAAGAGCGCGTGTGACACTTGCAGCACGTGTGAGATAGAGTGAGAATGAGTGAGTGTGAGAGAGAAAGGAGTATGCGAACGCCCACGGGGTTCCCGGTAACTTTGACCGTCGTCCCCGCCGTAATAATGATAATATAATATTATAATAATATGATACTTAATAATAATATTACATATATATATATATATATATATATATACGTCGCCTGACCACAGATTTCCCATTCGCCTGTATAATACGTATACATAATAATGCAGTGCTTATACATATTAATATTATAATATGTGCAATGTCTGTTTATCGTATGTTATACAACCAACCAATGGTCAGTCGATCGGTGGACTGCAGTGGTCTAAATACCGACCGATAGCATACTATATTATACTTTAATTTGTTAATTGGTTTTTTTTTTAAAAAAAATCATTTTCATAACAGTTATAGAAATAAAAGTACAATGAATTATTGATTCAGTTTATCGCATTAAAATAAGTCGCTCGTAAATTCCATTTAATGATGTAAATTTTTTAATACTAATCGATAATCGCTGGACCTCGTTTATCACATGCGTTTTAATATCCCAGACTTGAATAGAAATTACTTGCCGACATACGGTTGTTAAATAGTGTATGGACACAATACAATCGCGACACGTTGTATTTACGCGCGCGGTGTTTTTAAAAGCCTTAATAGTATCGATCGGTATGATAATGTATGCATAATATGCGTTCGATATCATAATAATATATGCCTAGGTACGTGTGCGTTCAATCGTTACAGTAAATTATTGTTATTATATTATTATTTTTATTATTATTATACAGTCACTGGTCTCGCAGCAGGTCTGTTTTTGCCGCACGTGCGGCCGCGCAGGGTGTTAATTATTAATCGCGACGGGAGAAAAAATATCGTATTCGTCAGATGCGAAAAGTGTAGATAGTACCTAAACCGCAACTTTGGACACAATCGGCTTTACATTATTATATGCGTCGTTTCTGAACGTCCAACTCTCTCTCTGTCTCTCTGTCTCTCTCTTCTCTCTCTGTCTCTCTGTCTTTCTCTCTCTCTCTCTCTCTCTCTCTCTCTCTCTATATATATATATATATATATATATATGTTACATGTCTATCTCTTTCTCTCTCTATCTCTATCTCTTTATTTTTCTTTAGTATAACTCGTATAAACACGCAAAGCGCTGCAGCTGATGTGGAAACTGCAGTAGTGCATGCAGCTCTTTACATCGAGAAATAATATCCATTTTTCGGGTTGCTAAATCGTGATAAGTGTATGTAACGAGCGTGAGCCATTATTATATATGCAAACATAGACGTACGCAAGGGTGTGGCTTATAGGGCTATAGCCACACCTGAAACTTGTTTTTTAAGTAGGTACTAAGTATTTAGTTAAAAAGTGCCAATAACCCACTTTTTTTGGAAATTTAGATTTTTTTATCAATTTTACCATAAAAATTGTCGGGACTGGCACTCATGAGTCATGATAATAAATATATTATTGCCATAGATAATAAAAGAATAATGTTATGCAATAATAAAATTGACAGATGATAAGAGTGGTTATACGGGTATATTATGCAGCTGGTATAATATTAATATAATAAAATCACTAAAGCAAACAATTATTCATTATCGATCTAAGGATGGTAAATATGAAAAAATATACAGCAAAACTTTACATATGTGTGATAATAATATTGAAGTTCCTAAGGTAAAAAAACGAAAAGTGTGCAGTAAAGTTGATGATAAACAAAATAATCAATATTTTGAAGAAACAAAAAAAACAGAAATGAAACATTCTTGTTATTTCTTTGCTTTGGATGAAATGATGTCTGACTTAAATAGCCACTTTCATCAAGAAAATCTAGAACTCATTGAAGGTATTGGAAATTTATTCAATTTAAATCCTATTGAGGATAACATGAAATATTTTAAAATATTGTTAAATACTGATGTTAATGAATTAAAGGCAGAAATTAAATTACTAAATAACATGAGTACTTCAGAAGTATGAACTATGAAAGGAACATCCACAAAAATAATTCATAACTGGGTACATTGGTTAAGTGAAGGTAACCAGTTCAACTACTTTTAATCAATTTTCAATTATTTTTAAATTATTTTTAACTGTGCCTGTAACAAGCTGTTCTTGTGAACGTTTCTTTTCAAAATTAAGTATAGTGAAGACAAAGTTAAGGTCTACAATGAATCAAGAACGACTAAATGCATTATTATACATATTTGTTGAGCAAGAGGTAACTTATTCAATCAATTATGATAAAGTAATTGAAGAGTTTAAGAGGTTAATAGCTGGAGAACGAAGGTTAATACTTTAAGATTAAATAATAAATTGTTATATTAACTCATACTATGTTTGTACTAGTAGTAGTGTACATCAGTTTTTATAATAAATGTTATTTCTACTTACCTATGTTTTGTAAATCTATTTTATTATTATTTTTTTTAGGACACGATTTTATAAAGGGGGGGGGTGATCAAAAAAAATTAAAGCCACATCTGAAATAGGAGTCTGCGCACGCCTATGTATGCAAATCGTTTTGTATACATGCGATCGCGGTGTAACAATGTTTCTATTGCATTAATTATATCACAGGTAATTCTAATAATCGAAACACGTGTTTAAAGTTTAAACTATATTCGTATTTATCAATACAAGTTTCATACAACATTTCACCCTCGGTACAATAACCTCATCAAGAGTGGTGTAATAAGACATACGAGGTAAAATGGGTTGTGTTTTATACATTCTGTCTATTAATTGTTTGTCTGTGAAATAGTAAATTATTTTATACAATTACATTTTCAAATATTTACTCTCACTCCAGATTGTGTACTCTTTAGTACCTCTTTTCTCGTCGAGTGCAACATCATATCATAGGTTTTTTTTGTGCCTTTCTAGAACTTAGGTTTAAAGAACTCTGTTGTATAATAAAACATGGTTTTGACGTATACATAAGTATAAGTATAATATTTTATACTATATATATGAATTTGTTTATGTTAATATATAGTTTATGCTCTGTAAGCGTTAAGACATCTGTTTAGCAAAAAAAAATCATTAAGTGTATAAATAGAATATAATATTGTATAGATTATATGATGTCACACAACATATGTGTAAAAATATATTGAAGATATCAAAAGAGAAAAAAACCCAAGATACGTTGAAGACTTATAAGTATATATAATAAAGCTAGCAGAATAAAATTGTTATTTGTCGTCGTAATTGTATTTACAGTTGGTATTTACACGCCTTCACAATTTTGTTTTTAGAAAATTTAATTTTAGGAATGTTTTCTTAAAAACAAATCACATAAAGATATTATACGACATATATATATATATATATATATATATATATATATATCATTGTATAATCAATGGTTTTAATAAAAAATAATATAATAATATAATATTAAAACCATTGATTATACAATATAATATTGTATGTATATGGTATAGGTAATCAATGTTAAAACGTATAAGTATGCGTTACGTAGTAGCATGGTTACCACAGAGGCGCAAACCCACGGAATTATAAACAGCTTTTTTGCTTGATTTTACTACCACTTGAGAAGTATATGTATTTTGTTTATTGAGACGATTAGGATCAACATAAGATTTTTCGTTCAAGGAGGTTTCGTCGCATTATCATTAACTATCATTTATCATGAGTTAGGGGTGTATTATATTAATTATATAAATAAATAAATAATAAATACACTGATATATAGTCATAACCTACATTATATATGCGTTGTTAGTAAACATGTTTGTATTCTGTTTTCTTTGTGACACGCGCGGCTCCCGTTGGCGACTTTCCTATAGTGATCAAAGTGTTTTTAGGTGCGAGTGACGGCAGCGGTGAGGTTGGACATTGCAATAAGCGTGCAAAAATCACACGTGCCAAACAATTGTTCAGGCACAATGCATAAGAGTTATTTTTCATTTTTTTTAAACATCGAAATAATACGTTTGCGGTGATCACTCGCGCAATAATAATAAAAATTGTTATTTACAATAAATTATGTATGTAGAAATATCTACTATAAGATATTATAAATATCATGAAATATAACAAATATTTTTAATTTATCATAAACATTAAGCATAACAATATATATATATTCTGAATTAAAACAAGACGTATCTCTTTCTGATAGTTTAGTTGGTTAGTTAGTAATCCTCCTCTTCCCTTAAATACGTGTTTGGTTCTTTAATATTTAAAGCATTATACTGGTTTTATTTTGAGAAAATTAATGTTTTCGACTATTCTCTACGGAGAAAACCGTTTCAATACAAATCTATAATATGGTACTCTTGTCTCAACGAATACGATTATTGAAATAACCATTATAATAATATGACTATTGCCAGGGCATGTGCACATCATTGCCCATATGCTGGTCTAACCATGGTGCAAAAGGACCATTGTGTATAGACACAATGGTCCTTTTACAGTTTTATATCGAGGAAAACATTTGCAGAGGAAATAATTTCAATTATATGAATTCGATTGGACAGAACTATTAGCAGTATACGCACCACGCATAATATTTGTATATTTTTATGTGTGTGTAATATTATGTGCACCGCAGGACACGTGTGTATGACAGTAATTTTTTACAATACAAGCATTGATCATTTATGCATACCCATTCGAAGCGTTTGTAGTGGGTGGCACCGCGTGACGATGCCGTATATGCATGATGTCCTACGTAGACGTATACGATTAGTAATTCGTATACAATACGCATGCACATTAATATTATAATAGACAATATAGTTGAATACGACTGCATATTATTATGTACAGGGTGATTTCGTTAACAGGCATCACGCTCGTTTTCACGGTCAGAATAAATGTGTTGTATAAAAATTAATGATCCATTTAATTAGTCTTCAATACATTCATACCTATTCATTACACAATGTTTTTTAAACAAAAATTGCATTTTCACTTTTTCTCTCTGCTACGGTTTGTAGGCGTTTAACTTATTTGAAATGGCAACACAAACAGTTTTAATTACCCGATGAGATACGCATATTTATAAGTGTTAAAGTTTAGATTATATAATGATAGAAGTAGTACACTAACATTTTCGGGAGGTACACTCCTTGCCAGTTGGAACCCGTAATGCTTGCGATGATTGCAAAAACTTTTTGAGAAATGAAATTGTAAGCAGTTAGTTTTCAACATTTCGCAGTGGTATATAAAATTAATAATGAATGTTGCCGTTAAAATAAGTGAGAGACTTAAAATAAAACCAAATAGTAGTGCGGTAACTTCCAAAAAAATATTTATTTTAAAAATGAACAAACTAACAAAAAAAATAACGAGTGTAGCTTGTTTAAAAAAAATATCCGAAATATAATAAATATATATATATATATATATATATATATATAATGTATATATATTATTTTATAATATTAATGGTTGTCTTTTCCCCGCACATCTGCCACACACTGTATAATAATGTTTTCGAGTATTCGCATTGTAGCCCGCTGCAGCGACGATGATTCGTTTTTTAATTTCCATTCGCGGCGTGACACCTACGTGTTATAGCGGCGTCATTCCTCGGCATATACGAGCGTACCGCCGACACGCAATGCAACACATTATATACGAACTAAACACTATACTGCATTGTGCCGGGGTGGTGCAAATCTACTTTCTCGTGAAGATCATCATCGCCCGAAAACATTTTTAGGCGTCGAGTTGATTTCCTTTTTATTATAATAAATCTCTTTTTTTTATTTAATAATTATTCAGGCAAACATATTGTTTGTACAATAGGTCCAGGGAATAACATAAACATATTGTTTATAGTTCATAACGCCGTGAAAATCTTGATGAATATTCTCAAGAAAGTAGCTTTAGTTACCGATTGGTAACACTTCACGTTGGGTTTGACTATCTAGGTGCACATATTAATATAATAGACCGTTCATATTTGATATTTAAATATCGTAGGATCATTATAATTCATTATGATCGCAGCAAAAGACAAATCACAGCTTTTAAACAATATAACATATTTTCCGATATTACCCACGTATCTATAGCCCGTTGTGCTTGCTATGCACGGTATATAATGTACCACAATCTACAAAAAATAATAGCCAGTGTATGTATTTATCTAGAGTAACGGAGTCGTCAAATTGAAATTTGGAGGTAGAACTAGTATATCCCTTGCGTATGTGCATAAATACTTCATTGTAGTTATATTTCAAAGGATCACTTAAATTATGTTGGTATAAACGATTAGATAAACTGCGATGGTCCTAGACTAGAGGTGAAAATTTCCTGCCATTACCTATACTTGTTTACACGACCATTAAAAATGTGGATACACTGATGTGGTTATAATAATTATGTTGGAAATTGTAATATCACAAATTTAGTGAGAAATCTTACGAATTGTATATAATATGAGTTAATATATAAGCGAGAATAGCAAAAAAAAAAAAAATAAATAAATAAATAAATAAAAATAATACCAACATACAATAATGCTTTTATAAGCTTTAATTGATGTGGAAAATGTGTTCAAAAGAAAATCATTAAAATGTATATTATTCTTATTATACTGTATATACGAAGCACGTGATACCCAAGTACAATAGTATTGGTAGATTGTAGGTACCTTTATCTATATTAAGTCATAGATCCGCCACTATTATTATAGTGCTACAACAATATACGCACGCGAGCCGCCGTCACAAAAGAATAATTAAATTGGAAAATCGGTTTTTTATATCAATTCTTTCCTCCCGCCCGTACGAATTAATTAAAAAATTATGTCAAGCAACTGCCACCGCCGCCTTCTCCTCCGCCTCGTCAGAACAATGTATAAATATTATAGCGAATGGTGCAATATCATGGGTCTATTGAACACGCCTCCCCCATCTCGTGACAGTAAGAAGCAACTACGTACCGTCAATATCACATTGGTATATATATATCTATATACAATGTACGAGAACCCGACTATTCTTAATTATTATAATTACGATTATTTAAACTCGTCATAATTAGTCGGTTACCCATCGATGGCATATTTTAATAGCAAATATGATTTGCACATTTCATGGACCTATGCTCAGTATAAACTTATATTGCGTATGCCCATATGTATATATATATATATATATATATATATATAATAGTTCTATACATGGTCGTTCGTTGTGAAATCCATACACACACACACACACACACACACACACACACACACACATATACAATACACGACTAGTATTCGAAAAAGACGCGTGTTTTCACTCTGTAGGTTTACGGTCGTTGTTGTTTTTATGTTACGTTTAAGAAATCGCGCGCGTGACCTTGCGAAACGCATATAAATTTAAGTTAGTATAATATAATCGATCACTAGGTTAATCAATCCGCATGTGTTTGAATATTACCGCAATGGCACACCACCATCGTAATACACATATGCTAACACAATAATTTAATAATATATTGCGGTGCGCATATCACATATAGGTAACAGGGGTGGTTTGACAATTTTAGTTGACCGGGGCAAGCCTAAAATATTCCACCCACCACTGCATAAATTTGATATTTCACCAAAAAAAAAATCAGTGATCGAGTTATTACTTATTAACAGGGTTTGGAATATTTTTAATGAACTTGAACGATTTTTTAGGTGTTCAACTTTATTTATCATTTTAAAATATATTTATAATTAATAAATATTGATTAGTTATGATATATTAGCTGATATAAATATGTTTTAAAATGCAAACAAAATTAAGCAGGGGTTCCCCGGCACCCACAGGTTTTGTTAAAATTTTTATAAAATAGTTATATATAACATCAAGAAAATAGCAAATTTACGTTGCAATTAGAATGAATGAATTTAATGTAAAAATTTAGTTTCATTTTTAAATTTTAAAATATAATATTTATAATTGTATGAATGATTACTGGTTTAAATAATTGTCTAAACATTTTTACAGATGGCAAAAATTGTTTTTTTATTATTCATTACTAATTATAAACAAAAGAAATTTAAAGGGTTTAAAAAAATAGAATTTGGTATTATATAAGTATGATTATAGTTATTACATTCTTAGTTGATATAGATTTATTTATAAATACAAAAAAAATTGTGAAGGGGTTCCCCGGTACCCGCTTATGTATTCCCGCATTATATAAATTTTGAACAAAATAGTTAAATATAATATCAAGATATCTAATTTACGTTGCAATTAGAATAAATGAATTTTATGTAAAAATTTAGTTTTTTTAATTTATTTATTTTTTTGAAGTTAAACTTCTTTACACAGGGTAGTGAGGAAAAAAAAAGCGAACGGGCGGCCGTACGAACGCGAACACGAGCATGTCGTTGTGCACAGCCGCGGATAGTCGTAGCTGTATTTTGTAAACGGCTATGGGTTGTGTTATTAAGCGACAGTTTTTTTGGGTTGGGTTATTAAACAAAGAACACTCAAAAATAATATTAATGAGATAAATATTTAGATAAAAACGGAATGATCGTCTGGGATGATTTCATACGGTCGGCGGGGCGGCGGTGCGAAGAGTATCAGTACGTCATGTACATAATATGACATAATAATAATATTATGTATTATAAATTATAATGTTGGTCGGTGACAACCGATGCGGTTTCGATGACGACGACGACGACAACGACGATGATAATAATAATATCATACACGCGCAGTGTATACTATACTATAGAATATCTATATTGAGAGCCCAATATCAGTTAGCATCTAGTATATTCAATTAATTGTTATTAATTGATTGATTCACTCACAAACCTATTTTCTGGTTAAAAATAATACTACAAACAATTATCCATTTATCTGTCGAATAAAAATATAAAAAAAAATAATAAAACTATCAATAATAAATAATTCGGAAACTCGCGTGTACCGTTCAAAAGAAGTATCGCACGTACTGGTAACACACACACTGTTTTTTTTTTTTTTTTTATACCTGATGACACCTATTTGGGCAGTAAAAATGCTTTGATTTCGTTAAAAAGCAACTTTAGTCTTTACTGAAAGGAAAGTGAATCTATATGATATTTGGGCAAAAGTTAAACATTATCAATACTTTTCAAAAACTTAAGGAAAAACCATAAAAAAATTACAGAAAACATGAATTTTTATGCAAAATCACATATTTGACAAAATAATTTTTTTTTTAAATGCTCTAACTCAAAAATGAAAACTGCAAATACTTGAAATTTTCACCAAACATTTTTATAAGCGTTTTCTATACATAGTTAAGTTTTCGAAGTATTTGACTCATTGTGACTTATTTATAGATAATTGAAATTATTGATTTTTTAAATATTGATAAAATAAGTTTGGCTGTCCAAAAAATCTAGAACATTTAATACAAGGTTTATCATAATCACTTTTAATACCTTTTTATTTACCACAAATTTTTTATCAGTCCCTAAAATTCAAATTTTTATGAAATATATAAAAATTGTCATCATTTGTATGTTATTTTGTAGTTGAATATTCATAAGGTTTTTGGTATTTATACTTAAGTTTCAAAATTTTATCACAAGGTTATCAATGAGTTTTTCTTCAAATAACAATAAAAAAAACTCTAACAAACTTACTATGGTAGTACTATATCTATACTTATACTACTTTCAATTAATATATTTGAAATTATATAACTTCAACACATTTATACAATATAATTATAAAGTATAGTGTACCCTAAGTTTTATTACTTATTACTTCAAATGATCGTTTTATTCGATATTTAAATTCCTCACTATGGTATGGTATGGTTGGATGGTTAGCAGGCTGCTGTTAGCGGTCGGATGGGTAATATCATACACGACTATAGCAACATTGTCCACGTTTACACTCATACACCCACATGTATAAACACCAAAATTAACATTATTTTGTGTATTTTATATCTGTCGTTGTATAAATTTCATAATTAATAACTTCATGAAATATAAATTCTATAAAAAAAAATATATATATATATTAAAAAAAGAAAGAAACATTGCCATAATTTTTATAATACCTACATAAATAGATTATACAGATGAGGCAAGTGTCGCGTTGGGTTGAATCAGCTAATTATATGCGTGTATAAATATTTAAGAGTTATTCTATTGACGGCATATTCATGAGCCGAGAGAAGAACGACCGTCATAATTGTTAAACACAAACATGTTAATTTTGATAAACCGTCGGAAATCATGTAGGTAGGCGAAATACCAATACATACCAATCATTGACATCGATATAATATTAATGGGTATACGAGTTTCAAAACGCGCGTGGGGGCCCCGGGTATAACGTACCTAATAAGTGTATAAACATTAAACACAGAGGTCCGTATAAGTTATCTTCGTCTATTTGAATAATAATAATACGCACACTTGTAACACACACGTCATTAAATTATATACCATGTGTAAACTCTGCCATGCGCGTATGGTCTGTACATATTAATATATTTTACAAATTATAATGAAATATGGAATACATCTAAAAGCTTTAGAATTTACAACACTTTCTGCGATAATATCTACAGAAATTTGGTGTCTTTATTCATCAATGTACTTGGCACATCATTTAATATTAATTTACAATAATCATAGTAAGCAAACAAGTTTGCGTGACACTACGCATTTAGATAAAAAAAAAAACGTTATGAAAAAAAATCCGTTGACTAGACATAACGATTCGCGACGTCATTAGTTCCAGAGAATTAGCAGTCAAGCCGCTGCCGTTATTGTGCGAGGAGAAAAGAGCTGCGGAAATCGATAACGAGTAACAGCTGCGATCAATAATGGAAATGTTTCCATTAAATACAAGTAACGTACCCATTTAAGAAGAGAATTACCAAAAGGTACCACGCAACAAGTCGCAACTTTATTTTCTTAGCTGTAAAGACACGAAGACGATTGACATTAAATATTATTATTTATGACCAATAATACGAGTAATAATATAATTTCTACCAATTTTAAAAATTTTAAATATTATATCAGCTTAAGGGTCTCTAATTGATGGTACCTCAACTCATGTCACTCAAGCCATGTTCTACCACCAACACGCACGCTTACTGTAAACTAATCATTTTACCGATTATATAATATCCTAAAAAAAATATTTATTATAATGATAAATAGGAATCTATACGATACGTACGAGTAGACTAATAATTAATTATCCAAAGTACACACCATAGTAGAATAGTACATATTTAAATATAATTTGTTTTTTTTTTTTCTGAAAATTGAATTACATATTATTTATTAATATTCAATAATAATTTAACTGTCGAAATATTCGTTTCGTCCCCTCTGTGAGTTTTCTAATTCGAATCTATACAGTTATGGATGCACAGACAAAAATTTGGTTGAATTTTCAGAGGGACTATAATAATCCAATGTAAAATGACCCATGGGGGTCCCGACATTCCCTTCCTATGCACAGTAAAAAAATTAATAACAACAGAGGTTTTTCAAATATTTAGGGGGACTAAGTACCCCCTTCCGATGTCTGCCTATGGATGGATGTGATATTATTATAGGGAAGTACGCGGGGTTTTCTGAAATATTATGATTCCAATTGATCATAGGAAGATTGAAATGAGAAAAATCAATGTAACAAAAGCAAGTATTCCTCATCTTATGGTTGTCAATTTGTCATCGATCTCGTTTGTCGTGACGTGACACTTTTTGAATAAGATTTATACACAATTTTCACTCTACTTGCACCGTTCAGACAATCCAACTTATTCGAGTATGAACGTATATCATATATGCGATATCGAGTCGTCGCCCGCGTGAACACGGATCACGCGCATTTTCCTTTGGTTAAATTTTAAAAGTCGTAAATGTCGGCATTCTCGTGCTCTCTGCGGTTAATACCATCGTGTCAGTTTATCCTGTAGACGGACTGTTGTTTATCATCGTAGTCTTACACGTTAATCATTCGCACGGACGTACAATATAAATAGTTATAGTTAAGTACGTACGTACAAATGTATATGTGTATATATAGTATATTATATAGGTACGCCAGCAGGCAAGTCGCGGATCCGCACCGCACGTTTCAACATTCCAATTCCTCAATTTGTATTATAATATTTATTATTATGGCCGATAGAATAGATAGATCTGAACGTTTTATGCACATTCATATATATACCACGTGTATACCTGTTGCATTGTGCAAACTGCGTAGTCGTTATTGGTGGTTAACGTTTAAGTGCATTTCAGAAATAACCGAGAAATTTCACGGGGAAAAAACAAAATAATTATCGAACCTCAATAAAAATACTTATCTTTTCGATTCTCATCATTCACTAATAGCAGATTAAAATTAAATGGCTTAGGTATACCGTATGTATAATATGCTTATATGCCTATTGTGATATTGCTTCGTGGTTTTATATCGTTTTTAATAATGAACCGTTGGAGTTGAAATAAAAACTGATCAATAAATGGTTCATCATTAAAATTCGTTTAAACAGGGTAGCTAAAACAGACCAAGAAACCACAAATTTCAATAATAAATTATTTGAATATATTTTTACATTGAATTTTTTCCAAATATATTATTGTAACGTCAGTGGTATAAATGGAAACCCTAAAAAGATTTCATATTCAATTTTTAATCTTTAAACTTATAAGTATCAAGCAACAATGTGTATTTATCCTACAGTCATCATATTATGGTATAAATATCTATATTCCCATCTTAGTTAATCATTCTATATTAAGCAACATATTTTTTTTTTTTTAGTTTTTGGTTTGTCCACAAATCAGATTTATTACTTTCAGCAATAATATTTTCGATATTCTTACCACAAACGTGTTATAATTTTTAATAGAACTTTTGTGTGCCAAACTCGTATGTTGAAACATAAATTTAATTCATAAGGAGACTATACGCAATCAGTTTAACTTTATCAATGTATATATTATAATGTACATATAATAATTAATATAGTATATGTATATTATGTGTAAAGAAACTTGAGTTATGTTCTTTATATTTTTAGTATTGTTAACAATTTCTATAGGTACACGATCGCGATATTATATGGGGTCACATACAGCTACTTGAATAATTGCAATAATTGCTACGTTAAAATGTCCGCCGTGCACATACAAACTCAAATGAATTCTTTTTTTTAAGTAAATTAAACGCGTTTTTATTAATCAATGAGTAACATTATGAATGTGATATGCAATAATAAAGTGCACTACATAATGTTATTGTGTTGTTATACCTATTATGTATTTTTAATCGAAAAGTCCCTTGAATTCTTTTATAATAGTAATTCAACGCGATACACTATATAACACCACAGTCTATACATAACCGAATAACCGACCGTATTAAAACTATTTTTATTTTCATTATTATTATTTTCATTTAGTTCAATTCTGAACGAGACTGTTCGTATGACTTCATATTACTTTAAACGCTTTGATATAATAATTACCTGGTATACCCTGCAGTCCCTATTATGCAAACCTATATACAACTGATTGTTGCAATAACAATTTTATCCAACTCGAGTGTCCAATACCGGCACCGACACATATGCTTTTAATTATACACACGGCGTTAAGTTATTACGTTTTAAATCGGATTGAACACGTTTGAAATACGTATAGATTATAATATTATGGTTTAGATTGTTGTACAATAAAAACAACCGTGGACATAAATATCGTCTTCCGACAAAATTTAAGTTTTGCATTTATATACTTGCTCGGACCGACAACAAAAATAAATGTCTTCGTATAACGCATAAGTATTATTATACTATTCACAATATTATTAATGTGCAGCCATTATCTTCATATAGTCACGGGATATCCGCGATTGCAGGATTATATTATAATATATATACGTCGAATACGGCCGGTACAGACCGAACCCGGTCCGGAGCTATATTATGCATGTTCAAGAACAGGTACTGATAATATAATTATGATAAATAATATTATTACATGATATCGTACCAACAATCGATGGGCATTTGAAAATCATTTCGATCCAAAACAACACCACACCGGTTTACAATCCACGGTGTAATACACAGAATGCGTATACAAGCTATATATATATATATATATATATATATAATATATCATATGCATATTATTTTGAACGTTTTTCGACGTAGACGCAATTTAAGTACACGTCGAAATGTGTTGGTACGTGTTCCTGCAGCCTATATTATGATGTTGCCGACGAATAAAACTACGTATTAAATCCTCATTGGACGATTTATCGACCATCGCATGTAAACAAATTAGACGCTTTCGATGTCAATGCGCGATTATTATACACGTACATTTTTACGTGGCGTACAATATTTGGGTGGTCTACGCGCGCGTACACCACTTGTACTCCTGTACGCAATACCTATATATACGTATAACGTATACCTATATTATGATATACACCGTAGCCCGCAGGAGCAAGTTATTGCTCGTTCGGAACGTATATATAGAGTTTCTATCATCGTTTCTATACGTCGCAACGACGTATTATACCTAACAGTATAATATAATCCGGTTGGTCTGCAGTTTCTGCTCTCGATATTTTACCAACGCCGATTTCGGATTACACGCGGACCAAAACACCGTAAATATATTATAATACACAGCCCTATAACATAATTGCGGTATTTGTGTGTACATAGTTGATGTACCACATAATGCTTACAACATATATATATATATATAGGTCCAACGATTAAATTAGTCCGAACGTATACACTCCGCGTTCCCGTAGGCTTCATTCTTGTTTTCTATACATTTATATATTATATAATACAGAAACTGGGTCTAGGATAACACGGTACCTATCTTACCTACGCATTGATTAGACGAATAAAATAATTAGACTACCGTTTTGGCATATCATATTTTCTTTGTTCACGTTCTCAAGATAAACAATATAATATTATGATAATATATGTTTTAATGTTGCTTTTGTACGATTTTCAAAAATTAACACGATACGCGTTATGTACGCGTGCGTTAAGCGTGTACTCGTGTTATCACGTACACAGTTATTATCCCTTGTAACAGCTACTCGCGCACGAGTGACGTTCTACGATAAGATTATTGGTATACTATTAACCTTTTTACTATGTAAACAATAAAGAAAAAAACGGATGGGCCTAGTTTTACTGTACAGTTGGGGATGGAGTGCACCTCGTTTATAGGATATGTCATAATTACAATCGATTTGTTAAATTTGAATGCAATAATAGATATCATTGTATACGAATAACGATTCTGAACGGAGTTAATATGTTTGTCTAAAATGTGTACATTATAATATAGTATTTTATATTTAAATTGAATTATAATACAATTTAGTAAAAATTTAAATTTCAAACAGTCATAAAATTTTTTCCTTTAAGTCCGGTAGAAATTTTTTTATAGATTTATGAAGATAAGCTTATGGACAACCTAGTGTTAAAATTTTGAACCTTAAGTATAAACACAAAATTTTTATGAATTTTCAACTACAAAATAACTTGCAAATTATTGCGATTTTAACATATTTTATAAAATTTGAACTTTATAGGCTTATAAAAAAAAAAATTGAATGAAACCATCTCCGATATTTTTTAGTTACAATTAGTATTACTTATATTTAATCCTTTAATTCATTTTCAAGAGTTCTCGGCCAGCCAATTTAATTTTATAGGTGTTTAAAAAAAAAAAATTACAAAAATCGAAAATTTAAATTGTCTATAAATAAGTCAAAATATGTCAAAATACTTTGAAAAGTTAACCACGTATAGAGAACACCAATATAAAGATTTGGTGAAAATGTCAATTTGTTGCGGTTTTTTGTTTTTTAGTTAGAGCATTTTAAAAAAATGTAGTTTGTAAAAACGTGATTTTGCGTAAAATTTCCCGTTTTTTCGTAAATTTTTTATCGTATTTTTAGATTTTTTAAAAAAGTATTGAAAAAGTTAAATTTTTGACTTGCCCAAGTACCATCTACATTCACTTTCCTATCAAGAAAGTTGCTGTTTAAGAAAATCGAAGCATTTTTAATACCAAAAATCGTGTCCTCAGATACAAAAAAAAAAAAAAAAACACACATCATTGTAAAACCAATAGATTCCATCACTCCGTTCAGAATCTAAAAAAATAAAATTACGTAAACGAAAATGTTATTTTTGTTTTCGTCCATCGATTTAAAATACGCATTAGGTTTCGCAGTGATTTTTTGTTTGAACATATATTACACCGTCGAACGAATAAATTGATGTGAAATTATTATTCATTATCATCGTACATATATATATATAGACTTATATAGGAACGTCGTGATCGTAAGTCCGAGAACTACAAAATGATAAATCAAACGTAAAATACCGAAATAAATTATTCCATACGTGTTGTAATATATCAAGAGACAATTAATTGATAAAAGTAACAATAATAACGACCAGAGGGTACACGTCCGCGGTTGGGACGGTTCCAGTTTTCGATTTATTAAACAATATAATATGCCTATATGTACTATAAATATATAAAAACAATTAAATAAAATGGAAAAATATCTACTGGTATAATAATTGGGTGACATCATCGAGCTAATTGTGCATTTGGCTTTGTCCAACGATCGCGAGTGACTTCATTTTCGAATCGTATATTATTAAAATTTTTGACAACCACAGTTTTTAGTACATAGGTATATGCGTTGGATTTAAGTTGGATGTGCGCGAACCTTATATTTATATATATATAACCTACGCGTGTACTCGCTGAGACGATTGTACAATATACATGACGTATTCCGAAACGTCTTTGTCTGTTTAGGTTCATATAATATACCGTTTGTCCTTTGCATTTTTTTTTTTTTTAACATGTCCCGTTTTAATTTGCGCCCGCGTCGACGCGCAAAACAAACACCGCTGCGGTAACTATTAGAACCATGTAACGCTGTTGTTCTCAATAAAAAATTATTTTATACTGTTGAATTGGTACATTGTAGAGAGGTACGCGTAAATTGTATAGTAATACAATGCACTTGGAACGTTCGGGTATGCGTGCGTTGTTGTACATTATTGTCACGGCGTGAGTGGTTAAAAATAAAACACATAATATACTATATGTCTATCAATACGATATTTGAATCCGAAAGGATCGGTGAAATGAAAAAAAAAAATAATAATTCGAAATGTATACATTTTCCAATTATAGCGAAACATAAACTCCTATAAAAAAGATACGAATAAGATATTATGTGTCTAAAGTTTAAACATCGATATAAGTTATATTGTGCTCTTATAATTTACGTTACTAGAAAACCCATAAAATATAATAATTACGATTGTCGATTAACACTCCTCTATAGAGTTCTAATAGGTTTGTACTTTATTTTCCATCGGTAAAATTTGTCTTCGTTTGAAAACAAAATTAAACTCCCGTATTAGATATACTCGCAAGTCGAATAGGATTAATATTATATTTCATTATGTATATTGTACAATATGTAAATATCTATTGAAAAATATGAAAAAGGATAGGTCCAGTATTATTTAAAGTCGTAAACTATATTATGTAACTACTGGTTGAAAATTCTACTATACACTATTCGCTCGGTCTGATGTTTGAGTGGTCGAATTGTATTTTAGTTTATACGTTTCGATTAAATTTACATTATGCAAATGTAGAAGTATCGTATCATGTTCTTTGCACCAAAGGATTTTGTCGAGTTAAATATAAACTATAATGTATAGTGGTTTGAACGAGTCTACATATCGGCCGTACCTATACACATGAATACACGAGTTGTGCGCGTGCGTATCAAATACGTTTAGGTACCGGAAATATCTGAAACGCGTTTACTGCCGACGAGTCGGTTTTATGGTCGAATTTCGCATGTCAAACGACTCAGCGTCATCGTCGGCGCAAATAGGCAGTTTAGTGAAAATCCATTTTTTTTTTTTTTTTTTTTTTATAGTTCCGGCTAAACCACGTGTCGGCTGTGGCTGTCCGACCGCAGATGGAAGATCCGTGTTTACCTTTTAAAGGAGACGTTATGCCAATAAAAATGAATACTGGCTATATGTGTACAGTATATATATATATATATATATATATATATATATGTTATATAGTATAGGTACATCTGATATGAAAAATACGTGTACTCGTTCGCGCAGGACGAGCAATGAATACAATATAATATAATATAATAATACGCGATGATCAACATTGATATACATCGTGTTCGGTGCGGTACGGAAATTATACAAACTCAAAGTATTTTGACTTGTCATTTTTTTTATCACACGCACTAATTTACAGAGATATTGCGATGTACCTATATATTTTATCTGTAAACACTGGACGGAGTGACAAAAAAAAAAAAAAACGAAATCATAAAATATCGCGGTTCAGGATAAAATGATTAAACTTTAGTAGTCGTGTAACCTTATATACACACATAGACACATAGCTATAGGTACCGTGTACACACGCCTTACATGCACTGCTCCACTTAAAATTGTAAAATGTACGCGCGTCATACACCTCTGCTGACTATATATCTACATGGGTAGAAAACGCAATATTGGAACTTAGCCATAAATGGGTGTATTGTTGCGTTTGATTTTATTTTGTTCAACTTAAAACTAAAAATATCATACCTACACATAACATAAGTACATGACATGAGTATGTATTTAAATAAATCACTTGTTCCAGTAAATTATCTCTGTATTCTCCTTTTACATCGAAATACGAGTCAAAAAATTAATCGTGATGCCACTCAAGGGGCGGGAAAATACGTGTTGCAAGTATTTTACACTATAGAAACGTACCAACCTTATTTTTTTATTATCAGGTAGTAAATTACACTGTAAACGAAATGTTGTAGAAATAACGCAATATATATTATATCTTTAATTTCGATATGATAACATTTTAAACGTTATAAAAATATCAGATAAGACTCGATTTATGTCCATGTTTGCACATAATACACGTATATTGACACGGTGCCGTCAAAAAAAAAAAAACTGGGATCGAATCCGCGAGCTATAAAAAAAAAAAAAAACATAAGATTAAGTGTACGCGTGTGCACATATACAAAAATATAATTATATAATATAACGTACAGTACACGCAAATCGCAGATAGTTGGGCTGTAAAAATTGAATAATGTCTGGCCATGGAGCATCATCAGTGGACGTCAGCCAGTAAATGATGTGATGGTGTTCGAATTCCTCGAGGTTTAATCCTTTTATATGGGTAAAAGTTATTTTTCATAGGCCATTCAGAGTGGTCGAGGTTTCTTTTTTTTTATACCCGATTTTTATTCCCAATCCGAGGGAAAAAATACGAATTCGATTAAGAAAAAAGAAAAACAATTTAACGGTCGCATTAGACCTTATTATAATATGGGTGGAGCTCGTACTCGTGGCCAACGATTTCTCGCACGCGCGTATCCGAAGTATTATGTTTAACTTTTATATATACGATGATTCCGTTAAAGAAAAAAAAAGATGACGGACCTACAGTCTACACCCGTTAGTACCTCTCATAATATAGCTAGGTACTTGTTTCGAAACACCTAATTCATTTTTCGTGCGTCGGTGTATTGAAATATTATAATATACAGACATTATGTTACATTTTCGGGTATACCGATACGTACCTGATCGATCGTTTATTTCCTAGGCAATTCAAACCGTTTTATTAGGACGATTGTCGGGGTATTTTAATCACGCGTTAATAATATACTATATCATTTTATGGTATCGAAAAAAATAAATACATAATTAACAATAAAAAAAAAAAAAAAATTGCTGGGAAAATGTAATGCGACATAATATTTCATAGTAATTTAGCAAATTTGATAAACTACATGGTTTTAGAAGGATAATATTTTATATAATTCACACAGTTCGGGATACATTTACAGTCTGCAGTTTTCTTTACTATATACGTACGCAGTGTATTACCCGCCGGGTACACCCAATGTACAGGCAGAGATATATTCTTACAATAGTATTTATTTACTGCCAATGCGAAATTGTCGCTTAGATTTCGGCTGATCAGACGTTAAACAACTAACAAGTATTCAGATAAATAAAGTAATTGTACCTAAATGCAGATTAATTAATTATGGTCCATAAGTTCCATTTATTTAGCGAAACGTAGCACGTATAATTCTAAGCCCATTGTAAATCTAACACAGGCCGCGATGGTTAAAATTTCGATACTTCAAATTTTAAATCAATTGAGATGCAAATATGTGGACTATCTGTTCAATGGGTTAACCAAATCCAGGATTTAGGCATTGTGTACGAGCCTCCACTCAACTTTAGTCCTCACATTGATATTATGACTGGGAAAGCTTTTCGAATATTGGGTTTTATAAGAAGACACGCTGTTAATTTCACCTAATTGCGTACTTATTCTCTATAATACATTGGTCCGTTCGATTCTTGAATATGGGTCTATTGTCTGGTCACCATATACGCTGCTGATATTCGACGTATATTGATCGGGTGCAAAACTATTTCATAAACTTTGCTGGGTATTGTCTCAATATCCCACACCCAAAACATGATAATAGGCCTATTAGTCAAGCTCTTAAATTAATTTGCCTTTCAGCTAGGCACGAAAAACTTAGTAATAACTTTATTCGAGGTTTGTTTGACGGTCGAGTCGATGCTCCAAGACTTCTTGAACAACTTTATTTTCGAATTCCCACCAACACTAGGCTGCAGCACCCTTTCTATCCCCCAGATAATAATTCTCACCTCGCCAGAAATGCACCTCTTTCAATATTGATGCGCAAAGCAATCTTACATTAATACCTTTAGTATGGAGGCACACATTTTTACATGTTTCTACATGGTTATGTTTTCTATTTGTCATTCCTTATATTTTGTTATTTCTAGACTTTCTAGATCTTAGTTATGTTTAATAACACTATATATATTCACATTAATAATATTGCAAAAAGCCGATTGGCGTTAATTCTAATAAAATAAAAAAATAAAATAACCATTAAATTTCAAATGATTCATATTAAGTTGTCTTGGTACTTTTGTATACGTAATTTATTAATCGGTAAACAATACAAAGCATATATTTTCATGATGAATGACCGAATGCGTAGTACCTTGTACACGTAATAAAACGTGATATAACGATGGACGCTCAAACGAAACGACAATGTATTATTTTGCTGTTTGACGAAAATCATCGCCCGAGGCAGGCCGGCCCTGTCATAAAGACATTATAATATTATAATATCATCATTACTCGAACAGTGTGATGCCGTTGTCTTAGGGCGCCATCTGTGAGCTGTGTACAACGGAGTACAACATGGTGCCCCAGCGAAACCAGAGTTCGCTAATGTGATGCTAAAAACTTCAACAGTCGACGACTGCAAGGACAGGAAGTACTGGAACAATACAATGAATCCGTTTTGTTAGAATGTTTTTTTTTTTATCTAGAATTTTTATGTTATAGCTTTTTAGTTTATCGTTTTTATATGTTTGCGTCAAGAGACTAAAGATTCCTCAATTTTTTTCACCTAAATAAATCATAAAAAATTTACATTGATCTGTAAATAAATTATTATTCATTGGAAACACGGTTCTATTCAAGTATAATATCTTATAACATTATTAATATTATATATGAAATAATATTTTAATTTTAATCTTGTAAAATTATTTGCTTTGAGATAAATAATAACATCTAATAGGCCACTTTTAATAATTGTTGACCCATTAGTGTTACTTCAACCAAAAGATAATTTTCAACCTAGATTTATAAAGGTAGTTTATAAAATTGTTTATTTTCTAATACAATAATTGTATCTCTTTTGTGTATATTTGGCTGAACTTTTTGTTACCTACATGATTACTTATTCTATAGATTGAAAACTTGGTTGTTATCAAAATTAGAAAAAAACCGCTTATATGTGGTTTAGCGTTATTACTTTGTTAATTAATAGTCATAAAAAAATAGGAATTTATATTCAAGATATTCAGACATTTTATTTCTATTAAGATAAAATTTAAAATTGGTTTAAATTTTAAAAGATTAAAAGATTTTAAATAAGTACAATCTTTTTTTTATTGTTGTGATAATATAAAATGAGCAACAAGAACGTAATTTCTAACGCCATCTAGAAGCTGTTATATTTTTAGACTACAATTGCCATTAGATGGCGATAAGAGTGGAGTTTCGTGAATGTGCGATAATATTATGAATATAGGTATGTGCCTTTCAAAAACTTGTTTGAAATAGTATAAAATGTAAACCAAAAAAATTAATACCTCCAATAACTATAACACATTTTATGTATCACATCAACGCCACAAATGTCTCAAAATTAGATTATTAGTATCACCCCTTAATTGTTTAAAGTACAGAACAATTTTAATGCACTGTGCACAAATAATTTTTTTCGGGGGGGGGGGGAGGGAGTGTAGGTGATTGGAGTTTGAAGATTTATTCAAAAGCAAGCTATGGGAGTTATGCCACCACGCCGCTTTCTTATATAAAAATAACATAATATTACACATTATCAATTGAAAATATTATATATTTTACAAAATTATATCGAGTTTTCTTAATTTATGAGCAATTACATCAAGCACTTCTTCAGGATTAATTGAAATCTTTCTATGAACGGCCAATAATGTAAAGCCATTAGAGACGAGTCTATAAATTACATTATTTTATGGAAAATATAAAGTTATAACATTAATAAAATATGTTCATCTTACTTCAGTCATTGAAATCCTTTAACATTTTTCAATAACATTTCAACCGTTTCAAACATGAAAATGTTTAAAATTTGATTATCATCAAATATCAGTTAAATATAAAAATCTAACTTAAAAAGCCAAATGAGGGATCCATTCCCATATCTCCCTCGTGAAAACGCCCATTAATTGAAAGTGTGTTATTGCGAATTACTAAAACATGTTAAGAGCAAGGTCTACGTATTTATTATGTTTTTTTTTTATAAAAAAAATCTTTGTGGTTTTGGTAGAATAACTAGTTAAAGGCAGAGGCAGATAGAGAGAGAGAATCAGTGAGTAAGAAGAGTGATGAGAGAATCATGTTTTTGATTAAAGCCTTGGATTTTGCCACTTAAATACAATATTATTTACTTAAATGTCTTAATTTATTATTTATTTATTTATGTTGAAACTTGCTTTTTATTGAAGTATAAAGTTTTTCTTTATTTTTCCTGTTTTAATAGAACTATATAATGTTAAACTATCTATTTCAACATGAGCGTTTAGGTTACATGAGGTAGGTAAATCTAAACAGTATTTGTGTTAAATTTGTAAAATTGTAACAATTTCTTTCCAATTTCAAATAAACAAAAAACAAAAAAATTAAAAATTGGTGCCACGTTAGGATATATATGGTTTTCTAAGACTGTGCTTTGATGTGTTATTTTTACAATCAAAATTAATAATATCCTCCGTACAAATAGATACCTATATAATATTATAAAATGTCTAGATTATTTGATTTTTAACTTAAAATTTTTCAACAAATGTTGAATGTTCTTAATTTTTGGACGATTGTAAAAAAAAAAAAAAAATGAACGAACGCCATGAATGAAATATTTAAAATTCCATGATTGATCGGTTGTTCGTTTTTTTTTTTTTTTTTCATTGGAGAATACTTTGGTATGGTATTAAGAAATGCATTTGAAATCCCCAATTGTACTGCATTTTATTTATACATGATGATTAAAAAGTAATCTAATATGCTGTGAAATCACTAAATTAACAAAATAAAAATCATCTAATAAAATGAAATCTATATGTTAGGGAAAAATAATAGTTATTTTCTATAAACATTAATGTCAGAAACGAACACAATAATTATCGTAGGTATCACTGTTGTTTGGAATAATGATGATTATGTGTATTAATGTGTCTACAATGATTAACGATCGGCAGTTATAATGATAGAACTATTTAGTCAGCTGAAATAAATAAATGTCCAAACATAATTTAAATTCACCGTTAAAGAAACCCGTGTATTTTGATTCCGTCGAACAAGCGCGTGGCATATAAAAAACTGAAAACCGTGCGTCTGAAACCGCGATAGTGAACACTGCACAAGAGACCGCGCAAAAACACGAGTAAACGAATTGAACATATTGTCGACCGCGGCACCGGGCGTGATAAGTATCTCGGTAATATTTATATTATTTATAGTGCAATTTATGCAACCCGTGGTCGTCCGGTGAAAAAAAAAAAACGAAATTTAAAATGCAATCACCATATGCTCCGAAAATCCGTCCACAAAAAGATATTTACCGAACTCCCGCGTAGTAATTATTCAACATCAATTTACGTGCACCGCGTATAATACCTATATACTGGCATTGTGCACTTTCCGTTTACGTTATCGGTATGTGTACACACTGTACGTGCTTCCGTGTGTTTATAATTAATTAACGAGTGCGTCGGTTGAGTTGTTGATAATATAATATTATAGTGTAAACGTGTTGATACATTGTGATTTTAACGTATGCATATTTTATCGTTTATATAACGTGTACAGAAACCGCGCACACTACCATACTGCGTCAAAGGTACACAATATAAACTTATATTATTTTTATAAATTTTGTTCCGTTGATTTTATGTTTCGTATTTCGAATTTTCTCCGTCGCGCGACGACGACGCGATGTACACGTCATCGTCATACAAAACATATTTTACCACAGCCTATAGGTGTTGTGTTACGTTCTTAAGTTTCCGTGTTCCGCTATTGTTTCGCAGTTCGCCTAACGGTATCGATTTGATCAGTTTCAAAACATTTTACAGAAAGCATATCTTGCGCACAACAGTAAGTTATTCCCATGTATCCCAATTCCCGAGCACCCGCATTCTTTGGCCGTTTTAAAACGTATAACCTAAAATAGTCGATAGAAATATCAACGAGAACACTAAAAACACTAAAGAGGTCTAACTTTACTCTCTTCGGAGTCTTTAAATATATTGGTACTTAAAAAAATTAAATTACCGAACAGAGGGTGTTTGTACCAATTGCACTCAATATAACTGTAATACATATAAGTACGTACAACTGTGCTGCACCAATTGCGCTTCTGAAATTAAAAGAACATCTGATGTGTCCAGATGCGTCCGTATTATTAAAGGGTCGATGGACCAATTACGCCTATGCATTCCAAAACCCGTACCAATTACACTTTATGAACTACTGAAAAAAAAAAACAATACGAACACATAACACTTAATTTAAACATTTAAAAAAAAAGAAAAACGTACGTCGCATTAAAGTATTCTACAGTTGAACGCCATGTGTATTTTCATATACTTACACGATACATGTTTTCGGGAGTGTATATAATACATTTTATGCGTTATTCGAAACGCAATAAATTCAAGATTCAAACTCCATCTTCGGAGATAAACGGATAAAGCACGTTCGATAGGTGAGTTATATCTTACGTATAATATATTATAAAACATTATTCTCTGTATTCCCTGCGTGGTATGAAAAGTCTCGTTTTTCGATTCCAAAACAACTGCTGCTCAGGAATCGTGTGTGCGACGAACAAAAAACACAAATAAAACGCTGCAGGTATTTCGTTTTTAGAGTGCAACTACGGATGGTTATTGTTTGAACTGCGTAGCCTGAAATTAAATCGAAGTTCCGACCGTTTCCGAAATCGTGTTCGTTAAACACCAAAACAGCGTGCGGTCGAAATGTCCCCAATAGCCGGTCACGAGCAAACGTTTATTTTCCATGAAACACGCATCGTTTCCACTGTGTAGCCGTTAGACAGTCTGGAACAGAGTACGCAAATATACAACACATATAGGTACGCGAGTATCACGGTTAATCACGGTAAGCCAGCCACGGTCAGACAAAAGGTCGACAATTTAAGTTTAATTAATTCGTTCTCATTTTACATGCGTACTGCAGCTGCCGGTCGTGGGTTGTTTATATTGTAATGTTAGTATATCCAATATTGTATGCTATTATATTACAAAAGAAAACTTATTAGGAAAAAAAAGGCTAAAAAACTATGTATTATTCGGTAGTGGACCAACGAAGCAGTCATATATACAAGAATGAAACACAATTGCACCGTAGTTATGTACTATTTTACGTGCAAAAAACTTCGCACAATTGTTGTGCCCCGGGATCTACAACGATTTAGCAAGGGACGAAAGAGCACAGTTCTTAAATAATACAATAAAAAAAAAAACATCAGAATAATTAATTATTATATCTTTATACCTTTGTACAGTTTAATTTCTTTAGATAGTAATTATAAAATTCACAATTCACAGTCCATATTCTATACATAAAATAATTTGAGCAGATAAATAATATCGTTTAAATTAAATCCGTACTCAATACATTAAATATTTTGAACGATTCTGAAGTTGAAATTGAAAATTTTAAATAGTTTTCTGTTGACCTATATAGTAAAATTGTTCACATACATTTTTTATTCGCATTACTGAATCTTAAGATTTTTTTCTCATACTTGCTCTTTAAGTCATCGAGTTGGTTATTTTATGCTTTTTCTTACATACAATGTTATGTTATTATTATGTCATTATTCTGCGCCCAAATGATTCACGCTTAATTTTGCTTGTACTAAATTGTCAACACTAAATTTTATACCCTCAATTATCATCCTGTATGCTCTACGAAAAAGTCATATTATAGTTATCTTTAAAAATTTGCCAATACCAGTACACTACACTCAAAAATAATAATATAATATGAATAATAAACATTTTTCATACTTTTTTTAAATAAAATTTTAAAAAAAACATAAAAATAATTTCCGAGACCGATATCCTACGTAGGCTACGTCATTAGAACCAGACACATAACGTACTTATATACATAGGCAATCGAGTATAAGAGTAATATTTAGACAAAAAAAGCAAACACCATCGTTTCCAGAACGGAATCGTTTTTATTATTTTCATGAGTAGAAACAAAAAGGTAAAACGGTAAACTACCGAGTACCTAAGTAGCATCACACGTAGACTACCGGAACGTTTTCCAACAATTTTGAATACTGAAATTGAACGAAAATACGTATTAAAATAACGTTACGAAAATAACGATGTCTATTAAATTTTGTTGATTTTCATGCAATAATATCCTGCAAAATATTGAACGCATATTAATAATATATTATTATAGTTTATCAAGTACCGGAAAAAAATAAAATGGTTAGGTATATACATTTTCTTGCAAACATAGTGTTCATTGATTATGATTTTACTTAAATTGTATTCATTGTTCTTGGCCGTTTTGGGTAAAATAAAACATACTTTAATAATTGTTTAAAAGTAAAATCTGTCGATATGTACCAGACCATAACTGACGGAAGTCATAAATTAAAGTGGCCTGTTATCGCAACATAAAAATGTCCATTAATAAGAGCCACATAATATTGCCTATAAAAAATAAACATATAAATGAATAAAATCGGTCGTCGCCCATGTTCATTTAATTTCATCTTGTCCGTGACGGTCGCGAAGTAATTATCAATGTTTAAAATATGACGTAATCGTCATTTAATATTATCGTATGGACTGACCGTTACTTTGATTGTAAGTAATATCAATGGTGTCGGAGTGGGTGTATGCAAATTATGAATCGCTTACATATTGTTGATTTAAAAGTTCTTTTTTTCACTTATATAATACGATGAGAACAAGTACGTCATGTCGGAATTATCATTGATTATAGTATAAATATTAATCAATTAAAGGTATTATAATATAATTATACTATAATACACCATACAATAAATATATATATATATATATATATATATTGTAATTGGGCTTGCCCGTTTAATAATTAATAAAAAAAAAAAAAAACGGGTGGGCCTCGTTTTGCTGTACAGTTGGGGGTGGAGTGTACCTCGTTTATAGGATAGGTCATTATTACAATGGATTTGTTAAATTTGAATGCAATGATATAATTGTATACGAATAACGGTTCTAAATGGAGTTAATATGTTTGTCTAAAATGTGTATATAATAATATAGTACTTTATATTTAAATTGAATTATAATGCAATTTCATAAAAATTTAAATATAAAACAGTCATAATTTTTTTTCCTTTTGGTCCAGTAGAAATTTTTTTATATATTTTTGAAGATTAGCTTATGGACAAACTAGTGTCAACATTTTGAACCTTAAGTATAAACAGAAAAAATTTTATGAATTTTTATCTACAAAATAACTTGCAAATTATCGTGATTTTGACACAGTTTATACAAATTTGAGTTTTATGTGCTTATAAAAAAAAATTGAGTAAAACGACATCCGATATTTTTTAGTTACGATAAGTTCAAAACTTATTATAAACCTTGCATTAAATTTTTAAGAGTTTTCGGCCAGCCAATTCAATTTCATAGATGTTAAAAAAAAAAAATTTTTACAAAAATCAAAAATTTAAATTGTCTATAAATAAGTCAAAATATGTCAAAATACTTTGAAAATATAACCACATATAGAGAACGCCAATATAAATATTTGGTGAACATTTCAAGTTGTTGCGGTTTTTCGTTTTTGAGTTAGAGCATTTTAAATAAATGTATTTTGTAAAAACGTAATTTTGCGTAAAATTTCCCGTTTTTTTGTAATTTTTTTATCGTTTTTTTCGATTTTTTTAAAAACTATTAAAGAAGTTGGATTTTTGACTTGCCCAAGTACCATCTAAATTTACTTTCCTTTCAGAAAAGTTGCTGTTTAAGCAAATCGAAGCATTTTTACTACCAAAAAAGGTGTCGTCAGACACAAAAAAAAAAAAATGAAAAAAAACAAACATCATTGTAAAATCAATAGATTCCATCAATCCGTTCAGAATCTAAAATATATAAGTAATTAATGATAAAACTTGATTTGTGAAATGGTAGATAAAAATCAATTAAATCAAATTCAACTTATAATAATGTTGAAAAAAGTGTTAATCATTAATATGAGTTTAATATATATTAATTAATATATATATATATATATATATATATATATATATAGGTAAAACCATAATAAAAATTACGTGAAGTATGAAAATTGCGAAAAATCAATTTTATCAATCGTATTAAAAGTGCAAGTATTTTTTTGAATTGTTCAAAATGATAATATTTCGTCAACTATGTAATAATAATATTCAATCCAGATCCATTTTATTGCTTTGTACTGCAATCAGAATGTATGTGATATTTTCGATCTTAAATAAAAAAAGGAGTTTACCAGATGATAAATTATATTTTTGTGTTATTGGGATTTATATATGTTTGTTGAATCGCATAAGTCAACATAAATGACTAGGTAATGACTTTTAGAAAATGGTAAAAGTGACATAATGTAAGCATTTTAGCAATAATATCAAAAATAATAAAATGTCGCTCAATAACAATTATTATTAGTTAGTTAGGTACGGAAAAAACACATTTCAAACTATTCAGGATGCTAGGGAATCATCGTTTGCAATTGGTAATTTATTTGATAATGATGTGAGACAAAATATACAGCAAGATACACGTCAGAAGACACACCGAAGATGGTATAGTAATTTCGTGATTCTAAACATGACGACTAAATACGTATCTAATGTCATTATACTTCGTTATTTTTCGTCATTTAAAATTTGATAATATGTCATACGCAATCGTTTTCGAGGACATAATTCATGTATGAATTAAATGGGTTACATATAACTGTGCAACTAAACGTTCGATAATGATATGATGCTCGTGTACGAACTTGACGATCAATCAGTATCAATTATTTTTAAGTACGTTCAAAATTTAACAAATTGAAACTGGAAATAAAAAGTTTTGAGACGTTAATGCACGTGACTTCCGCTATGAGTGCACCCCGATGCGACCCGTACGACCGGGCTTATTGTAAAATAAATATTATATTATACGATGTGAAAACGTTTTTGAAAACATTTTTGCCCTTTAGCTTCTGAGTGAAATGGGAAATGTATTTTAATATTATGCCAACGACGTTGTTTTCGGCTTGTCGCTATCGTTGATCTCGAGATAACTCGAAACGTTGAATATGGTGTGCCACGAAGGTGCAAATCGTCAAAGTTGTAACATAAGACGACGCAACACCCTCCCCCCACACCCCCTCACAAATTACGTGTGGTGTACCCATGTTATAAGAGTTATAAAAGAAAAACTTACTTTATAGCACTGAAGTTATAGTGCGTGTTTGGTACAATATCGTAATCATCGTTCCAACAATATATATAAAGTTGCTCTAAGCTGCATTTGTTCCGGATTCGAGTTGATAATAATTCGTTTACGAGATAAACGGCACAAAACGCGTATTACAACACCATGTCGAGTCCATGACTCATACAACATTGTTGTACACGAACACATTTTATATACATATATAATATATACGTATGGGGTATTATTATTTATTATATAATCGTATACAAT
This sequence comes from Chaitophorus viminalis, assembly GCA_025469195.1. Lineage (NCBI taxonomy): Eukaryota > Metazoa > Arthropoda > Insecta > Hemiptera > Aphididae > Chaitophorus > Chaitophorus viminalis. Next base: position 57,962 of record JAIPRK010000504.1, read on the forward strand.
TATCTGTATAGTTAATTGTTTGCATTGCAGCGTTTGTATGAATGGAATAGCATTAGATCCGTTGAGCACGTCGAGTCATTAAAAAATCGGAATGGTTTCGGAATGGCTCTGCGTTATATTGTGTGTGCGTGCGTTCACGGTTTAGCGTGTATGCGTTTTTCTAGGTCATCCATTCGTCCTTGGGTGTGAAAATCGTTTCTACTGAAAATGTTTTCTATACGAAATGAAAAAAATAAAAAAATAAACATTTTACCGACAAATTTGTACCAACAATAATTTATACGCGAATATTATAGCGTATATTTCACAATGGACTGACAAATACTGCATTTAGCGTTGTGCATTGGCTATTGTTATTTCTAAGGTCACCGTAGACCCGTAATTCCCCGTTGCATCGCATGGTAATTTTTATCCTCCTTCACTGTTGCCGCGCACACACTCGTATGCATATTATACGCGCACCTTCCCGACGGATTATAAGTAATAAACTTCTGTTGACGTTAAAACTATCTATTCGTGTGTTTTCGTACGCTGGGCGCGTTTACGCATGCATTTCAAAGATGATGATAGTTTCCTTGACCGCAAGTCAGACGATAGGGATTTCCTAGAAAAAAAAGAAAAAACGCATTTGCATTGCAACGAACAGTTCAAAGACACAGTGAAACAAAATCGTTTAGTAAGAATTAAGCGGGAAAAACACATTATGAACAACTGACAGCATAAAATCATAAAAAATATAAATGAAAACATTATTCCTCACCAAATTCGGTCTAATATTAAGGTTTTAAAATATACCACGCTCATGCGTATGATTTGTAGAACTGTATACTTTTTTTCTTTGGATTTGTCAGAATATTATCGAAATATTATTGTTATGGATATGCTGATGTATTTGAAAGCAATGTTGTTCGGAAGTCATGTGACTTTTGTTATTATATTTCTCATATCACACAAATATAACACAATATGAAATAATATAATTTTTCTACGCATTATGCAACATGTGTCCGTTACGATTTGATAATATAAACATTACGAAAAACAAAAAAAAACACCGTATCTATAATGATTTTATGACGCCGTGGTCGTGCAGTGAGCGCATTAAAAAATATATACCTACGTATAGACGAAATAGGTAAATTATGAGCAAAACGGATGCGTATAAAAATCATTCAACATAAATCGCCCAATATAGTTATTTTATCAATTGCATTAGGCATGTACATTTTCATTAATAATGCAGTTAAATACGCCGTATTAAAATATTTAAAAAAATATACATATAATATATTGAGCTATGTTGTAGATATAATTAAGATAAAGATGCGAGTAGGTATAATAATTTACCCGACGGGCCGTGGAAACACAGTGAAAATACGCACACACTGTACGCATGCTTATTAGTTACAATTTTTTGTGAACCTTAAACGGGATTGATTGAAATGAACTATATGTTGAGTGTATTATAATATAGCATGTGTTTATAGTTATCTTAAAATCTGGTTCAGATGTAATAGTAATAATGTAAAATATGTTATAATAAGTTGTAATTTATTACACTTGGTTATACGTTCATATATATATATATATTATTTTCTAATAGGATTTTTTTTCATTTTGTAAAACATCATGGCACACTGATAAAATATACATATTATATCTCATTGATATATCGCTCAATATCATTTTTGATTAATATTAACGGTTCGTATGATATCTTGATTGTTTTTAATGAGGACATCAGCAGCGGGTTTTGTACGTACACATTTTCAATAGTTGCCCATTATACAACGATTATTATATATATATAGTAGCATATTTTTAAATGCCATGCCTGTAACACACGGATGATTGCTGTATGTTAAAACCAATTAGATTCGTTTAATTCAAAGTATAGACCAAGTAAAAATTCTAATTAAAAAAAAATGTAATATATATCTATATTTTTCATTTTTAGACTATAATTTAATCGCACACTCGCACGTAGTTGAATTTGATTAGACTAAGGTACCAAGGATTTGATTTTTTTTTTAATATAAATAAGTAAAATATTTCATAAAATTATTTTTTTTAATATTTACGAAAAGTATGTATTTTATTTTATCAACCAGAAATAGAAAGCCACCAAATTCAACAGAAAATTCACCCAATAGCAAAACAATATTGTAGATTTCATTATATACATGGTCTAAGTTTTAATTAATCTTATGTGACGAGGATAATTATTTTTATGGCTTGAACATTTTTAATTCCACCTCAATCTTTAACTATTTCACTCTGCGATTGAAACTTGAGAGAGTGGCATAACTCTGCCGTTAACTGATCATAAATACTGACGTTTTAGCTTGTAAAAATATTTAAATGATAATGATTTATCGTTGCTTTCAAATGTTTACTAATTAATACAACCAAGGCGGTACAAGACGTACAATTATAAATAATTAATTTAAATAATGTACCTATTATTCATGGCATAGTATACATGATTTCATTCGTCTGCTTCTATTTTCATTGCAACTGTTGAATAATACATTTTTCCCATTCAGCAGCGGAACTCTATGGAATAATGATATTCAACGGTATTGATATGACATATTTTATTTATTTGTTTTGCCTTAGCGAAATAATATATATATATATATCTAATAAAAACAATGGATCTCCACTAATACGTATACGAGTTACGTTTTGGCCTTATGCTGCAAAATCACCCCCGGCCCTCCTGCACCCCACCTGTCATCAGCTGACGTCGTCGTTGTTTTCGGCACAAGAAAACACATAAATTTCATACGTATTACATGTCACGTTCAAAAAAAAAGATACTTTTATTTATATCTAGTTATATTTTCAACAAAAATTGTTCTCGTTTCACCGTTAACATAATGCTATTTGTACGTACGTATACTGCAAATAATAATACTCGATGCGTAGAAGTATCCATATAATATTTTGCACTTCTTTCCTAGTAGCCCATGTTCATTTTTCCTTATAAATGAAATTTCTCTCTTAAGATCTGATGTGTTCATTTTTTCCCAGAAAATACGCCAATTTTCACTGTACTCAATTCAATTTGTTTGAAAATGATTTGAATTCGAATGCAAAAAACCTGCAGTAAAGTACATACTCCGGTACTCGTATTATATACACCTATTATATTGTGTACAAAAATTATACATTTTAATAATGCATATTAATACCAAAGAGAATTCGAATGCATAATATATATATATATATATATATATATACAGTTCTACGAAAATACTTCCTACCGAGTGAATCAATATATCATTCCATTAGTCTGAATCAGTAAGTCAACGTTACATTTACATAGTATCATGATTGTATTACATATGTATTATATTATGTAAATTTGTGTAAACGTTATAATGTATCCACGTTTATGTTATGTTGCATGATAAATTAATAAACTATACATGATGTTAACCAGAAATCCGAAAGAATGATTAGTCTGTGCACTTTGATTATATGTGGTATATTATAGGTGTTAATATTTAATATATAATATTATTAATATTATATTCAACATATGTATGAGTTGAGCATCATGTGATGTTATAAATTTATAATTAAGTGAATCTTTAGTTATATATTATTGGCCACAGTTAGTTTTCGATACGTGACGGACGGAATTCTATAATGACTCTAGATTTCGCGTCGTGATAATATATAGATTAGATTTATCAGTCTCTAAGAATCAAGATGTCGAAATGTGTTATTTTTTTCAAAGCCAGCAAACAGTATTTATATAATCACATTTGCACTGTTACCAAAACTGTTCAGTTGAAATAGTGAGCGCAAACAGTGAAACTAAACTAAAACTAAACAATAAATAAAATTGTATAATTTGTTATAAATGTGCTTATCAATTTATTAGGTCTTGTTATTATTTTTTTATTGCATAAACTTAAAGATGTGATAAAACGAATAGTTATTATATACCATATGAATACAACTATTAATATGATTTTTACAAAATTCATGCTATCATTAATAATAATATTTTGAGTAGAACAACTTATGTTTTTTAGGATTTATACAAAAAGAAGTATGATGTTACTGGGGTTTGGTATAATTATATAATTAACATGAACACTAAATAATATGTTCGATGCATTCTAATATTTTACTTAATGTGATGTTTACCAAAAATTTTAACCCATGTGGCTACGTTTAAACGCCTCAATTATCACGTCAATTATCGGTGTATATATAACACAATTTATTTGATTAAAATTTAATAATAATTACGAATTAAGATATACTATATCTTATTTATTAATATACTTAATTAAATATATCTTAATTCATGATAAAAACTTATAGATACCACAGATTATATGAAAATTACATTGTTTAAAACTTGTATTATATTTTCAAGATTTTTTGGATAACCAAATTTTTTTTATCACTATTTAAAAAAAAAAACACATAGATAATTTGAATTTGTGGTATTCCGTTTTTAAGTTAGACAAATAAATAAAATGTATTTTAAGCAAAAAGTGATTTTGTATAGATATTCCCATTTTTCATTATTTTTTTTATGATTTTTTTCTGACGCTTTTGAAAACTATTGAATCACCAAAGTACCAACTAGATTCACTTTCCTTTCAAAAAAGTTGCCATATAAGGAAATCGAATCATTTTTACTGCCCCAAAAGGTGCTGTCAGAAATAAAAATAAAATAAAAAAGTATAAAAAAATTAATAAAAAATGAAAACATACACATTATTGTAAAATCAATACATTCATCACTCCGTTTAGAATATACAATTATTTTAAAATAATATCACTATAAAATATTTTATAAAATAAATTAATTTTTGTCTGTATAATTTTCTTAATTGGATTTTTCATTATCAAAATATCAACCATCAATTTTAACTTAGCACTCTAAAATTTGGAGGTAAAGGTTATATTTTCATTGCTATATTTCTAACAATAAAACTTATTTTTGTCTAAATTGTACTTTTCAGTTATAACTTTCAACATGATGTGTTAAATAATATTATGATATTACCTATATTATACTTGTTTAGTAAACAATGTTTACTTATTAGTTATTATATACAACCTATACAACCAGTTATAGTTACGGTTTACCGTTGACGTTACTTAAATATTTTATTTTGTATAGTTTTTGATTCCACATGACAATATTATGTCTAAAAGTTTTGAGTCGTGTACATAGTACGTTTGAATTATCCAATTGATACCGGTCTGTTATATGAAATACAAATATAGTAAGATAAAAACGATTATAATGATTATTAAACTATGTGAAAATTAAAATATAAGCTGTGTCATTATGATAGTATTTGAATACTAAAATGTTTAAGTACCTTTATAAATTATTGGTTTATCGTTGAAACAGTTGACAGATAATAAATAAGTACCTAGTCAAGCGACGCTGTCATTAACTCTTTATACCCGTAATATTGTAAATACTTATAAATTAATACCCTCAATTAGTTGGCCTGTAATTGCTTTTAGAATTGGTGTCTGGTCGTGATATGCTACTGTATATATTTTTAACGTTCGAGTGACAACTGCAGTTATTGCACGTTATACAGACCGAATAAATTAACATATCAACTGAAATTTTATAATAAACGTAGGTATGACGAATAAAGAAAAACATTCGGGCAGTGGTAAATATAGGTCATTGTTATAAAGCACATTTCTCAATTTTTGAAATCTTATAGATATAACATACTATTACCGAATTACCTATGTATAAATACTAAAATACTTTATCAGGCATATTAATATTGAATTTACCACCTATGATAACATAATATAAAGAAATAAAAAAACTCAAAATATGGTCCCATGTACAATGAACATTAACGTAAATACTGAAATAGCAGTACATAAAAAATAAAACACACATCCAAATATCTACAGAAATTTCTTCTTCGCATAAAAAAAAATACCCAAACAGCAAACACATGTATATCAAAGTATCTCAAATTTAAAATAATGTTGGGATAGCAATAGTATCTGAAAATGCCATTTCCTCTTACAAACTCCCGCTAGAATGCTTAATTTAATCAGCATTAACAATTTACAAAGTAGTGGAAGAGATAGTCAAAAACAAAAGAGTACCACATATAATAGTTATTTACAAAAAAATATCTTTTTTTTAGTATTTAATTTCAGTGACTCGCTTAGTAGCCATGATAGGTATCAAAAACTTAGTAAAACCAACAGACATTCACATTTCAAAACAAATCCAAAAAAAAAATCTATAGAGAAAATTAAATGGAAATTGAAATTTCTTACACATGAATCTCCGGTCACTGTGGAATAACTGGATACGAAAATGCAGACCAAGAAGCTTCCAAAGCAGGCCTCCTAATTCTGATCTTGAACAAGGACTAATATTAAAAGAAAGAAATACACAATGTCCTAAATAAAAATGGCTAAACCACTGGAAAAATAACAAACAACCATACTTTACGAAATAAAATATTCATGAATGGTGTAATTTAGATCTCAGAAGGAAAGACAAAACCATCATGAACTGCTTTTGAGTATAACACACATTCACAAAACAATTACCTACCACATAGCCAAAAATAAATCCATCCATGTCCAATATGTGAATCTTGTCGAGTAGCCTTTACAGTAAAATATATAATTTAATAAAATAATGCCAAAAATACTACAAATCCAGAGACAAACGCCACATATCACAAGGAATAGGAGAAGCACTACGATCCGATCTCCAACCAAACTTAAATATAAACAAATTTCCAAGGTAATTCCAACTCTCAATATAAAATAATAAAATATTATGAAAAATTTGTAAAATATCAGGTACTATATTATATAAACTATAATTGCCTTATTATGTATGCTAAAGTTTCTTTTGGTCGATAAATAAAAAGATAAGAAAAATAAATAATAAAATATATGTAAAAACTAAATATAGTCAACTATGATCAATTGAATTTTTGTTTTATTTTATTTTTTCGTACAAAAATACCTAAAAAGACATTATTGCGTTGTTGTTATTATTGAGAAATAATCAGACTTACGCGTATTGATATGATACCAAATTTCGTCATAAGTAATGCATGAAGCTTTCGAAACGACAAACGTATAACAGCATGCAATTTTGTCTCGTGGGAATGCTTGATATTTTATAGGGTTGTTAACCTCTTTTTCTGTCGACCTATCAAATACTACTGTCAGTCCGTGACTATATATATATATATATATATATATATATATATATTTATATTTACAACGATACATGTAATATTTATACATTATGTATATATAATATATAATATTTTTATTATAATATATTATACACAAATTAAGTGAATCGTTACAATAGTTTTATGTACACGATAGCGTATATGGTACCGGCATGTGTATTGTAATAATAAGCAGGGAGACGTCTTGTATCTATTCCAAAACACGCGGAAAGTGCGCCGGCTATATGGACGGTTAAAAATGTAAGCAAATATGCTCAGCTCCGGTCGAAATAACGGGCGAAACCAATATTTACTCGTAATATGGCTATAGTGAGTTAATTGTCCCGATTATGTGAGTAAATATTGTAATTCATAAATGATAATGACCTTTACTGGGAAACACGCGAAACGCGTAGTAAGTTATACCAGAGCGATCGTATACATATTGCTACTATAGTTGGTTTCGGTTCGGTTACCTACGTCGCGACTTTCTACTTCGTGTCGTACATCAAAGGCGTACGAGTCGTCGATTCGATAAAATCATAACGTATTCAACGCATAATGTTACTATCATTTAAGTTTAGACCAAATCGAATTACGTGCCCACAAACACAAATATTTATTTTATTATATCCGTTGTACCTGTATCATATAGATACAATTTTTTAAGTGCAAATTAAGCAGGTCTCGACGGTTTCAACATTTGTCGAGTTTAATCTTGTACCTACAGGGATACACGCAAGAGTGCAATCGACAATCCAAGTGGTTCCGTACTTACTGTGTAATATAGGTCGGTTATAGAATAAACATATTATACGGAGTGCAGTCGGCGTGACGTACATTTTTTTTTAAACTTTTAAAACCATTTCGCAACAAGTTTTGTGCGTAGTTAAAATCAGCGATCGGGTGCACCATTAATGCACAATACGTATTGTAGACAAATTATAATGCGTGAACTGTGAATATAGATTCGTGTGCATGCATTACTATTGGTATAGTTGGAAACTCTTCGAAAACTACGGAAAAACAAGAAAAAAAGAAAAAAAAGAAATCCCCGGGGCTCGCGGTTTTTCGATGGCCGCGAGCGGTTTATTGTACGTGTCAAGATGTGTCAGATGTTTAGGACACGGAGAAAATAATCAAGCGTTCTCTTCGTTGAAATTCTTGCGAACGCGAAGACCGTACACTATTCTATTAAGCGTCACGTATGGGTTACAAAATTTAACGATCGAGTCATTATAATAAAGACGGGCGCGCGCGCGTGTGTGCCAGTTGATAACATCGGATTTCGCAGTATACTCGTCCATATAATATAATATGCCGTACAGATTATTTAGTAGACAATTACCATATTGTTTCCTCACGAGTATATGCAACGCGTTCGATGATGTATGTACAATAATAATAATAATAATAATAATAATAATAATAATACGTACACAACAATGAGACGGCGCATATTGTGTTTATCTCTCCGGTTACGGTCCGTACACGAGTTACCGTACTACGGCGTACGTCGACATGCGCTGTTACCAGGTCGTACGAATGCACGCATGGTGAAGTTGACAATGGTTTTTTTTTCTTTTTTTTTCGTTGTTGTTGTCTTTTCAAGTTTATACCGGCACAGACGCGAACGCTCCAAATACGTGCAAGACGACTCGTCAAGTCTCTAATCCTGTAATGCATGGTCTTTTCTCCGGAACGCTCGATCGCCCCGCGGGTATACACTTGAAATTAATTCACAAACTTTGTTCAGCTATATTCTTCCCTTCTACCCACCGCTCTACCATATGCATGTACCGTATAATAATATAATAATATGATCGTTCAAATTTCACGTGACATATTTAGAAAAGATGATAAAGAAGATCACAGGAGACCGAAAAAAAGTTCGTTTCTCATCGATCGTTTGTTTGTTTTATTTATTGAAAACTTAACGTTTTTCCAATTATGTTTTAAACCTCAGACGAGTACCGAGAATAGTTAATAAGTATCATTAGAGCTCATCTATATGCAACTGCCACGTGAGATTTGAAGGTCTTTGCGTAAACCGTAAACATGTCATTCACTAAATATTACCATCAATAACGGCATATATATTATGTGCATACAAAATTATCTAAGGTGAAACCGTCTAAGATAGGCTCAAGGAAATTTTGCGTTAAGACAAAACCTCCGGCTTGTATAATAAATAATTATACTACACCATTTGATTTTTACCATAAAATGTATTCAATTTTTTGACAGATGTCATTATAAAACATAAGTACACAACCTTAAACGCTACAACCCACGTGCTTAACAAAAAAATATATACTGAAATACGTAGAAATATACGTCTTATTCGTGGATTCTATACCATCATTGCACGGGTTCCAATGAAAGTTAATAAAGTTGTTGAATTTTAAATATATTGCTTATGTCTGATTGATATCCTAATACGAAATCCACACAAGAACCTGCAATATAAAATATTTAATGTATGATAACTATAAAATAAAAGTAAAGTAAAACGAACAAATTTAACTTAGACTTGATCCGTATGAATAATATTTTTTCTTTGGATCTTTAATTTTTTTTTTTTGTGACTGGTTTAACACCCTTTGCAGTCCATCGCAGCATTCGCTTTGGCATTCGCTCATTACTCGATATTTTACTGCAAGTTATCGCCGGATGCGATACGACGACGTGAACTGCGCATATGTATAGGCTATACGAGTGCGGACCTGGACAAGTACCAAGAGGAGGCGAACACTATATACACTGCGGTACCAGATATGCGTAAATTTACACAACTGCAGCGCTTGCTTTTGTTTTTTCCCCCTTCACATCTTCCGGGGTTTTCTTTTAGTAGATTATGTGCATATAATATAATATTTATTATGGCGGAGATACGAAAATAATGTATACATAGAAGTGTCCGATAAAGAAATAAACGCTGCCGCAGTATCGCCAGTATCTCCAGTTACACATGAGCGTATATAAATATGTACCGAGTGTTTACCAATTTTGGAAACACTAAATTTCTTGGCCGGGTTACATTGGAATAAATTGAAATGTTTACTCACAAGCTAGTGGTACATAAATATTCATTTGACTGAACATGGCTGGTAAAATTATTTAAGAATGGACGAGGATACATATTACTAGCATTGGTCATTCCTTTTAAAACAAACAAAAAAAAAGTTATACGGTAATGAGATAAGTAATTTCACCCCCATGAAAGGCTCGCAGGGAGTTTAAGATTTTTGGCGATAGGACGCTACACAGAACTGAAGTTCTCTACAATCATTCCGTTCAGATGGAAAATACTTCTAGGGAAAAACTTACTGATAGCTGTTTGCGAAGTGGTGCCATAACGAATTCACTACCTACCGACACATAAACCCAAGCATCAGTTTCTCGACGGAAAAGAATTTATTTCATTTCTGACTATAATAATGTATTATTATATTATTATTGTTAATATTGTGAATTGTAATTACTGATTAAATCTTGTAAGATTTCACCGTCACGTCACCCGTGTATACCTATCATGTGCACGGAAGTGTAAAATACAAGTCGCTGAGCGCATCTAAATGGTAGATACGGGTAGGCATAAAATTATAAATATACGTATGTAAATGTATGTATTTACAGTATGATATTATAATATACTTAGATTAAGCGTAATAATGTCGTGATTTACACTGACAATGTTTACGATCAAACATTCAGGAACTTTTGAAACGATATTATTATTACATTTGTGTGATCTTAAAGACTTTAAACGTTTGGGGTTTTTTTTTTTATATATTATATGCTACGATAATATAATTTATGTAATATTTACTACTTTTTATCGTTTATATGTAAATAATATTATATGATGTATTCAAAGTATAGAAAATTACATTACAGTGCATTGCGGATTTCTTGCATATTTTATGATTTTCTCTTAACTGTTTTTATAAATTTACAAATGCGCGTATTGTAATCATTGATAAAGTTTACTATTGAAGGTGTGTATACGCCAAGTTAACGTTATCTATACGTGTCCATGTTCGGAGTACGTACTAAGTATATAATAGTAATAATCCTCTCATAAGCACCTAAGCTTCTCTCAGAATGTTTTTACTTATTATTATCTATTGTATTATTCTATTGTACTCCATGCCCGGTAATATGTAATAAATAAATAGGTATACACACATTTATAATGCACGAACGGCGTTGAATTTTAAACATATTGAGTATATTATTATATTATAATGTCGTATAGGGTATTGATACTTAATTTTCAAACATGATGCAAAAATGATTCACGTGCGTACGATAAAAATTTTTTTAGAGTGTTGTAATTCATTCAAACGGTGTTTTAATTCTATTTTTTTTTTTTTTTGTTTTTAAGAACACGAAAGAGTATTGAGCAGGTATTCTAATAACAATAATTATGATACATATTTATTGCTTAAAAAATAACGCTGCGTTTAGAAGTCTCACGCGTACCTATACCTGACATACTACCTACGCGCACCGACAAACTTAAAGATTTTAAAAAAAGTTAAATGAATTAGTAGTCGACAATAAGTGTGCGAGAACTCATCGAAAGTGTAGGTTTTTCAAATTTTATGATGGCACTGGATATCTTCGTGGAATTCGGTCGTATTGGTTCAATTGCGACGAAAACAATGTAATATCGTTTTAGCTTTTTCCACACCGACTCTGAAACAGTGTCCTTTTATTATAGCGATTCCGTCTTTCGTGTAAGATTCGCCTTTTTTACTGCAGTCGCTCGCTGGACACGCGTAATACAATACTGCACTGTCGGTGTTTTAATTGAAAAAGCAATAGTAATCAGTATAATATTTCGATTCGGTTCTTTTCAAATTAAAATGGAAACATTCAAACACGCCACGGCGACGCACGTATAGTCCTTGTGTTCGCGTTATCGATTTTACTTTTGTTTACAATTATTATTATTAAAATAGTATGGTTGTATAGTTTTTTTTTTTCGATAAAACACCGTACATAAAAATACAATAAAAAGGTGAATTTTTCTCGTTTGCATATTGTTTTTTTTTTTTTTTTCGGAGACAACATTTCGACGACCCGGTGGAATTCTCTCGACGTTCAAACGGGCGTTATCCAAATATTTCTATACAATACAGCAATGTTATACACAGTGACTTGATCACGTCATTAAAAGCGTATGGAATTTTAACGAAAAATATATTTTATTTTTTAGCCAACTTGATTCTTAGAAAGTAATATATTTATTCCATTTTGCCAGTGATTACTATGTTTAACGCATTCTTACAAAATATTATACATTTTACAAAAAGAATAAAAAAATCGAATACTACAAATGTTTATAAATAGCTGGTAGAAGTTTCAAGTTTTTTTTTTTTTTTAAAATAATACTTTTTGAATAATAACAAATATTTGAGATCATTTTTATTTTTTATTTTATTTATATAAACGCCTTCGTATGTCTCAGGTACAGTGATAATACATTTAACAATACAAAATGATATGAAAATAATATAAAGAAGTACAATTTATCCTAATGAAGAAAAACTAACAATTAGATTAATTTAAATCAACGGAATTGCCTATGGGAAAGATAAATACAATTGAAGATAAATCGTTGTAACGCAATTTCATAAAAATTTAAATTTCAAGGTGTTTATGAAAAATTATTTGTAATTTTTTTTATATTTATTTGAGGAAAAAGTTATGTATAACGCTGTATCTTAAGTATATAGTAAGTAATTCTGAATCTTAAGTTTGTAAATGTCAAAAACTTTATACATTTTCAACTACGGAATAAATTGCATATTATCACGATTTTAACAGATTTCGTGAAACATTGAACTTTAGGCGCTTATACAAAGAATTTTATTCACAATTTTTGATTTTTTTTTAATTGCAATAAGTACAATTGTAATTAAAACTTGAATTAAAAATTCAAGATTTTTTGGGAAGTCTAACACTGACTAATTTTTTTTTATCAGTACTATAAAATAAAAAAAATACTTTGAAAACTTGATCATTTGTAGACAACGCTATTATAAATATTTTGTAAAAATTTCAAGTGTTTGTATTTTGCAGTGAAGTGGTTTTACTTTATAATGCCCGTTTTTCATTATTTTTTGGCGATTTTTCCGATCCCCCAAAGTACCAACTAGATTCACTTTTCTTTCAAAAAAGTTGCTTTACTAAGAAATCGAAACACTTTTACAGCTTCAAAATATGATAAGAAATACAAGGATAAATAAAAAGAACATCACATCCTTGTAAAATCAATACATTCATCACTTCGTTTGGAATCTAAATTAAAACCATGAAAACTATATTGTGTAAATTCAGTTAAGAATTTTATGGAATACACCTGTAACGTGTTCAAAATAATATAATATAAAAAGTTATTTTACTAAAACAAATACACATTAGTTGAGCATAATATTTTTCCTCGTTCTAAAATAGAAAAATAAATAAATCATCCGGCACGATACTTATAATAATTATTTATGCGTCCACTGATTTCGCGCATAAAGACGACCATAAAAATATAAAATACAAACAAGATAAATATTATGCTCGGAAATCGTTGTCACTGTCCGCATTTCCATTAATACCACTACTATACTAATAATATAATCGCACTTCCCGTTTTCAATGAACACTGAAAGTGCGGCAATGGTCCTCGTGGACTATAATAATAAATACGTAGTCACTAAACATGTAGTTGGTATTTAGGCACACAACGAAATTTCGTTGTTTGAATGTAATATTATGTTGCACATATAGTTGTCTAGTGTTTTCACAGTAAAAATGCAAAATAAATATATTCAAATACGACGATACATTATGTGTGTATGATGTACCTAGATGTATTATAATATGCGTTATAAAATATAGTTGTTGGATATTATTCCGATGATAATATGAAACGGATTTCTCGTGCCCTGGTTTTATTTATTTTACGAATATTTTGGTTTATCGTTTTGACCTTTTACCGTCTCGGAAGGTACACTTCCAATACAATTCCAATTAATAAATGACACAAACGTTATAATAACTATGTAAATGTTACGCCGTTACGGACCCTATGCAAATAATTCGTCGCTGTATACGCTGGTGCGTGCCTGTATGTTTCAGTTCGCATCTTGTCGCTACTGATTAAAATCGATATATTATTATGGTTATTATTATTGTTCTGGGCACGCGAGTACGTGACGATTTTACGACAATTATTTACAAGTATTTCTAATGCATATTGATTGCATCCCCGGTACTTTTGAGATACTCTCGGCAAGAACCACCCCTATGTCGCGCTGACACAATCGTGTTATTATGTAAATAAATCGCTAAGTACAGAAAGGCCACGTCATGCCATGTCCGGCATTAACACAAAAGTAACTTTGCAGGCTACTTTATCGAATTTATTACCGACAAACACATGGTTTTGTGCTTACGCGGAAAATAATTTATACACATATACTAGTCATAAATTATTTAAAATTTCAATTGTTAACGTTCATATATCATATTTTTAAGAATTTTTTTTACCTACTTATAATATGTAATTTATATGAACTTTTTTGACGTGTTCCACGAACTTAAACGACATCATTGTTTATGTTATAATAAAATGATGGTGAGGGCGGGTGACATAATGATATATTCTCAGCCCTTCATGCTATATAAGATCACTGACCAAGACAAATCAAATATTTTTTTTTCACGTGAAAAACTACAATAACCTATTAGTAAGAATTATTGTAGAAAAAAGACCAATATTTTCTCAACGTTTAATGTTTTCTGTATTCCCTGAAAATATTTAAAAACGTGATCAAATTATGTGTTTTAAAGTTTATTTAGCGGTTCATATAATATATTACATATATTAACGTACAATATTCTAGAACGTCTCGAATTACCTACCACAGTTTAGCATCATTCGCCACCACCACTTGACGTTTCATCAATTCATATCTATTTCGGCTTATTTAAATACATCCACCATTAATCTGTTTTCCTCGCAAAGAACTTACAATACACATAATAATACAATGCACTCACTTTATCATGTCCACTTCATTTATTCTACTTTGTTACGTACAATGATGGAGTTTTTATTTTTTTATTTTACACGTTATACTTCATTAATTTTTTCCATTTCGCGCTACATATTAATCATTAATATTAATATTTCTTTACAAACACTCATGCGCGGTAGAGATTTAGTCACGATTTTCTACCGTGTTCTTTTTTTTACCCTGCCACCGAACATAAATTAGTAACAAAATTGATAATTTATAAAAAAAAAAAAAAAAATATAGTAATATCGCAAGTATGCGATTATGGTGAATAAATTGCTTGCGAGTTATTTAATACTTTCGTTTTTCGTCACGCAAATCGTGTGTCCATGTCGAATACGACTATGACGCGTGAACAGCACGTGTATATCAAATTTGAGTATATTATATTTAATAAATATTATTTATCTAACAAAAAAATAAGAAATAAAATAAAAACAGGAATTTAAAGAGGAATATAATTAGAAAATTAAATTTAATAAATTTAATTCTTAACACTTTTCAGTTTCTCACAGCATTATATTATATAAAGATGCCTTATATCTAATATCGCCTTATTATAATGACACATTTATAAGTATAATTATACTCATTTGTTGTTATTATATATAGTTAATGGTTTCTTCACAAGCCTAATCGATTAAATTTGATATTTCGTCAGTTTACTAATGTCTCTGTCGTTGTCCAGTAGGAATCATTTTCAGAACTTAATGGTGTTTATTCTAAATAATTAGTGTGGACTGCAGCTATTTCGAAATTATGATACCCTCGAGTTTAAATTAATTATTAACGTACATTTTGTTGTAGAAATAAGAAAGGCAATGTTATTAATTATGCGCAAAACGTTTTGAAAAATTTAGAATAACTACGCAGTTTTTTTTTTTATCTAATTTTTTAACCAAATTATAACTCTAGAGGAATGATGAACTTTATCTACTGCAACTGCATCTGCATGTATAAAAGTGTATAATAATTATTTTGCGCATTTTGCATATTTATTATTATTATTATTATTCTTTTTCCAACTATGTGAGTATCTCATGTAATTTACATGATATATACATTGTTAGAATACAGATAGCACAAATTAAATTATTATGTAGAGCAATTCTCTTATAAGTTGTATTTTGTTAAACATTATTATATTATGTAGACTTAATAATCAGACGTATAACAGATGAGTATAGTTCAATGTGAAAAAAATGTAAAATATTTTATGCAAGCAGTAATTATAAATTACAATATTATTACATTTAAGTAAACTATGCGTGTGTCGTAATGTGAAATCAATAATATTTAGTTTTTAAATAATCGATTTCAGACGGAAACTGAAAAATTCTTTTAAGCAAGTTATCATATTATACGAGACAAATACTATTATTGTGAGTAACACCGCAACCGTTTTGTTTGTTAAATGTTTGCGAAATCGGTCGGAGGAAGTTGTACTCGTTTACATAGATGACTAACACAGTGACAATAATTACATGGACAAAACAGCGCAATTTATAAAAAAATATACTCCACCTACAATGAATTCCTAGATTCGGGACGTCGAAAAACGACCGTTTCCGTATGCGGATAGGAACGGACATACGTCATCGTATATTATATGGTTAGTCAGTAGTGTGCGGGTTAGCACAACATTATTCGCCTGTTCGAAAAACGCCGCTGAGTAACGTCACCGTTGCAAGTTGCGTAACCAGCACGTTGGCGCTATATAATATTTGTACTGCATGCGGTTGCAGTGGGTGGGCGGTAATACATATAAATGCATTCTTCTGCTGCAAATCGCAAGTGCACCAAGGTTGCATGGCTTCGTGCATTTTCGTGTATGTGCGAGAGATTCACGAATAGCGGAAAACATGAATCATCATTATCCTCGTCGTCGTCATCGTTACGGTCGCCGCGTTGTTATAATATACGATATAATATTATTATTATTGTTTGCTGCGGCACGCGCGTCCTCGTGGTCGTTCCGGCACGGCGTTCATTGAGTGCTGGAGGCGACGAATGCACACGAGGACGACTTCATAGTTTACAATAATAATAATAATAATAATAATAATAATAAAAATAATAATAATAATAATAATAATAATAATAATAATAATAATAATAATAATAATAATAATAATAATAATAATAATATACCATCGCGCTTATAACATACACACACGCACACTCGCGTTGGTCGTTTGTGATGATAATAACGCATTATTATAATTTTATTGTGATTAGATCTCGTATACAATTTCACCGTCACCCGTATATATATATTGTGCTGCACATTGCCTTGCGATGTATACTAGGGTGACCATACATGCCCTTTAAAACGGCATTGTCCCTTTTTTGATAATCTTGTCTCGTTGTCTCGACAAAATACAAACGGGACACTATTTATTCTGTTTTTAGAAAACAGTCTTGTTTTAACCCCAACATTTTCATACTACGATTTGTAATTCCATATTAGTTGTAAAAGGAAAAAATAAAAGATTTGTGTAAAAAAAAAAATTTCAAATTTATTAATAGTGAAAACAGTTGATAGTGAATTTCATTGTTTATAGTTAAAAAAAATGATAACGATTTTACCTATTGATGAAAGTATTTTCATAATAAAAAGTAAATTATTTATTGTTACTAAAATTGTTTAACATTATTGTATTATACGTCTTATAATTGTTATAATTATATGTATTTTGAAATTCAAGTTTTTTTTCCGAGGAAAATGGAGAATAACAATTATTCCTTTTTTCTCAAAATAGTCACCCTAGTGCTGTATACCATAATCGTGTGGTATGTATAGAAAGTCAAGAAATAATTAATTCGTCGGTGTCATTAGAGAGGGTGGTACTGCGTATGATCAACACATAACGTACGAGAGACAGAAGGGAGGGTAATTTTTCATAGTGTTTTCATTACATGACAGTGAAACTGTACAATATTTCAAATATTTAGTTTGATTTGGATTTTGTTAGAATTTTGATTGTTTCTTCAATCCAATCAAATTTTGTAATGGAATTTCTGGTTTTTTTTTTATACTAATTGGCTCTAAATTTTCATGTAGACCGTAGAGACCGTATTTAAGGGGCGATCAGAAAGGGGCATTATCCTTTGGTATTCTGTGTAAGGGTTGAAATTATTTTTAAGTTTACTGAAAAGAAAGTTTAACGATGTTTTCTCAATCGCGATGGAAAGCTTAACAAACTATAAATTTATATATATATATATGGACGTATATAACACTGTTGCAAGACAGTTATTTCTAATTTTTTTTTAAAATTATAAATATTGTGTGAAAGTGTATACTGAAACGGCAAAAGTTAATCCTGAGCAAGTGGATTTTTATTTAGAAATTCCTGTTTAAATTTCCCACTATATAATGTAGATCTTAGACTGTCATAAGGAATGAGGTAGTAAAATGTTTTCTTTAGATATAAAAGTATGAAATATGGTATTGGTGAGGATATTTGTATTTAAAACAAATAGAAACAATGATTCTAGTTAAAATTATGCTTAATATATCATTATTATAGTAATAATGTTTAATAAATATCGTCATATTTATTTTCCATAACTGCACTATAATTTCATTTTTAGGAAAAATATTTATCGAATATTCAATATTTTCTGCTATTTTTAATGCTTCTATAAGTTGTTAAATTGATCTTTTGAGCTTTTAATGGTTCAATAACTTTTTATACCTATATAAATCATAATGTCTAGGAAAATGTATTTAAATTAAGAATTATGCATCAATGCGCAGAACATGCAAAAAATGTACGTAATAAAATGTTGATATTTTATCGATCATTAGATTTATAAAAAGCCATTGACTGTATGTATATGGCTATGTTGATATCAACATTAATTTTATGCAAAATCTGGCATTTAATTACTACACTTTCATAGCTCATTCATTCGCAATTTATATACTGCCCATTATAGACGAACCCTCTTTAAGTGACTGCTTGTATCAATACTAATCTCAAGTATTAAATTTAAATCCAATGAACGTTTTATTTTCGAACCGTTTAGTTTTATCCGTTTTTCCAACCGTCACGATCATGTCATGTTATTTACACCGAAAACGGAGTACATTTAATATTTCTATATAATAAATCGTTTGTAATTTTTTTGCCCCTGCTGTACTTATGACTATCTTTGAATGCATAATTCCATCGTTATATTATGCATATATGATGAATATTTTTTTCTCTTACAATATTTACTCCACTACTCCACTAAGAAAAAAAAAATATAAAATAACCCGATAAAGTGCTGCTGTGTTTACCGCGGAGTGAAAAATACCTGAGGAATTCACACATAACACGGCTATATATAATAGGTTCATCAATAGGTGCGGTGATGTGCATGATATGACGTAATGTAATCGGATTGTTAATTGATCGGCGAACCCAATGAACAGAACGAGTTTTTTCTTTTTGAGTTCTTCCTTTGGCTCTGTGCAGCTCTATTCTGGATCGGCATAACCATATTATCGTGCTTTGGAAATCTCGGTCAAAGATAAACATTTCGACAGCGGTTTTGAAATACACCGGATTCAATTATCGATTGCACAAGTGCACTACTTATATAGCATAGTACTAGGAGTACCTTTTATTTTTTGTAGTCCCATACGATGCGAACGAAAAATTAGAACTTAAACAATAAAATTCATGTTATACATAAAAGATACACACACACACACACACACACACACACACACACACACACACACACACATACATACATACGTACGTAGGTATATGTACACATATGATACGGTACGGGCTGTCGCAGTACTAAAGTTTCAAATCTGTTTTCAAACGTTTTTATCGTACGACCGGGATTGATCGGTTAAGTAATGGATTAGTGTTATACTACGGTACAATGGACCGAAATTAGGAACTTTTTATTCGGTTTTTGTTGACCACACACACACACACACATTCGCCATGTAGTTTTGCGGAAGCGGTTTTATTTATCCGCGCTAAAGCATTTCCCGTGTTATTATTCGGGGTTTTTCGGAAAATCCATCATTGCCCACCCGGCCAAACACACACCCACACACACACACAAGTACACGTACATAAGGCATGCACGCAGGCAACACGAAAATACAAAAGCTCGAATTGAAATTTATTTACAGATGGATAATATGCTACCATACACGCTAGTCTCGTGACAAACCAACCGGGTGCGCACGGCGGCTAAACGTCGGCGTATAAACAATATTTCCATCTCGAACCCCCGTGGTTCGTGCAGAAAACCGTGCGGAATAGCGGGATAAACACCAATTTTTCCATCCGATTATTTGCCGTCGCTGATCGTTTTGATAGAATCGCACCGGTGATTGGTAACTGCTAAACTGCGTCCAAGGTACAAGTGAACACAAAATCATACATGTTAACTACAGCCAAGTATTTAAGGGCGGTCCCAGTTAGTACACAAATAATTTTAACTTAATTTGCTGAGTATTCAAAATGATCATTTATAATTTAGTGTTCTGTTGTATATAGTTAATTTACATAACAACGAAAACCTTATTACCAGTGCAACATTTATCATCGTGCAATGGAAATGAAATGAAATTATTATTATCATCGGTGTGCTCAAATCAGTTATACATTTTATTTCATCATGTGCCCAAACTAGTTCCGATCTTTCAGGTAAAAATTATATAGCTTGTGCGCAATAAAGTTAAAGTGGTTTCAACTAACCTCAAAATATAAATAACAAAATCACGAAATATCTCTAATTAATAATAATAATAAGTATGTTACAGTCATGTAATAAATAGAAGAAAAACTTAAAATAATGACAAGTAGTATCATATTGTTGATACTTATTGATAATTCGGTGTTTCATCAGTAATATATTTATAATGATAATACATTTTAATTTTTCACACTTTTATGATTTTTTTTTTGTTTTAGAATTTTGATAAAATATTGCAGGTTCATTATAATCGGGGCTCAGTTTACATAAATATTTTGTATTAATCAACTTATTGTTGGAGCGCAGTTTACTTATAACGAGGTAATTTGAGTGAATTTTACGTATGTCCAACCGCTTCATATGAAATCACGAACAGAAAACGTTATGGATCACGCTGTACGATATTAATAATACATGAGATGTATTAATGACATCATGCGGTATGATGTATGATTTTGGAGAGGGGCTAAGATATCTCAACGATTCTATAGAAATATTAATATTTTTTTTCTTTTCTTACAAAACAACAAACAAGAAAATAATAATCATAGTAAAATTTTTGTTTTTAGCGTTCAAAATACGTAGAATACGTGCATAAAACACGTTGTATCGCTATTGCACACGTTTCGTTTTCGCGTTGCACGTGCTAATGTCCGATGTAATATATTTATGCATTATCAAGTTGTAAATAATTCGTCATGTCGTTGTGGATTTTTATATATAGAATATATACCTATCTGTTTTTTTACTTTTGAGATTTCCTGGAAACGATCGACTAATTCGTTTTTGAATAACCTTGTGTCCCATATAAACGTATTATATATATCTCTTCATTCCGAGATAATAATAATAGATGATAATAATAATAATAATAACAATAAGTATATACATTATGTTATTAGACATTTTTTTGCCGCTCAATCGTCGGGCTCCACGTAAATGTGCAGTCACCGTATTTTCGATTCGCAGAAAATAACTCTTTCTTGTTATAATTTTTTTTTCTTTTTTTTTAATCTGTAAAGATGCTGTGAATATCCAGCAACGCGCGTATACGAGTCTTGCGTGTCATTCACGGGCATCGAACTAATAATATTATAATGTTATGTAACTATAATGCGCGGATTACGAGAACGAAACGTTTGGAAGTGTTCGTCGCCTCGGTAAAATCGCGGGTTTAATTCATCGGGACGTGGTATTCGAAATGGATACCAGGATACCTAATATAATATAAACAGCTGTGATTAAACAAGTGAGTGAGAGAAAAGAAAGAGAGAGAGAGAAAGAGGGGGGAAATGAATCGCTACCAGATATATGATGTGAATAAAAACTGGTCACGAATTGAAATTCAGCCAAATCGGTTTATCGTGTTAACTGGTCGAGTACAATGTAATATATTATTATACAGTTGTACAAGGAAAACTCCACACGCGTTACGTATTTGGTCGTACGCATATTATGACGTGTTATATCTAGGGTATACAGTCCATATACCGGCGGTACGGCGACGAGTGCGGGAAAACTGTTTGGCAAAGAAACATAATCTTATTTCATATTCAATAAGTTAAAAAACATTCACTTGTACATAATAATAACACGGTTGTTATAATATAATATCAGTGTGCATATGGATGAGGAGTGTTATCAGTGTTATAACGCCCAATTGAAAAATACGCTGAATCAAACCAATACCTATAATATGTATTGCGGGTGTATTTTACAGTGATTGTTACGGCCGCGGTAATAATGTTATGCAGTGATAAATGGAAACGTTGCCGTTGCCCTGTTGGTTCGTTTTAATTTAATTTTCAACTTTTTTAGATAAGACATTTGTAAAGGTCGTACACGTTTCGTTCCAATACGTTTAAGTCAATTACTTAATTTCGTAAATGGTTATCGTTTGGTATTCGGACGCCACAACAGACGTCTGGAAAATGATTAATGAAAACGCAGAGGATTTATTAAATTAGAATATTCAAAGCACGGCCAATTTAGTCACGCTGACAGGAATTTCGCAAAGGCGTTTTAATATATTATATAGTCATAAATTATAACAGTGTTTAATACTATAAAAGTCTAAGAAATGTACTCATCAAAGCTTGGCGCTTCTACGCAACCTCTTCAAACGTTTCAACTGTACATAACTTCTCGCCGTTTTCAGTCTGCATGGTGGACTATGCTTTTCTAGTTATATCATGTTCGTTATTCAAACCGTTGTCATTCACCTCCTAGTCGTCAACACGATACCGGACGATTCATTTTCAACTTACATATCATATACGCGTGTGCGTGCCACTTATCGGTCAACACTAACCGTATCAAATAATCTCTGGTAAATGAACTTCGACTTAATTAATACTTCTTTGCAAGTGGATAATCGTCCATTAGCTTGCAGATATGGTGGAGTAAACTTAAGTTGTATTTATGAAAAAAATATCTTATTTTTCAATAAGCTTACGCCATCATTTTCTCTCGTAAAAAAATAAAAATAATCGTTTGTCGATTAAGGACGGCCGAATAATACTCGGTTAGGTTATTTTACAGAGTATAAAGGCAGAGTTCGGGTCGGATTTATCAAATAAAATTCCAACACAAAACTTTTCGATAAGGAAAGGCCAATTATTTCACTGTAGAATTCGTTTTCGATTGCAAGTCGTATACATAGATTTATCTTTATTAGATAGGTGGCTTTCTCATATATTATTATAGATTTAAATCCAAACTAGTGTGACTAGTGATGAAATAAGTGCGGTTAAAAGGGAATCGTCATTAATTAGAATTCGTACCGTCGTCGTAAGTATAATATTATGTAAACAGAAGTATTCACGTTTTCAGTTATTTTTTAGATTTTTCGGTTACATAACAATTAACAAATGAATATAAAAGGATTTTAAAAATTTCAACATTACACAACAAATTGTGTTTATAAGACGTCTCGTGAGGCAGATGCACACTTTCAATTTTTAGAAATCGGACCCGGCGGTCGTATCTGAGAGAAACCTCACATTTTCTCTTAAGAAAGACAGCAGTATAAATATATATTTATGCGCTGTTTTAACCGAAAACTTGAACCACTAGATGAAGACTTATGAGTTTTTAAATTATTTCTACATCGTGTTTAAAAGTGATTCATATTTAAACAACAAAGATTATATGCCATTTTGTCATTGTTATTAATATTAATTTACGTACGTACCTGTAAAAAAAAAAAAAATGCATTATTCGAAGACGTTGCCTTTATTTTTGATGTACCATCAAACAGTATACAGAAGTTATTCAAGAACAGCTGGTATTTTTCTCACTGTTCTATACATCCGTACGACTTCGGTATAATGTTTTCCTCGCTAAATGATTTTATCTGCACCTTGGTTATGATTCACTTTTCCACTTTTTCCGCCGTCTCAGGTACAATTATTTATTTATTCTATTATTTGTTTATGTTTTTACTCTTTTGGAGTAATCGTGGTTATATTTTTCATTCTGGCACACGGAACCGGCGGATATTCCGGTTTAATATGCTGTAATCTCCTTGTATTATTATAATTTATTTATCTTAAATTAAACATATTCCTGCAACACTTGTTAAGGTGAATGTTCGTATTGCGAAGACTGTGCATCACTATAGAGTATAGACTATAATATTATAGTGATTGGTATGTTGAATTTTGTCTTTACTAACAAGTACAAAAAAGTGCGGAAATTGACTCGTATTATTTCTATCATACATTACTACAACGCATAGTTTAAATTTATATCTTAAAAAATAATTTTTTAGTAGTAAAATTAATTAAAAACTTGTATGGATTACAATACATAATACTATAGTACTCGACATTTTGTCAGTGATAAGAAAACACTTTGGTTTAAAGATATAGTGTTGGTTAATATTTCAACACATGGTGCAAATTTAACTATGACTAATACTAATTCTACTGTAATAGTTCAGCATTGGCGTTTTAATAATGTTTTGTCTATGAATCGTTTAAATGCAAACCTATCCAGGTATTTATGGCGTCATATTATCTTATATATTATTTTAATAACATTATGTTAATAATTGTTCTCATCGCCTAATTTTAATCATATCATGTTTTATCGAATTCTGAAGCTAATTAGTAATTGAAGTAAAAATAAAATTACATTCCACAGATACAAATGAATTGTCACATATCGTATGTTTATAATAATTATATCTAATTATATACATACGTGTTATTCTACGTAAATACGATTTGTATAAATAAACGATAATGATAATAGAAATAGGATTATAACAAATGTATTCAATGATATTATTATCTGATTTAATTAGTATGGTATTTAACGTTATATCGTTCATGCCAACATATTTTAATCAATCAATTGTACTAAATAAATAGGAAACGGTCTTTAAGGAAAACACAAAATCTCGCTAAAGTTAAATTGAATATATTTTTTTTTTTTTTCGTAAAATATACTGTTTTATTGGACATTTTTGAACCAGATGTAACAACTTATTATTATTCCAGCTGTGACTGCATCTATTTAAATGTGATTTGGCGGTTATTGTCATTAAAAAGTAAAATAAAACTTATTTAGACGTTTTTATCGAATAACTTTTGGCTCAAATAGATATTTATTGTAGCCTTTGGTTTAACGAGTTTGCAGTGGTTGGTGAGATGAACCCTGTGGCGGGTGCAGGGGGGAAAGAGATAAACGATACGAGCACTTGGACTTTGTCCACCGCTGCCGGTAGACTTTCGAACTGATTTGGGGGATTGGATCGTGGAGATCTAGGAAATTCCTGGCGGGGAGTTTGAACAACTATACACGCACATTCGCTGAGCACCCGCTCATTGAGCAAAGCACGCCTTGCCGCGCTAAAACTCGAACCTAAATCGTAACTTTTAATTGCAAAAATACACGCCCTGGCCCGTGTAAAGTAACTGACGACCTTAAATGCAATATATGAATACGTATATAGATATTGGTCCTCGACATGTGCGTGGTAATATTAATATATTGTCATATTGTATCACCGCGAACACACTCGCTGCCCGTATACTCGTAGTTTTACGCCAAAAGTGCGACGGGTCACGAGGATTTCGCGCCCCAAAGGATTTCATATCAGCTACACTCGCGAGACAATCCCCTTTCCCCGGCGCGTTTAAGATTACAAGAGGCATATTTTAATCGGACCTTTCCAGTCCCGATTTATTCCAAAGCATGTCCTAAAACCAAACGCGACGGCCCGAAATAATACCTAATATTATATACACACCTGTACAACGTTGCTTTTTATAGTTGTATACATAAATCACTAAATGTAAATAAATATTACAAGCACATGTCCCGAATTTTAAAAATGTCCAAAAGTTGCACCAAAAACATACATATATGTTTGGTAAGAGAATTCCATTTTCAATGGAAGTAAATGACATTATAAATAATTTCTTACTAGTATCAATGCAATAGGACCGTGTTTGCGCCAATCATGCCGTATCTAATTATACGTAATGATTAATTCGATATTAAAACAAGTGAATTTTTTTAAATGTTTGACATGGGCCTTTTTTGCAATATTATAGCGATTTGTAGCAAATGCATGAAAACATGTAAGGATGCGGTTTTTCTTGGGTTCCATAGCGATATCACAATGGTATCACTCTGTTGGCATGAACAGACACTCCGATTTCACGCGGCGAAGAAACATCTACCGCTGTATACCGATTTCACGTTTAAATTGAGATAAACGTATGGAAAACCCTAAAAAGGTATTGATAACGTGTAATATATTCTATGGGCAACGCAGGATATTTTAATTTTCTATCCACGCACTGACCGGCTGTGGCTGCGTTCATATACGAGTGCCCCACTCTTTGTCTAATTTGTCAACTTTGACGACAGACGGCTATAATTGTGAAAAATCCTATGCGTTAAAAATTGTGGTTTGAAATAAATTTCAAGATTTATATGTTTTTCCAAATTCGGTTATCCATCCACCTCTGCATGTAGTGAACAACTGAAAAATTTATTAAAGATTACCGTTAACATTATTTTTAAACAATAACTAACTTTTATTGTTTTTACGGAAATATTATTTCGACGAGGATATAAGAACCGCGCGCACGCATGAGTGTGCTCTCATCGTAATGCGATGTGTTTTCTGAGCGAAGTATCAAATGCAATCATACAAACATTACGATTACGAATAATAGAAGTTAGTATGTATTTGATAATAGTTTAGTTTGGATTGAGTTTTTATTAATTCACACATTTTACACAGTAGTATGAAACGTGAGCATATAATATGTTATAATATAAAATAAATTATAATTAACACTTTTTAAATCTAAAAAACAAGTCTGAATTTAGTACAACAAACAATTACTTTAAAATTAGAAGTAAAAATCAATTTAAATTTAATCAATATGTTCTCGCATTAATTAATATTCATATATATGGCTGCATGTTCGAAATATTATTATTGTTAAAGAATTGACTGGAAATTTCATATTTTTATTATATACAGTTTATAAAAATGAATACGCACTCACGAAAATATCCCTAATGAAAAATTATTTAATGTTAATTTTGATAATAGAAATATAATTTAAAACTTGACTCTATGGAACAAGTTGTAATGCCTATACGTACACTGCAGTGGATTACTGAAAAAAGTTTGCCTTGTAAACATTTATTATACAGGTTATTTTATCTTCAAACTTTTTCAAAAACGTAAAAGTAACAATAACTGTACATTTTTAAAACTAATTATACAGTTAATATGATGATTGTTTTTTCACTTCAAGGATATGCACAGAGATTAACAAAGTGGAAACACAAGCCTGCCCTTACACCCTAATAGTTATAATGTATACGATATACATATGTATTTTAAGGTCATTTTCAGTGAGTAATAAATTGAAAATTTTAATGGTTCTATTATGTTATTTATGCAGAAACTGAACAAGCCAGGTGAGTTTTCAGTAATAATTGCAAAATTATTTAAATTTTTTTGGATAAAGGTGTGTGCTTAACACGAAAATACTATATTATTTTTGTTATTATGCTTATTTGTTATTATAGTAGATAAAAAGTATGGAACTACTCTACACCAGTATGATTTTATAATGTTCTCAATGATAAATTTACAATACAAATGTAATTTAAACTAAATTAACTATAAAAATAGAGATAAATAAGTACTATGTTCTATTGGTATGTAGGATTAAATTTTGGTATAAAGTTACATTTTTTCAATATTTAATCAACATAATATTAAAAAAAAAAAAAAACACAACATTTTGTATGTATATTATAATCATAAGTTTTGCTAGTTGTTGAGCCCAAATTTAATTTTGTTTAAATAAACGTGATCAGATTTATAATTTAAAAATAAGTCATACATAGGACCTATAGGACTTCAATAAAATATTTATGTTTTGGAATATGATTTGCCATTCGTCTATATAAGATACAAATATTAGGTTATAAGTTGGTAAAATATGTCGCATATCGCGATTGAAGTTTTTATAGTTATACTTAACGGAAGAAAGTTATTTTTTAAAAGTCTTTTATCCTTTAGCCATGCAGGTTTATAAACATCGATTTTGTTTTAAGAGGACATCATCTTTGTAATGGACAGCGATAGTCGAGTATAAGGTTTCGAACTATAATATCATTATATTAAACCTATTGGAATAAACTTTATTATTTGGATTACTATTACAACATTACCTGGATTACCTTTCTTAGCATATAGTTTCGAAGAAATCGCTTTTGATTTTTATCCAAAGTAAAAATTGTTATTCAAAACGTGAAAAAAAGAAAAATCACCATTAAAAATTCGAGAAACTGTTAAATATTCAAATAACGTGTCATAAATGTCGTCAAAACCATTCCTTATTTTTTTTACATAATAATGTAAAGGATAAAACGGCCAACAGCTATATACTTTAAACATACACAAGATTAAAAAAAAAAAAAAATTCAGTAACAAAAAAACACAAGTATAAAACAACTGGTTAAATCGTGAACAATGATAAAAACAAGTGGCGTAATAATAAACTAATGAAAATCATAAAATTATCGTCAAGTGTGCTCCAACGAAATGTTCCGTTGTCGTTTGTAATCAAGTTTAAACTCGGTACAGAGAGTATATTATATATATATATTGTATAGCGTTGTAGTGTCGAAAAACAGAAGAATGAACACGAAAATAAAAATATTGGTAAACGTATGTATGTACATTGTTCGGTGCTTTTTACTTATCAATACGTTTAAGATACCGTGCTAATAGGTATATGTGACACTATATATTATGTAGATAGTTTTCGATGAGTACGCTGGAAAACTATAATAAATACTACGTAATATAATATATTGAACCGAACCGTTTTTAATAAAATATTTGAAAAGAACGGTTCGCGGTGGAAGCGTTAAGCGGAGTCGGCGAAAAACTTCCATTAGCTATTTTTCCTATACGCTGCCGCCGTGTGAATGCGTGTGCCCGTATGTGTGTACGGGTTTTGTGTGTTATGCGTTAGCGTGTGCGTGCGTGAATTTTCGTATATTTGTGTGTGTGTGTGTGTGTGTGTGTGTGTGTGTGTGTGTGTGTGTGTGTGTATGTGAGTGTCTGCGTGCGTGCGCGCGCGCGTGCGTACTGTACAAAGCGGAAACCAACATGACGAGATGACATCACGCAACCGTCATTAATAACGTACAGCGACGCAAGTACGTTCCATTAATAAAACGAGAGAACGGACGACGAGTAGCAAGAGGGGTGTAGGTGTCAAGTATAGCAAGAGGTGGGAATGAGGGGTTAGTGAGGTAGAGGAGAAGGATAGCGTGTGGGACGAGAGGGCAGGATGGATGTAATTCTGGTGCGCGGGTCATCATCAATTGACCGGGAAGAGAGAGAGAGAGAGAGTGAGAGAGAGAGAGAAAGAGAGTGAGTGAGCGAGTGAGAGACTGATGGTGTAGCGGCGGAGCTGCAGCGGTAATACGAAGGAATTTTTAAATTGCACAGGCGGAAGGTCACGTTCCGGTTACACTATTAGATACAATCTAAACATGTCATTTTCGTTTGATGAACGGGGCCGCGGCAGGGTGGAGGAGGAGCTCTTTAGGTTAGACCTCTGGGACTTTATTAATTAAATAAAATCGCTAATTGCACCGCGTGCTGAACTACGGCGCATGCTATCATACGTATACAGTTTAAATAATAAATTCCAATCATTGTCACGGTTATCACTAATTTCACATCGTATTATATGTCGTATGTATGCAGTTATCCAAAACGTACGTATGGTATATTACTATAATCCTTCGTTCCTGCATCCTGCGGGGCAGCGTCATCGTACTACTACTACTACTACCACTACTACTACTACTACTACTACTACTACTACTACTACTACTACTACTACTACTACTATGAGTGTGTCAACGTCCGAAAAGGGTAAAAATAATGTCCAACTCGATCCGTCAAAAATATTGATTTTACGTCGTTACGCGTCGAAAATGCTATTGTTTTACAAGCAACCGCCACATAATAACATGTTTTATTATGTTTTATTATTATTATTATGTCATTGCACCATAATGTTTTTCGCCTTCGTCTCCATCAAACCACTGCGGCTTTTCTTCCCGTATCATCCCTCTGTTCTTTCGTCCTTTTACCGATTCTGCCTCTTCGCCGTTTATCGCGGGAAAATATTAAACCTTTCTGTATTATATTGTATATCATATGATATGCGTGATGTTAAATCCGAGATCTGGAAGCATTTCTTCACACCGCAAGTCAAGATAAATGCGATTTTCGTAAATTCCATTTTGGTTAGCGTGCAATCGCATTGAACAATTATCGGGTAAACGATCCACGTGCGCTTACAACACTTAACGTACCTATATCATGTTATGGACATTATTATATTATATATTTCTGTGCCTTTACATATAATATGTATTTATGTACAAATTTACCGATTTATGCGGTTATATTTCCACACAACGCGGTCTAGTTGTTCTCCTCCCACCCCTTAAATTATCGATCGTTGTTGTCGTTTAAGTAGAATATGTAACTAATACCGTTTATTTCCATATGAAATTAATTCTATATATTTCGAATCAAACGTGTTAAATGCCATACATACGATTGCGTCGTACATGTTATGATTTTATACGCGTTGTACGGAAAACCACTCGAAAGCAAATGTTTTATTATCTCTAAAAGATATTTAAACTTAGACAATAGGACTAATGCTTTTTACTTCCAATGGTACTGATTCCAAGCATTTACCTTTTTTAACAGAAAAGTTCGTTTTAAAATCTTCCTACAGCAGTTTTTCTAATTTTAAGACCAAACAGTGAACAATATCATGTTGCATTTTTACGTGCAACCATTTGTACCGTAACAATTTCTCGTCACAAGGCTTGAAAATTCAATTCAAATCCAACCAATATATACCGTTTTATCAAGTATGTGGCATTAATAAAATCTTTTGTGATCAAAATCGTGTTTTTATTTGATGGTTCTTTGATTCACAATTGCTTTCGAGTGCCCACAATAATGATGTACGATCGCTATAGTATAATATCTGCCATATACACAAATTTTTACTAACGTCTAATTTTATTCTCAGTACATTCACAAATGCAATTGACAAAGGAAAATAATTCGGTTTCCGAGACCTTTCTTAAATCCGGAATTTTACTGCATCGGTATAGATTTTTAAACTCTCAAATATTTATAGTTCTTATTAATGCATTGCATCAATTCATAATATAAATTACAAGTGCAACATAATATTTTGGTTAGATTTTTTTAAGAATTTTCAAAGATGTTCAAAATTAATAATCGTCAGTGATTCTAAAATTTTTAATATCCGAAAACCTTATAAATCGAAACAATTTTCATCAAATTTTGCTTTTTTGTTTCGCTTAATATTTTGCCGTACATTTTTAAGTAGGATAGTTGCGCAATGCAATCTCTGATGGTAATATCTCACGTGGTTGTAATGTCTTAAATATTACATGATTGATGAGACCAGTAAAATTGCAAAGTCTTAGTGAATTTTTAGTTTATTTCAACGTCGCCCGACCAGAAACAGTTTTTGAACAGTGGATGCCAATACTTATTAGTTATTATAATTACTAGTAAATTGAACCCAATGAAATTTCTCTGAACGGTTGATGGACTTCTTTTCAAAACTTGCTTTGAACTTTGAAGTAGTAAGTATATTTATTTTTACCTTTATACAATTATGTACCGTAATGAGCTAAGGGATTTAGAATTATCGTTAAATTGTACTATAGGTACATTGGAGATTTATATTTTATAAAACATCATAGAAACGCTTTTGAAACCGTATATGTACTTCCGGGAGCTCTGCAGCAATCCCGTTTGTCTTTAATTAAACTATTATACGGTTGTATAGTACTGCACTCTAGTAAAATAAATTTTAGAAATAGTCTCTGTCATATTGTGGATTCCAAAATACGTATATTAATTTCATGAAACAGAAATGCTGAAAATGTCGATTTACTCAATGTATTATCAATATCAATGCATATTATTTGATAATAATATGCATGTGATGATTCATGGTTATTGGTCAATTAATTTGAATTGCAATGAAACATTTCCTAATATTTATACGTCTACGTGTTGCATACTGGCTTACAAACGACGACGACGATTCAGATTTTTATTTTTAATACACATGCATGGGTACTAACGATATCGACTCATTGTATTAATTATTATTACTACGACAAAACGTCATAAACGTTATGTTACGGGAAGACGTGTTTCGTTTATTAAAATGTTGATAATACCATTATTTTATGTGTATTACTTTAATGGGTTTTTTATACACGGTGCGCGTTAAAAAATAATAATTTCATTCAACAACCCGTAGTCGGGTTTGTGTTGTACGGATTTAAAGCTTGCTTATAGTCACAGTAAAATATTTAAATGCGTCCGTGATAAATGAAATGGACCTATACACGGACGGGAGCGTGTACAATGCCATGCCTAACCCGTTGCGCAGTGTGCGGTGCACTATGATGAATAAGTTAGAAGGCGAGTACCCTCGAAATGATACGATGTATAAAATGCATGATATAAATATTATACAAAATATGAGGGTCGATGCAGTGCAGTCGGATACGCATATTTGAAAAGTCAAAACTATGACAAGCGCAGCGTAGTGTTCTACTACGTTACGGTGTGTACATAATAATAATTTTAACTCGTCGCCATGAATCGCCATGAATTGCCCTTTTAAAATATGCGCACTCGGCAAACGAAAGCGTGCAGTGGATATTCAACAGTTGTGAATATACTATATAAAATATTATCGTCTAAACAAATCGGGAAAAGCGAAAAAATCTTGAGCACGTGCTGATTCCGTGGCTTCCTACGACGCATATACGTATATAATAACAGGGGTAGGCAAGTATATATACCTAACTACTAATTTCTAAATTAAGTCCGGAAGATACAAATAAAGAACAAACGAAGTCTAGAGATGAAAAAAATGTATTGTTCAGTATATTATTATCCACAATGGTAATTTTTAAGACGTTAAAAAACAATAACCATATATTAAATAGAATGTATTCTGAGCCGATATTAATGCAACGAATTAATTAATATTACTTTTTTTTTGTTTATTATTTTTTTTTTTTACTATCGTAAAAATCGTTTCAAAAACATGGAATTGGCTTGTAGACCGTCAGTTTTCGATCGTAAGTACCTATACAAATATCAGGAGTAACAGGAGTATAGCATTAAAAAACTAAACACGTCCGAGCCACGCGTGATGACAGACAATAATATTATAATATTCTACAGTTTTGTATGCAAACACTTTACGGTATCAAAATTAGTCAATTTTATTTTTATTGACTTATCGTTGTATGGTATATTAATTACATTATTATTATTACGGTGACTGGGTGAGAACGATAGGCGCGATCCAACCCATATGCGCTATGTACTCTACCATTGTGCCTTGTGCCGAAATTGTCAGCATGTTACTTATGCACTATGAAATGCAAACAAAACGCTATACCTTATACCGAGGGATGGGAAAAGAAATCTGATGAAATCTACTGTGTTTTTGAAGGCTAATGGGATTCCCGGTACCTACACGATAAAATATGGCCATGGAATAATCATATATAAAATACATATATATATATATATATATATATGATATATATCATATATCATGCATATATCATATATATACGCAGCCATGCAGGTGAGGTGACTTCATCACCGCGGTTTTTGAAAGCTCGTCGAAACATCTAAAAAAACCCGTTTGGTCATGTGTGTCACTGTTAATATATTTTGACATTAATTGTGTGTCCAACTGTTGAAGTAGTTTGCAAATAATATCGTACGCTTATGGGGTATAGAAAATCAACGTAAATATGGCGACAACGTGTCGAAAAATGGTTTTATCGTCATCGTTATTGGACCGCGTATATTATTATAATCGAAAAATAGACGTTTTAGGTTGTAATAAACAATTTAGGAATACGCGATGCCGATAAAAATAACGTAATTTTATCAAAACTGTCTGTAGTCTTAAAAAAATATAGTTTATCCTTCGAAAAAACCAACTTCTTACAACACGGTGTCATTTCGCGGTAATCCGTACTACGACGGCACGCAACGGTAATTATTTTTCGTATCTAAAATTATTTTCCTACTAGTCGGAATTTATACATTCAGACACTGCAAGATAACACCGGTGTAATATTTGCGCAGTGTTTTGGCTTACATTTTGGTGTTTTTTTTTCTCTCTCTTAAGCGATACAACGTGAACAATCAATAATTCATACAATTACGATGCGATTTTGTAGTTATTATGAAATACACGTGCTTTAAATACATTCTCAAATTTTTGTTGTAATCACGTGCCATATAATCATATATAATAAATGCCATAGAATAAACATAAAAAAAAAATCTATATTTATAACAGTCAAAACAAAAACTACGGTGGGTGACTGTACATTTTGTGTATAGTATTTTATTAATATGTATATACAGTGCGGTTGCAATGATTCGGAAATCCGTGTACGAACTTCATATTATTATTTAGAAGTCAGGCAAAGCGTATATAATAATGTGTGCATAATTTACATCACTATAGGTACGTTATCGAGGTTACTAGCACGTCTTGTCTGACTTGTCATCACATAGTATACCGAAATCAATAGTTTTAATTATTGTGTTACCACATAACACTATGCATATGGAAATCGTCGGTGGCTTGGTGATGGCGGCGCGAAGCAATCATGTTATACCACGGTGCACACCGAACTTACGAAGACTTCTTCAATTTATATTACGTATTCCATCGGTGGTCGCGTGACGTAGGTACGCTCTCATAGACAAACCGTCCGTCGGCCAGGAGAAGTTGTGAAAATGAGGGGGGGCAGGAGGTCAGAATGAGGACATTCTTCCCGGTGCCGGATCTTATGTGACCTCTAGTATAATGTAGTGACATGCGGAATGAAACAGTTAATGAAATGCTAAGACGACGTATAATAACAATGACCGTCTCAATAACGGTTGTTTTTCACACTTAATATTTTCGAGCTTAATTTTTTCCTCGTTTCCAAATACTATAATTACTTCATCCGATAAATTTATTCTTTTCAGCTTTTTTTTTTTTTTTTGACTAAAGTGTACTTTTTCCCATAAATTATGACTTGCTATTTTTAATTTATACTATTCAATATTCATATCTAATATAAATATTTCTTCAAACGCATTTTTTTATCGCCAAATCTGGATCATCAAGCCTTTAATGGTGTAAAGCTCTTGAAGTCACTATTTTTATTTTATTTTTTTTAAATTTATTATTTAATCAAAAACATTTCCGTCGGCTATTATTTTTAATTGAAATCCGATACACATAATATTATTCAGAGTTGTAAATAAACTCCGTTGTAATAAACTTCGAACTTTCTTGTACACCCTTTGCACCGATATGTTTACGACAAACGATTATGATAAAAGGACCATAAAAATTGTGTTTTGTTCTTGCTTTTACATGACAATAATTATTCAATCTCTCATACGAAAACAATCGGACCGCAATTGCATGTTTGCACAGTCATCCGCAGACGCGCGGTCGTTTCGCTGTATGCGTATTATATCTGCAGTGTGCACGACCAACGGGTTAACGTATAGCTGTTTTACGGATTACGTATTAGATCTAATTACAATTGGACTCTGAATGAATAAATTCTACACTGCGAATATTCCAAATGGGGATGATTATAACGGCTGTGTATAATCATAATGTAAACATTACGGTCGGACGATATGGCAATGCAGCGGCGGCGACGCAGCCCCGAGTACATGCGCATACATGGTATGTACAGTACATACATAATACGTATTCATATACATATAGGGTGTCGTGCGAATATTAACCATTTTGAAGTGACAGGGATAATGCGAGCCCCACTGGTCTGCCACTTGAAATTAGCAAATCCCCGCGGGACACCCGGTATATGTATAATATCTGTATATGTTACAAATACGATTAAAAATGCAGATCGAGCTCGTCCGTTGCGATATTGACATAAAGTATTATGTACTTACGAGGGATAGCCCAGAGAATAAACTAAATTGACCCGAACCACTCGTACCTTTTTAATCGAAAACGCCCTCGTAGAAAGTTTTCAACCATTTAGTCCGCGGCGGAATCCCCATCTGATAAATGTCCACGGGTTAGCTAAACGGAAAAATGAATCGAACTTTTTCTGAAACTCTCGGGCCGTTTCGTCGATAAAATATTTGAAAATTATTGCAAAACAATAATAATTTAATTTCTTTCCGTCTTCTATGTTTCCCTTGTTCGCAGTTTTTACGAAACGATGCGATAGCTATTCAAGTAATCGATGGATCGTTTTATTACTTTTTCCAACTTTCAAAAAAGTAAAATAAAATAACGTGTACCGATTTTAGACTTACTATTACATCTTAGTACACAAATAACAGTGTGGTGTATAAATATTTTAATTTGAATGTGATAAAAACGATTGCATTCGAAAATCAATTCATCGAGCAGCATTCTGCTCACCCGAACTTTGAAAAAACTATATACTTTAGGTATGTAGCATAAAAAAATTAATTTTGTGATATTCAATCTACAAAAGTGGTGTACAGAATTTCTCGAACTTTTTTATGACTCAAATGTGTTTCAAAAAAATATCTCAAAAAACCATCAATATAACTAAATCTGTTGTAGATGTGCGTGTTCTGTGGCCTCTACGAATAATAGTTATTGAAATACGGCATTTAAAATCGATTACTCAAATCAAAATAGCCTAGTTATATCTCCTCTGACATAAATTCTTACATAATATAGTCCGCCGTCTATCGGTAAAACTTGTCCATTCTTGTCAATCACTGTCAATTTTTGTTGGTATATATTATGTATATTACAGTTTTTCTTGTATCACTTAAGAAAAAAGGTCTACAACGGATATTAGATTTTTAAAATAATATTTATTAATATTAATCTACTTACATAATATTACTCCAGTTCTAATCTATGAAACAATTACAGTATTGTTAAAATAAATCAATTTTACATTCATTTTTTTTGTAGGAACAATATTTTCTTTAAATTTAATATCCATAAACATTTAAAAATGTCAACAACAACATGTATTTGGTGTTCAGAAATAAATATAAAGTTAAGAAAATAATTAAATGGTATTTTTTACGGAAACGAATATAAGTATATATAAACATAAGTAGTACTTATATAGTTTTCTTGTTCTATTTGACACTTTTCTTTAAACTTATTCGCACGAATGATCCTCGGCATAATAACATGGATATAGCGTGTTGTGAAAATTGTGAATTTGTGATCACTGTTAATTTAACTTCTTTTTTTCTTGTTATTTGAATTACCCAACATGGGTTTTGTGTTCCACTCAGTTTTGATTACATTTCTTGCTTTAAATTTTTAATTTTGAAGAAAAAAAAAGAAAAAAAACGAATTCAATTTCAGGGCTTTAATATATTTCCTATACCACGTCCGATGGCATCCCGCCCTACCTTAGCCAGTTCGCCTCGAGCGCTCGTACATATTGCGTGTTATTATACGCATTTATAGACGATAATG
The DNA here is from genome assembly GCA_025469195.1 of Chaitophorus viminalis. NCBI lineage: Eukaryota > Metazoa > Arthropoda > Insecta > Hemiptera > Aphididae > Chaitophorus > Chaitophorus viminalis. The sequence continues at coordinate 96,137 of JAIPRK010000504.1, forward strand.
AACGGGAACGTCGGGAACGCAACGATGGTCGTCAAAATCCTCCATAATATTTTCCGGAAACTTTGAAAACGAGATCTCGGACGAGTGTTAAAGATAGTGATGGCAATGAGGTAGACATGGGACAAAGAGAGGTAGTGTATGGTGTGACGAAGAAGGAGGAAGGGAGCGACCGAAAGGGAGAAAAATCGATTAAACGAACATTATTTTCGCATTTATCAAACGCGGATAGGATAAGGTGGTGCACCACGCGTATAATATAGTGGAGGCGGTGCTGCGCAGAAAGGGTAGAAGAATCGTTAAGAAATTTTATCCGGAATTCGTGTACATATCCACGTGAAAGATATTTTATTAAGCGTGTCTATACGGTTATATTCGTACACACCAGCAGTAGGACCAGCAACCTTACGTATGCATGTGCGCACGTATGTGTACACGTATGTGCATATACATATACGAGCCGGGAGTAAAAACCGTTCTGGAATCGAAGAAAATAATACACGTCTAACCCTCAAAGGAATGTAGAACATAATATATAATATACGCGCATGATAAAAACCCGGCACAAACGACAAAACGCTTTCTACACACACACACACACACACACACACACACACACACACACACACACACACACACACACACGGTCACACGGTCACACGTATCACTCGATCGCTAAGAATTTTTTATTAATTTTTTCCCGTTAAAAACAGAAAATTTAAAAAAAAAAGATAAATATTTTATCCGATAGTTATTTTCTATTTTTTGCTGACGAATAATAATTGATATCACGTGCAGTACATGCGTGATTCAAACCAACGAGCGCAGAAAAGTAGTAATCAATGATGTGAATAAAAAAACATTATTGATCGCGCACTTGTAAGTGAAAAATAAGTTAAAAGATGTACCGTTTATATATATAATATTATACTCTATATTATCGTCTATTATTATTTTGCTGCGCTGTTATAGGCATCGTCAGCCGTACATACGTGTACACCTTGTGGCCCACTTTAATGAGAATGAATTAATTTTTTAACCTATTTCCATGTATATGTACTTCTCGAATCGTATGTGCGCCGAAAACCAATATACTGGTACTCTAATCCGTTGTACAACTTATATGACGTAGAAAACAAACAAAACAATGATTAAAAACTTAACTCATATAACACAGTATATAATATTGTACAAGGCAAATATCGTTAAAATGGGGATCGCTTAAATACCAAAAATAAAACATGTGTACCTAATAATAAATGAATAGAAGAATTTTTTCATTGGTCTTGAAATGATCTGGCGAGGATTACAAAATTTTAAATCATTAATTTAATTAGTATTTGAACTCTACAATTCGTCTGAATTTGACTTTATACAATTCAAATTAATATTATTATTTTTTTTTTTTTTATTAATGAGAAATTTATAGGTAGTCTGTAAAATAATATAATAATAAATAAGATAGAAATATGAGTATAATTTACATGGGTAACATGATTGGGGTAAGAGGCCCATTGGCAACACCCTCGTATAATTTGTTATTTAATTAACATTTAAATGATTTATGAGAAGATTTTCTTTTTATTATAACAGGTCACGCAACTAGTTCTTTTTTAGTCATTATCCTGGGTTTTCAGTTAGGGTGTGAAAGGACATATTTTTTTATTACGTGGTTTATGTGAAAGTCGAGTATGAAATGGAATGGTTTTTAGTATGTGGTTGTTATTTCTGTAATAGTTGTGATACGAAGACTTTATAAAGGGAATTATTGCTGATGTTACATCAGTGATGTACCATGGTGCGCTTGTAATTAGTCAAAGAGTAATATATTCAGATGTGCTTATATTGGACGCCTGTTGGAAGGTTTCACTGGTCTCCAAGTTTGAATTCAATAATATCAGTTGGTTCTTATTATAGTTTTTTAAATTAATAATTCAGTTTATTATGTTGAGTTTGGAAGGAACTGTCGAAGTTTGTATAATCTTATATTGACACCTCGTTCTTTTATTTATAAATGAAGTGTCTAAGTGAAACACTTATCTAACGTTAAACCTAGGTATTTTATTTGATCGTATGATGGTATTATTTTGTTGTTGATTATTATATTGGGGCAGTGCAGTCTTTTTTCAAGGTAAATGTATCATGAGCAGAATTGTTCTCGTTTATTTTCGTTTTCCATTTTTATGACCAAGTTTCGATTATAGAAGTGTGTTCTTGTAGGTTTATAAAGGAACGATAAAGTTGTTATTAATGGACAGGATAGCAGTATCGTCGGCATAAGTAGCAAGTATCGTATTTGGTTTGAGAGGTAAATCAGAAGTAAATATATTATCTAGATCCGAGGATAGGTCTCTTCCTAGTGGAACCTCTTCCTCAATACCGAGATAGTCATAAGTATCATACACTTTGGCGTACTAAAAACCTTCTGTCTTTTAAATATAATTTGAGTAGTTAAAAATATGATGCTAGATTTTTTTTTTTTTTAGATTGTAGGTTAAACCCTCATGTCAAAATCGGTGACATACTTGTGAGATATTTAGAAAATGGCTGTATAGTGTTGGTTTTTTCAACTACCGATGCTATAGATATCGTTAAACGATAGATTTGATGGATAGTTAAATGCTTGGGGCGAAATCCAAACTAGGTATTTGGAATGATTCCTTTATTTGACATCGTAGGACAAATTATTTTCAGCAAGAGTTTTTCAAAAAGTTTTTCGAACGTAAGAATTAGACCGATTGTGCTGTATGAAATAGATTAGTGTTTGAGCTTCCCGGACTTGTAAATCAAAATAATAACTGCGGGTTTCCACAGTTCAAATAATAAATATAGAATACAAATATATAGAAAAATAATACATTTTTGAAGTCATGGATATGATTCTTTAAATTTAATTTTGGTGTAATATATTGAATTTAAATTTTAAAATTTCTTTGTTATTTTGGTAGGATTCCAAGTCTAAAGAAAAGATGTAAATGAATAAATATCACATAAATCTAAATATTTGCACATTGAATCACCAAAAATATTTCTATGGTCACAATAATGGTCGTATAGACATAATACTGTATTACAAATGTTTCTTGTTATATTATTAGTGATGGTTATTGCAAAGTACAATATCTGTGCCAAATTCTATTTACATTTTATAAGCGTCGTTGACAAGATTCTAGAAATTAAAACTTCCCAAGATATATATTTAATCATTAATAAATACATTATTAAATGTATTTTCAAAATTTAAAATCAATCTTACATTATATTGATAATCGACGGATCAAGTATAAACCGTTGTGGCTTTTATCCAAGCATTATATCTATATTAGTTGGATAAAAAAATTGATTATTTTTTTGTATATATAATTATTTTACTTCCCGTTGTAACAATTCGCGACCAGTTTTCTTCCATTTCGAATTTTCGAATAGATGTTTGATAAAGACACTTTTATTATATTTGAACCAACCTCGAGTATAAATTTATCAGACTAGAAAAAAAAATACATTGTTCGGTATTCCGCTTTAATCCTATTTTTATGGCAGACTATACCATTTATACGCCTTAACTCTCCGACTCGGGTAAAATTATATAAATCTCGAATATAAATTGGTACATTAAAATATGCACGAATAAAAGGATGGTAGTTTTTTGTCAGAAACCTCGAGGTACTCGAAACCTTGAAAATTTCTATCATTTTCTTTTTGACGTACAATATATTATTGATTTTAAAATTGCTCTAAATTTCCGCAACATAAAATATACTATAAGTTTAAACTGTATAAAAATAATTTTCTCGGATAAATTTTACAAGGAAAAGAAAATAATAAGCAGTACGTAACATGTATATATGAAATTTAATGTAATCCACTGTTTATGGCAAATTAAATTCATCGTAATAAACTATTTTTAATCCCATACTTATAAAACTGTAATGTTAATATTATTTTTTAATATTAAATATTTATTATTTTCGTTGTCATTAATTTCTTAAAAACTATTAATTCGTAATGAAATTTTCTACCGTCTGATAATATTTTCCAGTCTTCTTATTAATTAAAAAAAAAAAACTCAACTTATTATTAAAAATAAATGGATTGATGGAAATTTTATTCTGAATGAGATGAGATGCCTGGTATTGATTAATTGTTTGGAATGTATTTTGTTCTTAGTATAATATATACATATACATAAACATATACATATATATATATATTTATATATGTATATGTATTGCACGTTGCATTATTGTTTTGAAATCGTAAAAACTGCTTCGTGGAATATATTTATGTATTTTTTATTCGTAATCCGAGGAACGAAAAAGAAGTGTACAAAACGATAAAATTGAAATAGGTAGTTGGTACTGTATTCTGAAAGTGCTACAACGAAATGCAATTTAGAAATTATTGATTATTCGTTGTACTGATGTGGGTTCACGATACCACATAATAAAAGATACACAATTTACTATGAAATATTCAATAACAGAATTATTCGTGTTCGATCATCGAGTGGTTTAGAATAACGGTATAACGTTTATAGAATAAAAATCAAATGGACAGACCTAAGGACATATAAGATAATAAATTCGACGTAGAAATCATTTCAGCAAAAATTAACTTATTAATTTTTACGTATTTTGATCTCTTTTTACGACGGAAATTTTTTGAAGAAAATCGTAGCTAACATAATTGAAAAAAGTAAATTCATTCTGAACATCGTAAATAGTCAATCACTAAAAAATTGATAACGAATCCGAATATCCACAAGTTCTAAGTTTTTACTGTAAGTAAACGTATATACCTAATAACCGCCGTAAATGAAAGAATTCGACATGTTTTATGATTATATAAGTATATGATATGGAACTATTTTGATTTGTACCGTATACCGTATTTGGTTGTCGGGTGTTTTTTCTATAATTCATTTACAAGGCTATCCATATAAGTGATTTTTGTTTCAAAGGGAAATTATAGAACACATGCTGTGGCGGACGTATATTGCATCCAATACTTTCTCGCGTTACTCAGAATCTGCAGTAAGGATGACTGGTTAATAAACCCAGTGTATTCGGTGAAGCTAAAAAAAAAAATAATTATTATAATAATAAAATCGATATAGGCTCACCGTACCGCACACGTACGGAGGTTACTATTCTGAATTTCTGTACGCACAGACGACGTGTATGTGTTCATGGACTGTTCAGTGCATGGATTTATCTATTATTATTATTATTATTATTGTCGAGATGACGCCGTCACCGCATCAATTAATGTTATTGTGCTCGTCGCTCGCATGCATGTGGCATGGTGAAAACAAGTTCACGCAGATCGACTTTACTATGCATCATCGTTATAATGATTTCCAAAGCTGAAAAATTATAATATAATAGCTGTTCAAGTATAAAACGATGTTTTCGAGGGAACATACGTCACATCATCATCGCCGTGCTTAATTAATCGAAGTGTAATAAATATCAAAATATTGTACGCTTGACACCAATACATTCGTCTCGCAAACGGGTGCGTGTGTATTTGCGTATTTTCCGGATGACTTTGAACGGTGGTAGAGTACGTATTTGCATTGACGACGAGTGTTCAGAAGTAGAAGAGAATATTCACGACGACTACGTGACGAAATGCACTCATTAGTTTTTATGATGTATTGTTTGACTTTGACAAAAAAAAAAAAAAACACGACTGCACAATCTACGTGGAGTAGGTATACGCTCGCGTTTCCAATATTACGTATGTTGCACGTATTACGACCAAGATAAAAAGTCTTAATGATTACGTGGCGTGCACGTAAATAAATACTAAGCAAACGTTGAACGGATCTACCCCCCCCCCCAAAAAAAAAAAAAATATAGGTATCATTGTATACGAATAACGATTTTGAACGGAGTTAATATGTTGGTCTAAAATGGGTAAATTATTATATAGTATTTTATATTTAAATTGAAATATAATGCAATAGTAAGAAATTTCGTAAAAATTTAAATTTCAAACGGTCATAAATTTTTTTCCTTTAAGTCCGGTAGAAATTGTTTTATAGCTTTTCGAAGAGAAACTTATGGAAAACCTAGCGTTAAAATTTTGAATAAAGTATAAACAGAAAAATTTTTATACATTTTCAACTACAAAATAACTTGCAAATCATCGCGAATTCAACATATTTTATACAAATTTGAAATTTATGAGCTTATAAAAAAAATTTTAGTAGAACGATCTACAATATTTTCTAGTTACATAAGTATAACTTATTGTGAACCTTGTATTAAATTTTCAAAAGTTTTCGGTCAGCCAATTCAATTTTATAGATGTTTAAAAAAAAAAAATTACAAAAATCGAAAATTCAAATTGTCTATAAATAAGTTAAAATTTGTCAAAATACTTTGAAAACTTAAACATGTATAGAAAATGCCAATATAAAAATTTGGTGAAAATTTCAAATTGTTGCGGTTTATTGTTTTTGAGCTAGAGCATTTAAAAAAATTGTATTTTGTAAAAACGTGATTTTGCGTAAAATTTCCAGTTTTTTTGTAATTTTTTTATTATTTTTTCGATTTTTTTAAAAATTATTGAAAAAGTTGGATTTTTGACTCGCCCAAGTACCATTTACATTCACTTTCCTTACAGAAAAGTTGCTGTTTAAACAAAAAAGGTGTCGTTAGACACAAAAAAAAATAAAAAAATAAATTTATAACACACATCATTGTAAAATCAATAGATTCCATCACTCTGTTCATAATCTAAAAAAAAACTCGTACCATTAATCAAATACCAAACTATATCCGTACACTATATTAGATTGTTGCGCGACCCTAGCCTATACCGCACGTAAAAAAGGATATAAATATATTTATAGTACAACAGCGGTACATTTAATACGGCTAGGAACTAAAGGAACCATCATATATAGCAGTGATATTTTATCAACCGAAGGATTCACTCGGCTTTTCGGACGGCCCAGGATTGTCAAACGGACTGCGTTAGCCATATTGTTGATGTCTTGCAGGACAGTTTGCCTTGCAACCCGTGGAACAGGCATTTACAGCATAGGGGAGTACAACGAGTACGATGTAAAAGCGGTTTACCGAGTATTTTAACTTGTTTCATGGGAAAAACAATTTTGGACGTTTGGAAATTTGATTTTTTCTAGTTACTCTTGTTATTAATATTCCTATTACATATTATTATAATAGGTTATTTACGTGTTTTGCTATGAACTGGTTTTACATAATATTTCAAAGGTTTTATATGTTTGGCATGTGTCTATAATTTATTAACTATTATAAATATACTCTGATTTTACATCGATTCACAAAAGTACATTGTTCGAGAATGCTGAGCATTTTACTTGTACATAAATTACAATACTTAACAAAGCATTTATATGATAAGTACTTAATTATTAATTATTCTTATAAAGTAATACGTATTATACCTATACGTGACATATCATAAGGGTGGACAACGCAACGGTTTATCTATCTACGTGAAAACGTTATACTTATGAGTTTTGAAACGATGTCGAACTTTCAACGTTTGTACTTCTCCTGCAGGACATAGCACATAGGACGTATATTTTATTAATTAATAAATCGAAATTGTAAACAAAAAGTACACACACGTCTTATCGTCTACTACAGGCACTGATGGTCTTGCGGAAGGGGGGGCGATAAGTGGACCACCCCCTTCCACTTGGGCCATCTAAAAACTAAAAATATGAATGATTAAACAGTTTACTAAAAATCGTTTTGGCGAAAATTTTATGTTAAAACTGTAATTTATGTCAAAAATTAAAATAGCTAAATATAATTAATATTTCTAGGAATATTGTTTTGAACTAATATACTGAAATAATAATAAATTTATTTGTATTAATAATGTTAAAAAAAAGTATTATAAATTAGTCATTTAACCTTCATTGCATATTTTACTCATTCAAATATATTGCTATTAGCTTATTGCTCATTGCTTTTCTTATTTCTTTAGAGTTAAAACATGGTTAAGATGTGGAAAGATGTAGAATGGGAAATGATAGACTTATTGATTTGGTGCTTCTGCATGTTCAAAGAAATATTAAAGTAAACACAGATGCTATAATTGAAAGATTTGCCAAGCAAAAGAACCGCGAAAGAATGTTTATTTTGTAATATATTTGATGTTCTGTAAATCATAATGTATAATTACTACTTATATATATATATATATATACTATTTATCATACTATACTATATATAGTATAATTGTAAGTATATGCAAAATACTTGTGGCTTCGTAATAACCGCCCTGGGCTATAGGTATCATTTTTTCGTAGATGGTTTTACATTCCTATACACATTTATAGGTACTTATAAAAATAATATAAGTTTATACGAAAAACCGTCTTATAAGGAATCCGTGGAAAAATCACGTTCTACTATTGCCGCCGGAAATCGCAAACAACTGCAACGTTACTATAATAATATTATTATGTTGCGTATATCGTGCGATCCGCGGACGCGCCACACCGTCATACCGCGCATTCCAGCCGGAACGTACGTTTTCGCGCACTATACAATAGTAATAACGATAGTAATTCGTCCTATCGGAGGACGAAGGATTACAATGTTCATATCAATGCCGCTCCTTTGGCTGTATCGGCGCAATAATATGGTATCCACATCGAAGTACACGTACGCGGCGTATAATAAGTAACAAACATATAATAGAGCGGTGCATTAATGATGGCCGCGATGACGTGTGCGATGCACATTCCGTTCGTGTACAATAATAATATAAAAGACCTATTATACTCTCCAGACGAATTCATATAGTCGCCGGCCGGCGACATCCACCGGCGGCGGCGACGGGTTTCAATGGCTTTTGGGCCCCCGGGGGCCATCCCGTAGCAAAAGAAATTGAAATGTGACTTATGCGCGTACGCGCGCACGCCTCTCGCAAACGATACATAACTCGTGGTGTCGCCGTTGTATTATTATAATAATATTATAAAATATACCTACGCCTATTTACGGTTACACACTATATACCCGGTGTTGAATCAATAACAACAATACCATTGATCTTCCAATAATATATTATGTAATATTCAACAAACGGTATGGCGACCATAATGTGGACACAGCTACTAGCCGTCGCTGTAATCGTTTGCATTCAACGTAGAAATAGTTTTTCAATGATAGAAAACGCTATTACTATTGTTGCCGTTACCATATTATTGCAGTTACTACAACACGTTAATCGCAATTGAAAGCAAACGATTACTACGACGTTTACAGCGACAGAGTTGATGCTACCGATGTTAACAATACAACATGGTGTATCTAAATATTATACTGTGCTATTCTGAAATCATTGATGATACGTATACGATAATACTATAACGTAACGAAGTACCGCTAGACTCCGGGATCGTCGTATGATAATAATATATTATATCCGCGTATGAACCCAACCTACTCACATGCCGCACGCATAATGCGTGTACCGAGGTGTCAAGTGCATACAGTAGGATTAGTCAATTATACTACTGTAACTATAGAGGTGCCGTCGTTGGAATATGCGGAAATGCAATACATTGTAAAATACATATTAAAATTTATCATGTTATGTTATTAGTTTACTATTGCCGTTTATGACGAAGTTCTCAAATTTCAAACATCACGTGTGCACGCCATCACCGGGTGACAAATCAAAATGTATTATAATAGCTGAATTACCCGGCTTCGCACGGTTCAATATTAAATGGAATACTTCCATAAATAATTTAAAATCTAGCCATGTTCAATTAGCTTTAATATACTTATTATGTTAGTTATAAAATAAAAAACAAAAAAAGTACAGATTTTGAAAAATTTCAACAGTTGTAATACTTAAGTAATCAAAAATTGAAAACAAATGTATACATGCAAACTATTTTAACTAATAAAAATGATAATTTATATTTTATATTGTATAGATTTCGTTACCCGGTGTCACTTGGGGTTCAATTTGTTAGTAATAATATGAGATTATATGAATGCAAAAATATCAAATTGAAAGATGTAATTAATCAAAATACGCTGTAGTATAGTGTTATGGTTCTATATACATCATAAAATGAAACTATTGACTCCATTTCATATTTATAGCTATAGTCGTTCTGGCCAGGCCATTTATTCCGTTTTCCCCTCTTTTATCCCTCCGATCACAGCTCCGTTACGCTCCATTTTGAAAAAAAAAATTTTTAGTCCTATCATTAGCTGTTCTTTTATTATTATTTTTTTTGTGTTTTACACGATTTAGACCAGAAGGATTGTTCTGATATTTTGTACTATACTATAACTTTTCTGATCGTAATATCGTCTATTTAGACTACGGTATTAGGTACGTGGTTATTATTTTGGTTGTCATAAAACTCGAAACATTTACTGGAAATCAACATAAAATATTACCTTGGTAACCAGTAAATAAAAAAAATTAGACGTCCGACCGAGAGCCCTAACGGTCATCGATCTATAAAAATACGAATTTTGATAAATCCTTTCTTTTGCACGGATAAATTTTTAGAGAAACCCAATACTCTAAATTTCAAGTTCATACATTGTGTATACATTTTTTCATTTTTTCATTCAATTCATACATTTTTTTGATACAGCGATCAGTGAGTGAGTGGTATTTGAATTTTATATACTAATAGCTGTCCCGAAAAACGTTGTTTTGCCAAAGACCTTTTTAGATTCTGAATGAAGTGATTTTGGTAGTAAAAATGCTCCGATTTTCTCAAACAATAACTTTTCTGAAAGGAAAGTGAATGTAGATGGTACTTGAGTATGTAAAAAATGCAACTTTTTCAATACTTTTTGCAAAAATCGAAAAAAAACGTTAAAAAAATTACGAAAAAACGGGAAATTTTATGCAAAATCACGTTTTTACAAAATAAATTTTCTTAAAATGCTCTAATTCAAAAACAAAAAACCGCAACAACTTGAAATTTTCACCAAATCATTAAATTAGCTTTCTATATATATATATGGTAAAGTTTTCAAAGTATTTTGACTTATTTTGTCTTATTTATAGACAATTTAAATTTTCGATTTTTGTAAATAAAGGTTCAAAATTTTAACCCTAAGTTACCCATAAGCTACTCTTCAATAATCTTTAAAAAAAATTTTACTGGACTAAGAGGAAAAAATTTTATAACTGTTTGAAATTTAAATTTTTACGAAATTGCATAAAATAGCGATTTATCCTCAAACGATTTTAAATATTTGTTATAATTCAAAAAGTATAAGTCGCAGAAACTTGAAATTTTTACCAACTTTTAAAATTGGCATTTCCTTTATGTCATATTTTTTTCTAAATATTATATTGATTTTTAAGCCACTAATAGGCAATTAATATATTCGAATTGTTTATATTTTTTTTTTTATAAGCAGTGATAAAAAAAATTGACAAATACAAAATACTTGAAAATTTAATAGAAGATTCCACACAAGTATTTCTTATTGTCATTTAAAAATTATTTAAATCCATAGGCACAATTTTTTTTTATAAGCGTTTGAACAGCAAATATTGACATAAAATTACTTGTAAAATATAATATAATGTATAATATTCTAGAATGACAAATGATAACGGTTTTTGAAATTTGCTGTAACTGAAAAACCAAATAAGGCAAGTAATTGAAATTTTCACAAAATCTTTATATTGACGTTATCTACAGGTGATTAAGTTTTCAAAGTATTTTGACTTATTTTGACTTCTTTGTAGACAATTTAAATTTTTGATTTTTGTAATTTTTTTTTTTTTAATATCTATAAAATTGAATTAGCTGTCCGAAAACTCTTGAAAATTTAATACAATGTTTATTATAAGCTATACTTATCGACACTAAGAAATATCGGAGATTGTTTAACTCGATTTTTTTTATAAGCCCATAAATTTTAAATTTGTATAAAATATGTTAAAATTGAAAATTGAATTGAAAATTTATAAAATTTTTCTGTTTATCTTAAGGTTCAAAATTTTAACACTAGGTTATCCATGAGCTAATCTTCAAAAATATATAAAAAAAATTCTACTGGACTTAAAGGAAAAATTTTATGACTCTGAAATTTAAATTTTTGAGAAATTGCATACTATTGCATTATATTTCAATTTAAATATAAAATACTATATTATTATATTATCATTTTAGACCAACATATTAACTCCGTTCAGAATCTTTATTCGTATACAATGATACTTATTATTGCATTCAAATTTAATAAATCCATTGTTATAATGACCCATCCTATAAACTAGTTGCATTCCACCCCCAACTGTACAGCAAAGCGAAGCCCATCCGTTCTTTTTTAAGAAAGTGGACCCGGCGAACTTAACGCCTTCAGATAAATTTTAGAGTGATAATAAAACATATAGTTCAAGAATTTATTTGAATTGAAATAGAAATCAGTAACATTTTGAGAATAACAAAAAATTTAAACAACTTTGGCATTTACTTTTTCTAATAATGATTAGATTAATTAAACATTCATACTATAAGAAATGCGGGTATTAAATTAATTATTGCTAATTAGTAAAATAAAATAAAATTATACTCACGCAGTTTTTCTGGTAACGCCAACAACGGAAAATGGAAAATGAAGTCGTAATAATTGAATAATCACATTTCATACAGATTAAATCTAAATTTACAATGTAGATGTATTCTTGATTCCGGTGTATAATTATTCTTGATCAAAACGTCAAAATATATTGTCCTTGCATAATAGAATTTAGGTTACTTTGATCATTAAAGCGATTTAAATTTTATCTTTTTATGTCATCAGTATACGTGTTGATAGCAAAATTGGGTGACATTAAAAAGATCAAAAGAATTTTCGATACTTTTCAAATCACTAATCAAAAATATAATAATTTTTAAAAGCTGTAATTATAACTACTTTTAATGCTCCAAATGTAACTGTACAATATATTCTCATCTTTGCTGTTAGGTATATATTTTCATACATCTACGAACCAATCCCTTTGCCACTTAGAATTCGATATTTAGTACTAAAATAAGTACCTAAAAACATACACCCGGAAATAATCTTATTCACTCACCCTAATTTGCACGTTCATATTTTTATGTTTGAGTAAAACATCTGGCGTTTCAAATACAATGATGATATGGAATAATAATCCTGACAAAACATAAATCGATATAAGATTATAATGTCTTATTCTTTATACCAAACTGAGTATACTGTATAGCTCAATAACTATATAGTTATAAGACTTCAGTACATATTATTCTATACATTTAAATTGATTAAATATGAAGTAAATATGGTAATCTTTACAGCAGTTTTATAAACAACGGAATGACAAACAGTTAAATCTATAGTGTATTATTATTAATTTGCATTTAATGCATTTTGAATCAAAAATATAAACTGTTCAAAGTTTTATCAGAATAAGTAGGTTACAAATTTTAACTTTTGAAAATCGTTACTGTTTCGTCGAGGATAAATGTATATGAGTGATGAGTCTAACGTAGAGTATATATTATGTTTATGTATAATTAACTGTTTATATTAAAAAATGATTTTTGGTCAAAATCTTTGTTCAATATTGGATTGAAATAACAATTTTATGTTAAATATTTTTATAAATTAATGTTTAAGTTTTCAGTTTTGATAATTTGTATATGAAACCATGTTAAAAATAACGTCGATGGCTCTGGATTTGACCTTTAGATGATTGAAGAGACTCTCGTTACATAAATAGACTCTTTGTGTAGTCCAACTTTAAGTGACAGACGCATAGGTACCATATTATCAATTCTGATGATCTTTTACCATCTAGGGACAAAAGTGTAATGTAAATTAGCCTGCGTATGTCTTATCATCGTATAAACCGAAAGAAAAACTTACCTTTTAATGTTCGATGGTAGTCTACTGAGAATTTCGTATAGTACCATATTAAAATTGCTTTTTGGTTTCACTTAAAATCTAAAATTAAACTCAACTAAATGTAGGATTTATTAGCTAAACTCTACAGGCAGTGATGGAATTTTGCAATCAAAAACAAACGAATTACAATTTTACAGAAAACTGTAGCTGTACATGAGCGTATAATTTGAAAATTACTTTTGCTCAATGAATTCCTTGTGACTTTCCTAGTGGTATAATACATATAATACTGTATAATGATACAATATCACGACGTTACATGTGGTTAAAACATTTAATGTGAATTTATATAATAATAAAAACCATATAGCCTGAATATGTAAACTATATTATTTGAATTATACGTAATGTGTACTAACGGTTGTAAATAATTCATCGGTAAATATCATGAAACACAAATTTTAACTGGGAGACATATAGCGCAAGACTTAATATTCAAACTATAATGATTATATCTATATAAGTACGTATAAATATAAATCGGTCATAATCATGTTCCATGGAGAACAATGATTATAGGCTATTATAACAATCCAATAATAATAAATAATGATTACCGGTTGATGACGGGTTTTATAACACGGTCAAGACTAGCGCAGAGATAAATTTACGAAATATATTATTTGATATCTCTTAATGCCGGAGATTAGATTAAGTTTAATTCGAGACAACTCACATTTTATATGCGGCACGTATAATTAAAAAAATAAAAGCGTTTATTTTTTCTTATTATTTTAAACATGTACGTTTATCAAAAACCGAATAGACTAGTGTAATATATGGAGAAACACACTTAATGTTCAATTGGGTACATCCGGTCCAGTGGCATGTTTGACACTTTTCCTGCAGGCAATATGTAACAAATGCCACAGGAATCGTTAAAACATTTCATTCATTCATTTATAACTTTCTAATAAAAGCTATCATTACAATATTTAAATAGTACATTTATTAATTCGATTTAAATATTTTTATAACTTGATTTTCATATCCACAGTTTTGAACTAAAATTATTATGAAGAAATCCATCATAACATAATATTGTAAAATTACGTGGAAAAATGTTCCGAGTGATATTTTTATCACTCACTAAAATACTAAAATACGTCATGGCGATTCGGGTTTTGTTGCATTGCTAACAATCGTAGGTACTGGAATAATTACCAGAGTTCCGGCGCCAATGACAAAGGGAATAAATCAATGTTTCAATATTTTATCTAGTCTATACACTAAAACACTAATCGAGCTATAGTGCCTTGATCGAAAACAATTAATTACCTAGTTTAGGTAATGCAACCACATTCGACGTTTAATTTTCCGCGTGGAAAAATGTATAATTCGAAAATATATTTATTATTCTACTTGTGTTTTGTTGTCATTGATATTCAACGATTGACCCAAGTCGTATTAAGAAAAATATATTTTAAAGAATTACCACTAGAACACGAGGTCGTTTATTAGTGCATATTATAGTATTAATTATTACATACGTGTTCAGTATGAGAGACGGAACAGTGTCTTTACTAACTAAATAAGTATATAAATAACAGGCATGACTTCAAATTAAGCTGTAATTTTCGGTGGCGTAAACGTTAGGATAGAATGACGAGAAAGAGAGTAATAGGTTTATTGTGAGAACAGTGTCGTCATGTCGCCGTACTTTAAAGGTATTCGAGTGCAGTGATAGTGCGTTGCCATTATATATACGTATATATATTAAAGGATCGCTAATCACAATAATATTACTTCGTGTTGAATAATTCACAGGTGGCAAAACGGTGTGTGGTTAAGTAGACATACTGACCACAACGTCGACGGAACAGTTTGTGCTTTCTATAGTTTCTATTACGACTGCAATACTAAGTTAGTTGTTAGAATAAATGTATACAAATATGTGTTTCGTTCACTTATATAATATTATGTGAACTGTGTACAGTGCGGTGCTTATTGTTTTGTTGTGCCCACTATGTCGGCATTTTGACAAGGTCAAATTGAAGTCGATAAAATATAATGATATGCAGTCTTGAATGTCCGCTAAAATTATCCATAGCCCATAATGTGGGTGACTCTCGGGCTTGCCAAGATAAATATTTGAAACCCGACAGGGCAGCTGAACTGAAGCAATTTAAAAGCATTAACATTTATTTTGTGATGTGATCGGCGTGAGATGTGAGACGGTGCATGAAAAATTAATAAAATCTACACGTTTCATCCAGTACCAGCAGAAAATAGCGAATATGTACTAGCGTCAGTATTTGAAATGATCATCACGGAAGGGTGTGTTTTTTTTTCATTACATATAGTAACTCTTTTATTATAAAGGAAAATCGCGATAATAAGGATAATTGACAATTATTAATTAATAAATGGAACTATGTTATGTACGACCGATGTAAAGAACTAAGAAGCTTAAAATTATTTGCAATTCGTTCATTGCTTGACACGTGAAAAACTATATGTATACAGCGTCTCAATCATGTACGAAAACATTGTTCAGTATACAACGCAAAAATGTGGTTGGTATTAATTAAAATGTAATTTATCCGTATTGCGAAACGCTAATTTACATTTTACAATTAATACGAAGATAAACTAATACACTATTATATATATTCCTGTATTATATATTATTATTTATTATGCAACACGAATTCGCGAATATTCATACTGCACTATTATTATATAGGTGTAGTTCACCCACTGCAGTTCTCTTATTATCTGTTGGACTATTTTATTGTACCTTATACGTTTGATTCGGTTATCGACGGTTTTATTGAATAACATAATTTTTGTCAACATTGTATTATATGTGCGTTGAATACTGGTTATCGTCGCATTGTTTTTGGTATTTAATTCAATTCTCGTTTTAATGCTGGACGAAAACAACGATGTGAACGATGGTAATTATCGTATTGGAAGTATTATGTTTGTGCTCCCAAATGAAATACCAACTGAGAAAAACATTAATGACAAATAACTGACCCCATTTAATTTGAATTTATTGATCAGTTATTGCAATGCAAATAAAACAATATGAATGATAGGTATAGTACAATCTATTTGGCCTTGTCGTCGAGGTTCAATCATTTTATTGATGGCCAAGAGTCTTATAATTACATCGGGTAATATAAAAATACTTTTTCCGTACCTAATGTTATATATATATATATATATATATATATATATATGTATTTATTTGTATCGTTCATAATTAATAGTTTATTCGCATTCCGACTGCGTATTATTATTATTTAAACGTCAGACAAATCATTAATTATGAATTTCTAGAGCTTCGGCTAATCAACTTACGCGATCATTTATATTTCAAACTTTCAGCTGTGTACTTTTACTATACAAAATGCACTTACAAAACTTACTTCATTAAAACTGCTCGGGTTCAAAACACGGACCACTTACAATATGCACAACCCACACCAGTAATAAAAGCACACAATACAAAATATTATAATTATAAATATACGTCGGGAATCGAATGACCAGCCAATGTGTCCAACCGTAATTTTTCCTTGAAAAATATTCTAATTCATCTAAAGTCGATTATAATAATTAATAGTTTAATATTATGTATAAAATAAACGTACTTTCAAACGAAAATATTTTAAACAGAACCGGGCACGATACAATCGTTATCGGAAAATGGGGAAAAAATAGATCTTTATGCTATTATGACTTTTCCAAATAAAGCCAAATTGTATTGAGACTTGATACGATCTTAAAATATATTTACTGATTGAGTACATCAATGAGGTAGAAAAAATATTTTGTTATGTTATAATATCATAAGAACTGTCTTCCGTGACCGCCATAACGATAACGCGTTTTCGGATCGTCTTTAATTACGTCTGTCCGATACCATATTATTTTTCATATCTGGTAATATGACAATCAACGGACTTTATAAATCAAATAGATATACCAATATAAAATATCTTATAGTAAAATATTAAATACAAAACTCGTAATGTAATTCTATAATTATATACTTATGTATAAGCATTTTTTTCTTCGCCTTATGCTTATACTTACGGATAAAACGTTGTAAAACCCAGTGGATTAGTCTGACTGTAGATCGTTTTAATTACGGCACGCTATGTTTTGGTACACAGTAAAATTATTATACCTAAATTAATCCGTGGATCATGTGCTCTTATACGATAATGATATATGTTTTAGCGCGAAAATAGACTTACATATAGTATTATTATTATAGTTATCATTAACGTGTTGTGACTCGTATCACATTGCATCTCTTATAATCGACACACACACACACACACACACACACACACACACACACACAGTGAGTACGTGTACGGTGCACATACGCCGAATTTTGAGTTTGCGATAGGTCGGTTGCATTATGCGCCGACAGGGTATACCTTGCCATTGTCAATTATCCTTTTCTTTGGGCCGCGCAATTAATATTAATAATATTAAAATAATACGACCGCCGCCGCCGCAGCCTGCGACACGAAATCCATTTGTCAAATAGCTCCCGGTTGCACGATTACACTAATGGACCCAATATTATGTACGAAGTGGCTGCTGCTATAACATTTTCTTGTCGTCACCTTTCCACCTTCTCTTCATCTCTTTCATAACCACTCTCTCTCTCTCTCTCTCTCTCTCTCTGCGTCCATACCATATAATAATATCTTTCTGTATATATATATAAAATAAAAAATATTAGGCTTTGCTACTGAAATTTCTTGTCCGATAAGGTTTTTTTTATTCTTTCACCCTTTAATAACATTTTATTACTATTATTATTTTATTACTTTGCTCACAAAAAATTGTACACAATACTTTTTGCTCGTGATCGTGTCATTTATCGCTAGACGATCGCACCGCCTAGCACACACACACACACACACACACACACACACACACACACACACACACTCTCTTTCTCTCTTTTCCATGGCATTTTCTCGACGTGTGCGACACACTTTATTGCTCCGAATCCGTGCCCGTACACCCGTACACCCCGTCCATATAGCTACCTCATTCTATTACCGCAGTCTGGTTACGTCGCACGTACATCGATATTCTCTCGTTCTCGCTATTCCTTATAATCTTCAGAAACTGTATTACGACGCGTGCGTGCGTGCGAGGGTGAAAACCATACAATAAACTGCATAATATATATGTATAGATAATATTATTTCGCATGCGAATATAATAGATATCCGCCGTGTGTGAGACGATCTCGTGCTGAATTCAGAAAATCGAGGGAACCGGAAAAACGATGAAAAGGAGAGCAGTGGCTGTGGTGGTCGGAAAACAGGAGAAAAAATGAATTGATTAATTGCCGTCGTCTACGCTGCAGCAGTGGCGCGTGGTTTAAGGGTTATCTGTAGGGATAGTGCAAAGACCCGGCGGCTTTAAATTGGATAAAGATTGATGTGAATCAAGAGACTATATCCTCGCACGGGCAGCCCGAGATGAAAGATTAAAATGAAATCTTCTGTGCCGGACGGCAAGACAAAGCGAAACCCAGATAAGCTCTTATACATATATATATATATATATATATAAATTTACGCGAACGTTGCTGCGATATGAAAAAAAACCTGGACGGAATAAAACTGATGACGACGACGATGATGACGACGCCAGTTGATATATCACGCGAATGGACATGAAACTCGCGCGCGGCGGCGGCTTAATTCGGTTAAAATTAAAAATCTAAGCGCACACCGACGCATCAGTAACAGAACTATATATATATATATATATACGTTATATAATACGCGTTGTCAACTAATCGACGTCGTTATTGTGTGCGCGCGTGATTAACAATGTCTTTTTATCCTACGGGCACTGGATCTAGTATTTTCCCGTCGACCTAGCGGAAAAAGGTCTTTTGACTTATCGTTTTAATAACATTATTACAACGCGCAGCGGAAGTTAATATTCTAACATATTATTGTACGCAATAGTATACCGTCAAATGTTTATAAACGTGGAATACATGCGGCATTATATGAACATGGTTGGCCAGAAAAATGGAAAAATTTAAAACAACTTACAAGCGTTTAGAAGAAAAAAAAAATAATATTTTATGTTTAAAATATATATCATAAAATGTATTCAAAACACAAAAATATCAAGGTCAGAAAATAATATCAGTAAGATGGTATCCGTTCCTCTGTATGTATTCTGTATGTGTTTGGAGATTTTGCATGACTCTGTAACATCTCAATTGTTAAGCAACTCCTTCTTCGATTCTTGTCTTCAACTGGAAAAGTGTTGTTGACCTCCTGATGGTTTATTTTTGAGGGCTGAACCTGTCTCTTTAAAATTCTCAACCTAAGTTTTAATTCCTTTGCATGATGGAACACGGTCATGACATCTAAATTGAAAAGGCGTCAGAATTCCCTGCGAGCAGCAGTCGGACTGTCGCTATTTTTCTAATACACCTTTACGGAAAAAGTGCGTTGTGAACCGACCAACTGATCCATGTTTACTAAATGGCAGGTCATATTATTATAAAAGCTGACATAATAATACAGTGTAACAAGCGTAATTTCATTCAAAACACGCGTGGGTTTCTGCGAATACTACAAGTGCACTCGTACGTTATGAATCGCACTGTTTGTGAATTTCACTAATACGCCGTCACATCGAAATCAATCTAACACTCTTAAATTATCATGCGGAATACATTATTTTAACACTGTACATCGTATACGGCGTGTTTGGGTGGGTGTGCGAGATAAACGAAAACAATTTATTTGAATTAAACATAAAGTAATAATAATTATACGTACGTATCATTATCTACATTATATTAATATGTAGGTGTGTATGTGTGTATGGATTATTTTTAAAAGAAAAATACTATACGGTGTTATTAGCTGCACATAACAGTTATCTGGCAATGTTATTGCCGATAGTAAAAACGGCAGTATACGAGTAAATATACTTATATACGACTCCGAGAACATTGTTCCAAACTTTTTATATCGAATTGGCAAACGTAATTTTGAACATGTTGTTTATTTATTTATTTATTTATTTATTTTTTTTGTGAAACTTAAACAATCTTTTTAGGTTTTTTTTAAAAAAAAAGAATCACGGTTAAATATTATTACGATATTATACGGGGAAGTAATTACGACTGTGTTTCAAAAATGATGTATAATAATTATGATGTACCTATAATTTTTCAAAAATAAGCATATTTTGGTAAAATGTCTATTTGCATATTTAGAGTAAAAATTCATTCGTTAAAGTAAAACATATATTTCGTACATAATGTACAGCAATTATATATTTGTATATATTATATTATCTTATTTATGTATACAGCATATCATTATATAATTCTGGTTTAAAAGTATGGGCGTTTGACTATTAATTTTAACTAGGTGCCCATATTGTATGCATGTTATTATGTAAATTTGTGATTATTCCTTCAAATATTTTTAATCATGTAGAGTACAGTTATATAAATAAAACTATTTCAGTTTACAATAATAGTATATATAAAACTTACATTTTCGAATAACTGCTTTAAACTTTGTAATAAAAATAATGCTTGTACATACTTAGTCGTAAGATTATGGACAACCACGTGCTATAACTTTATAATCATCGTCAGGTCACAAGTATTCGTTTTAAATAACGCCGTTAGACCACGTATTGAATTTTTTTATGCATACATTACTAGCTGGAATACTAAAACAGATTTATTTCGGAGTATAACGAGTTGATGTATAATATATATGTATAATGTGTATAAATATATTATATTATTCCGGATGCAATGCCAGTCGGTGACGGTTTTGCGGAGTGGCGTAGAATTCGATTTTCGTCGCGTTTGTACTTTTAAAGCTTTCTTGTTTATCGGTTCCGATGTATAATTTATTGGCCGTGGAGAAAAAAGAAAAAAGAGAATCTGTACAAATATATATTGACTAATATATATAGATACCGTCAGACGGAAACATTTCAACGGATTTGCAAGGAATAAAAACGAAAAAATCCGAACCACTTTTGCGCGGTACAGCTGCAGAGCGAATGGATACGGTATAATTCGCTATACAGCTAGTAGACGTTTCACTTAGGACCTTGAAGAGGTTTAGCTTTACACTCACCTATATATAGTCTCGGAGTCGTCTGCGGTACTGTTTGGTACATAACAGCACCCGACGGCATCGCAGTAAAACATCTTATAATATATTTCGTACATAAATAAATAATATTATACATATACATATATACATACATACATACATAGAGCCATGGTATTGCGTCACGGGCATCATTTCGTCGCCTGAATTTTTATTATTATATTATTATCGTGATTTTTTTATCTTCCAAAAATAATATTATTAGTTTTCCGATTTTATGCGGTACCACGTGTTTTTCATTTTTATTCAACCAATAATTTATTTTTGTTTTAACGGTATTATTATTATTATTATTATGATTATTATATAATATAGAACGGATCACCGCTTCCGCGTCGCGTTCAATTCGATTGCGTGCTGCTGAGTAGAAATAAAGTTGCCCGAGGATGAAAATCTCGAAGACCAAAAGCATTAAGTATCCTTTGTGTCATCTAACTGAGAGGAAATTGAAAAATAAAAATTTGTCCCGTCGAACGTGAGCTTTTTCACATAAAATGAAAAATAACGAGCCTTTAGAGCCGTGTGTTGTCCCTGGGCAAAGGCCCCGAAAATTACGTCCGGTATTGCGACCTTTTTTTTCTTTTTCTTTTTTTATGCGCTCATGGCCGTAACGTCTTTTTAATGGTAGCGCTTTTACAGTTCCTTGGGCTGTTATAACATCATCGGGTTACTTCAACCGTACTCGGACAGTTTTTCCACATAAAATGCGTTGACCATTGTAGTTATTGGATTATGCCCCAATGTACGAATGTATATACAGCTGCAACAGCTCTTTCCATCGCAGGGCTGCACGTGGGCGCAAAACTCCGTAGTCAGTGCACTCGGATCTTCTTGTGTTTACAACGATACGCACGCGTTGGTGTTTTATTATATTATTGTGATGCGCATTCTCGATAGAAAGTATATATTATACTACGCGTATTGTCTCGACAACATTTTGGCGCAACAGTAGTTGGTTTTTTTTTTTTAAATATTTAAACAATTACTGAATATTTTTACGGTCCAACCACGATAAACGCATAGTACAACAATAACACACAATAAATGCAATATACATTTTTTGTAAACATAATATTTTATATGTTATGTATATAAAATATGAAGAAATGTGTTGTTACATATGTCTTGGCTTCTTTAGATGGACTGTGAGAATAGGATAAATTAGGTAATACCTAATATAATTGATTAATCAATTAATTAATCATTTTAACAATTTTGCACTCCTTATTAAAAATCAATAATTAATCGATATTTTCGATTACTTTATACTTTTGACAATCGAACAATAATGTATATTATGTATCCCTTTTCAGGATGAGAGGTCTACTAGCTGAAGTTCTCAGACCAGTTTCGTTTCAATCCAGGATTACACTACCCTAGTAATTGATTTTAAAAGTTGAAAACACATGGACTAAACGAGATACCACTGCCACGACGTCATATCATACAATATCATAGCGGCGATACGAGGATATAATATATACCCTACGCGCATATTCGTGCCATGAGCGTAACCCACAGGTGACGTTTCGTCGGAAGCTTCTTAACGGACAGACAACATAATGCTACTATATCTAGGATTTAAGCATTGTGGTGAGTATATATATATATGTGTGTGTACTATTGTACGTGGCTATAAGTACACTTTATGGCAAACATATACATTTGTGTATACCCTTCGTCGGACATAACGTTAAACGAGTGAACTGTGGACGAATCTATACTAGTCATGGTATAAACTCATAATAACAGTATCCTTAATATTATATTATTTCTCTTGTATGCGTACGTAGGACGTAGAATTACGTATAAATAATTCATGGCCAAATGCATTGTAATAAATAATAATACATATAAGTACTTAACCGAGCTGCGCGTATATTAAGTCGATTGTAATTTTATGTATTTTCGCGAGGAATTCTCTGGAACCATGTAAAACAGCGATAAAATGCGAGATGTGTGAGCGAATGTTTGTCTTTCCGGAGAACACTATGTTTTATTATTTTAGCTCTCCCTATTTTTTTTTTTTTACTTTTTTACGTCTCTACCGCACATGCCGGTCGCGGTAGATTGAAAGAAATCAATTCATAAGAACTAATATTGCGCGTATCTCGCATAGCCCATGGAATTGGATTAATATAAATAATTATTTTACACTGTATTATATTATCAATATAATGTGTATTTCATCCGCAGTATTTCATTGTATTTTAATGAAAAACTGATAACTATCTCTCACGCTGTTTTTCTCTCTTTCTCTCTTTCTGACGCCCTCTGTTAATATGTTAGTTTCAATTACACAACTTTTCATCTTTGATATTTAAATGCAAAGGGGATTTATTTGCGATATCGTTCGTTTTAAATAACAGAAACAACAGATATGTATAAATATTTCTGTACGCATTTATAATTCCATTCATTTTTATAATTAATATATAATAAACATATGAAAGGAAAAATATAAACTTGATTTTGAAAATGAAATAATAATAATTAATTTTCTTTTCAAACTAAAAAATATAAAATTACCTATATTGTTTAGACTCAATTTCGATCATAAAAATATTTATCATATAAGTAGCACTTAATATATAGAATATTATCACAAATTGTTATCCACTATAAAACAATACATTCGATTTATTATTATTTACTTTCCGACTTCATTGAAATAAATTTACGTTCTCTAAATGCAATCATATTAAAATTGAACCAATTATGCTATAATTATACCTGGTATGTACTTATTCTTACACTTATTATCTTTGTGTACCACCATGGTAACCGATTATGTGGTTTTAGTGGTACATCTCTATTTTAATTTTAATTTAATTTAGTTTTTCGAGAATGTCATATGAAAATAGAAAATTAGATTTATTTTTATATACATCGTATACAAATATAAAAACTATGGGGTTTAGAGAGATAAAAATAAAGTTTATAATGTCGGTTCACAATAGACAGAGTTCAAAGACTTGTTTAGATCTGAGAAAAATTGCGAAAAAAATTAACCCTTTGTGTATGTAGACAAAAGACAAATGGTGGACGGCCTTTTGCTTGGTATTTTATTTATTTCCTTCCAAAATCACTTAGGTATATCCACGAGTCTCCAAAAATAAGTAGTTAGTACCGTACAATTTATACGGTTGAATTGTATTCTAATAATTAATAATTTCCACAAAGCTGTATACCAATATATACTATTTAATACTAAATTGTAATCTGAACGACGCGCCACGTTAGCTGCAACAGTATAAAGGCTCCTACACAAAATATGACATGGTCGAATCAATGAATCACTTGACCAAATCAGGTGTTGTGTACATACAGCACGACCTACACATGACTAGCTATACACACGATCCGATAGTCAGTTTGTTGGGTAGTCGAATTTTGTAAGGCTAGGTGGTCGGTCATCTGAAAAGACCCGACAGGATGTTACGTCTATACGACGACCTGATAATATTACGTTCGATTCTAACTAAATATTATCCTGTCGGCCCGACACAATCCTATATTATGTGTAGGAGCCTCAATAAATCACATTTTTTATTCTTTGAACGTAGATTTTCGTTATCTACGTTATTTAATTGTGTTTTTATATTGATAAAATATTCTAAATTTCATAAAAATGATATTTAGTTTAATTTACATTTACATTGGAGTCCAATGTACCTCATATTTCGAATTCCAGTCGGAAGTGACCGGCACACATACACACAAGAATATACATTAATTTTTCGTTTGTAAATCAATTTATAAAAAAAAATATATATAAATTATACGTTTACATAACACGCGCGTATTAATGCGATAGGAAACGAATTAAGAACGAAATACATATCCGGCTTTTAGTATCGTTTTGTGTGTGTTTGCGCACGCGTGTGTACGTATATATGTGTATGTGAGTGAGTGAGTTAGTGAGAGAGTTAGTGTGTGTGTGTGTGTGTGTATGTCTCCGACTGGAACCACTTCACCACCGGACGTTTATAAACGGTGTATACTATATATACATGAAATGTGAGTTTAAGTTCTTGAAATTATCAACTTTACGTTATAAAAACTAACGTAAAATGATAAAATAATAATATATACTAAACATGTGTATGATTTTTGTCTCAATATAAATACTTTCCGGTTTGTTCAATTATATAAGATAATAATGGATAGTTTAAGCCGACTACACCAATACGGTGTGTTATGATATTATGTTGTTTTTGAGTAACACAGCCACGACATCATCGTAAACGTGCGTACTATTTGGTTATAGGTTGGGTATACGCTTAGTGTAACTATGATATTATATTACCATGTAGCGTTGCAATAGCACATAGCCATAAAATATAGTTACCGAAGTGTATAGGAACCCAAGGAATATCTTTTTACAACATTTCATAAGAATATAATATACGCGTGAACGTGTTATAATGTATCACATTGTACAATTGTTGTTGTATAGGGTGCCATGTTATACGCACCAGATGAATAAATATTTATGGGTCATTGACAAATCATTAATGTCGTGGTTTGTTTATATCACGTGTCAGCTCCAAGGCGTCCGTCGACGACGTTCCGAATCGTTATACATTAAACCAGCCCATTTTTCGCCCGCGGACTGTATGTACTATTATACACAAACCCACTCTGGGGTTATAATAATATATCCCTATGTATACGTATTATTATAATAATAATAATAAAAATAATAATTATTATTATTATTATTATTATTGTGTTGCCGGGTGGTGTTTTACAAACAAAACGTCGAGGCACATTTGTGTGTACAGCACCCGACCACGCAATGGCTGGTGCACGCGTCTCGCGGAGTTTATATTTGGAACGGTTTTCGAAGACTATAGTAGTAGCTTTGATATTCGTTGAATAATAACATACGAAAAGCGTAGTCCATGTCACCGGGAGAATGTCAAATAAAATTTTCCAAACGTGTCTCTATGGCATCCCAGTTCCGTCCATGCAGTATATATATATATATATATGCGATCATGCTTAGACTGAATTTTTTTTTACGAATCGTCGTTTTCCATTTTCACGTGTATAATATGATATATACATAAATATATTATATACTACGTGATGTGATTTGTTTAGTCTGTAATGAACAGACAGACCGTATTAGTCACATGCCTGGAAAATAATAATAATAATAATAAAAGAAAAATGCGCCACATAAAAAAATAATGTTCGATAAAGCTCTTGCGGTTTATTTCGATTTCCATGTTATAAATTGTCGTTGAAACTCTCAACGACATATCGTTAAAGTCGATGGAACAATATTTTGATAGAGGTAAATAAATTCGAGAAAATTGGTTTTAGAAAGTATTGTATGACATCAAATTATGGAGACTGAAGTGAACTCGAACCAATTTCTGATAAAATAGCCATAACACAAATATGACGATAAAATATTTAGTATACTTTACTGACGTGTACATCGTGTTCGTTGAAATGTTTTATTTTTATTTCTAAGATTAATTATGATAAATAATAATAGAGAATAGATTCTTATAATATTATAATAATCAAAACGTATCGAGTGAACTTGATCTATTCCTAGTATATACATACAGTGAAATACTAAAATGTAGCATTAAATATAAATATATTTTTTTTAGTAAGTATAACTGAAATTAAAACTATAAAAAACGAAAAAACCTTTTCCAATACATTTATTTCAAACAAATGTGTAATATATTCTATCCATCAAAGTTTACGTTTCGGAATTATATTATAACTAACTATACTCATGTAAGATTGGCAAAACGTGGCTGGGTTGTAAATGTATTATAAATATTATTTTAATAACTATGGCCCATGGTAAAGATACGTTATTTACTCAATTTAAATAATTAATACAGGTAGAATTAGAATTTTATAATCTTTGTGAATAAAATAATCTATTAATTATTCTATGATTTATAATATTATAATATAATGCTCAAATGATAATTGCAATGTCTTAACGTTTTCGTACACGGCCGTGGACAATTAATTAAAAACGAACACAAATAATTTATAAAATACAAGAAGAACAGCAGTTAATAGTTTTTCTTTTTTTTTTCATTGCTTCAAAAAATTTATATTCAAATGAAAAAAAAATCCTTGTAACTTTTACATTGTAAAAAAAATAATAAAAAGATATTTACCTATTGTTTAAAGATTTAAACACAATATATTTATTTAATAACACGGCTGTTGCAATGCAAATAAACCGATCGTGAATAAATAACTGTAAATATTATATGAATAAAATTCTCATATGTTAAACAGTTAATAGAAATCTAATTACTATGATTTTTTCTGTCAAGTAATTTTTATTATTTATATACATTGTAAATATGTTTTTAAACCGTTAGTTAAACAATTACAATAAAAGTGGCCAACGAAATAAGCATGCAGTATTAAAGTATAAATAATAAAAAAGTGTCATACGCATGACATTCGTATATGTAATCGAACTAACAAGAATACCAAATGTTGAATCTTTTAAAAAAAAAAATATTTCAGTAAATATTGTAAAATGAGGTCAAAAGAAACCAGCTGTTTTGTCATGTTTTTATTATTCAGCAGGACTTTTCACGTTTATTAAAAAAAACTAAGTAACTGTGGGTAGGGGAATGGTTCAGCACACTAACCAGATACATATTTTACAACAGTTTAAACTTTTATTTGTTTGGATAATAATCAAATTACATTTTTGTAATTTCACACTTTTACGTTGCTAAACGGATAATGAACACGGGTTCGCGATACTTTTATTTTAATTCATTGGTATCCCTGCAATAGCTTTTTAGAATATTATAAAGGTATTAAAATTTACAGTTTCATAAAACGTAACCTCATAACTTTAAATACCTCATCTATATTTAAGTAAATTTAAAAAAATCTTGTACCAGTATAAATGTTTTTAATGCAAGTTTCATTATGTCCATGTTATATATAATAAAACAATAAATTATATTGTAATTATTGTCCTAAATGAAAGATTCGTAATTTGTAGACCGTCATATTATTTATAAATCATAATACAAACAGATCAAAATGTGATCATTGAACGTATAATATTATTTTAATTGATATATTGTTCCAAACGTACTCTGAACTATACGCTGGCATGCAGCACATTATGATAACAATACCATCTATAGTTTTGTAAAAAGCAAGGAAATGAATAAACTATTTGCTTTTCAGTACGCCTTCTATTTATGTATGGGGCGATCTCGTCGTCAGATATCAGAATGATAGATTTACGATCGAGACGTCAACCCATCTAGACTGACACGTATTTATAGGTGAAGTTAAAGTGGTTGTAGCCCTCTCGAAATATCTGGAAAATCGTATTTGAAAATACTTTCTGGTTTTTTCTCCGTACGGGATCTTACGAATAGAATTGCATAGTAACACCTTTGACAGTTTTTGCTGGGCCTATTTTAAATTTCTAAATATAAACTATATCCATTAGGTGTATTTATAATTCATAAATCAAAATCTGGAGGAGTAATCCCTAAAAACATTGACCAAATAATACGCGTCATATTATAGTGGTATAATATTACTGTCGATTATTCGTCATTAGTGTGTATACACGAAGGCGACTGTGAACCGTAATGATTGTTCGTTGCCAACGATCGCTGTAATCTGTAAAACGATTTTCTGTTACCATTTACACAATTTATTTAAAATGTGCTTGATGGACGATACGTTTTGGACTGTTGTCTCGATTTCTATATTAATTGTTTTATTTCAGTTGATAAAGACAAGAACAACAACAATAAACACGTTCGACAAAACCAATTAGACGATCTTCGATAAAAAATAAAAAACGTGTGATCAACTGCAATAATATATTTTTGAAACCATGTTGTCGGTTGAAGTCCACTGTTTTCATTTTATTACTACAATTGCAATTATTGAAGCGTAGATAAGTACTTCACTTGCACATTGCACATCCATCTTATCGACTGACCCTTAGATTTGGTGTTCGACCCCAGTCCACTACTCAGGTGTCCGGTCAAAATGTTGATGAAGACAATATGTAAATTTTTATACTTTTATATAACTGGCCGTAATATAGATAACGCGTTGCGATGCTCGGGCTACGGCTGTAAATTGCAATTCGATCCTTTTGTCTTGCGGTCAAAATTTTGATCTCGGTGTTCAAAACATGTGCAGAAAAGAAAGACGGCGTCGATGACGAATCTAAATTGTTTTTAATATAGCCATTGTTGTTCTATACCCCAATCGATGGAGTACAGCACAACCATGTCTCGGGTGAAGTCGACCAAACCAATGTGAAGAAGGCGACATCACTCGCATGACTGAGTTCATAATTGGGTTTTGTATAAAATAATCTTGGTCTGTATTATTAGTATAATCATTACTATTATTATTATAATAATGCCAAACTCCAGTATGCTTAGTATTATTATGATCATTTATCATATTTTAAGTATTCTAACACTTCCTTTGTTTCCTGAAATACTTAAATGCGCATCGTTGCCTTTACTAAGTGATAGTATTGTGCACTAGCATCGGTGGTCCTCCTATCTGAGGTTATTTTAATAATAATAATAATAACAATTTGGAATATCGTGTGTTACGAGGTGACTGTATAACAATGTCATTTATATTGCATGTCTGTTAATTTCCTTTTGTCCGAGTTTCGCGCTCGTCGGATTTTTTGGCACCCAATTGATTTTATTGAGCCGTCATTTTTAATATTAGTCTTTTATCCACCTCAACATATTATTATCATATTCCATTGTTTTTATCTCATTATATTATGGCTACATAATTCCTCTTGGTATTAAATGTTAAAAATACCGCGTACTCCGGCTTCTTGGTCGGTTGATGGCGGATGATGAACGAACGTCATCACGAACAACGACACTTCTTGATTAGTGAGACTTTGCAGATGGCTGTGGCGACCATGTGAGGATTCGTTAAACTTTTCAATGTTTCTAACCTGTAATATTGTGAACCGTATCAGTTTCTGTACACACAATACGTCGTCGTACATTGTAAATCATCGTGTACCTATAGTCAACACGTCATCATATAGTCTGTGAGTTTGGCCGCGAAATTATTTCCTGGCAAGCAAACGGTGTGCGATATGATATGATATACTATATCATCGGTAATATCATTATTTCGATCAAAGCGAAGACGAAGTCACTCCACCCGGTCACCGTAGGTGTACACTGATTTCGGTAACACTATACGCGCATACGTAATACGCAGTTATTACCATAGTTGTTTGCATATCTTTACGAACTCGTATGGCGTTCCCTGCGCGTGTTCTACGCGATATGCATATGCGCCTATATTATTATAGTACAGGCACATAATAATTATAATGACGTATGTGTTTTACAAGCACTTGGAAACCGTAGTAAATAATATTGAACGCGAAACGTCGTCGATCGTTCTCTTCGTGTCCTCGCCGGCGTGTTATACCGCAGCAATATAATGTGTGTACGCTTGATATTTTTTAACAACAATCTCTATTCATTAGTCAGCCTTATATCTCTTGACATATATATTTTACATACGACACGTGTACGAGACAAGCTGGGGAAACGCAACGATTATATGATTCATTAGAGGAAAAAAAAATCAAAAAAAAAACATTGTTTGTTTCGTTACAGTACCTATGTAGATCCTAATGGTCCTACACTAGTATACGCGGTTTTTTTTTCCGTTGTACGTGGGTGAATTAATGCAGGTACCTATATGCGGTGTATGTAGCTACTTCTTATGTGAGTATTATAGTCAGAAAATGAAACGGAAAAAACAATTTTATATCGTATTCTATAATATATTATATAATGTATTATAAATAATGTATTTATTTTTACATGACACGTATATATAAGTATAATCGCTACACACACACACACACACACACACACACACACACACACCCACCCACATACGTGCGCGAGAGCGCATGATAAGCTCATGGTAATGGTTTTATTACCAACAATTATTCTTATACGAGTGCAGCAATGACCATCGTTTTTTTATACAACATAGAAATGCACGGAGAAAACTTCATCAGTTGTTTGATTGAATGCATTAAAATATTATACAATACTATGACAATTTTATTTGTTGATTTATCGCTTTTGGGATATGATAAATAATAATAAGCAGATATGGTCACTAAAACCGATTCTTAATTTATTTTTGATTTGTAAAATATTGTTTTTGAATGAAATGTTCGGCCATAGTTCAGTTAGCTGTTTTGAAATTCTGAGGAAAACTATGATTGTTTGAATAATGATTACCAATTATTATTATTGGGTGTTGAAATGTTATAAACATAATGTTTGTCTTCTTACGGTTCTATACGAATTTGTATGTTTAATAGTCAACGAACAGTATAAAATTGTATTATATAACCATGATTATTATACCTTTCACATTTGAATTCTCAAGTAATAAAATGTCATAGATTTACATTTTAAATTTCAAGCTTAAAACACACGTATAATAAATTATTTGATTTACGTCATCCTTATGCATACACATATTGTGGGTTTGTCAATAATTTCAAAGTTTATTAAGACATTTTAATATATATCTTATTTATATTGTAGAAAATATTTCCTTGTTTGTATATTATTTTAACATGTTAAAACGTATATAGGCATAAAATTAGGTAATAATGCCCATGGAAATTATTATAATACCTATTTTAAGTTGAAACTAATATAAAATACCTACAAAATCCAATAATAAAGAATTTAATGTATTTTTAACAATAATAATAATGATAACATACATTCTTGATTTTCATATACCAGATATTTTACTAATCGGAATACCTGGTGATTCAATAAAATTATTGTAGCTGAAGAATGAATGACAATGTATAAAAACTGATGACGACTACAGCGAAAAATCGAATAAAGGAAAATAATATTTATCAAAATGATTTTGACCGGTTATATATTAATGTTATTAACTATTATTTACATGAGTATGTAGGAATAATGATAGTGTTGTATTTGAAATTGTATTCTAAACAACACGAAATAATGAAAATATGAAACATTTACATTAAACACAAGTTATATCGTGTATTATGCACGCGGTTTTAATGTGACAAAAGTACTGTGATAACCATAATGAGGGTCGGGTTATGATTGTATTTCTATTGTATTTGCGTGTGTTATTGTTATAATACGTAATATGATTTCATTTAGAAGATTATAAATCAAAATATAGAAAATTAATGTCATTTTGTACAGTTAATAATTTATTAAATACATTATTCAGTCGATGTATAACTAAATCGTCTTGTACCGCAGTACTAACTACAATGACCGTACAGGATAAAATCTATCCTGTAGTTCAATGTCATCTCTATACGTACGTCGAATACATGATTATTAATTGAATTGTTTATAATTTTTGTTAATTTCCCAAATATACCTGTAAACATGTACAAACCGATTACTTTTTAACACGATTTTAAAACCGATCATTTACGTATTTTTATACGTTGGTCAATGGTCACTTCAATACCGTTTTTTCGGTATATTTCCAGGCCTCATTACCGCTTCTAAACTATACATCTTCATGACTGTCTGTAGTCTTTAGCAAGTTGTTCTCCTTATCGTATCCCGAGGAGCCTGAGATCTTCTCCGACTCGATTCATCCAACGCTGCATCGGTCGGTTTTTTGACGTCTATATGTATTATGGCTGGGGGTCATTCTGTTAATTTGTCTGACACCGAGAATGTTACCATAACGTCATCGTCATGAGGGTATCGATATTTCCGATAAAAACATCGATGTTTTAAAAAGTCGATGTTTACCTGAATAAGTTATATGAAAAATTGTACCTATTTGAATGCCTGCTACAATTCAAGAGTGAGGATAGTAGTCAGAAAAAAACTCTTTTAAAACGATTATATAATATTAAAAAACAAACATAATTTCTTGTATGTCGTATCTCCTGTTATCGTGTGTTCCAGGAATATACCAATTCAGTATCCCGTTTGCGATGTCAAAAACGTTTCCGGTGCTGACCACTTTACGTAAAGCATTGCTGTTTAGACGTTTTTGAGGTTGTGTAATAATTTGTATTATAATGTTGTTATATGTCTGTGGTTTTTGTAAATAAACATTCAATATCTATGATCTATGTAATATGTTACTCAAGTCTTAATTGTTGTAATGGAAAATTGGAAATGAAATATAGCTTTTACCACGGCTGAAGCAAAATGGTTTTATAAACTATATCAAAACGTGTCCTTAGAAGACTGCGAGTATATATTTTTTTTTTTACAAAACGACTGAAAAAATAGTATCCAACCTATAATTCTTTAAAAAAAAAACTAAGAGTATCTACGCTACATACAGATACATCGGTACATGTATGTCTTGTTTTTACTGAATATAGTTGACATATACATGTACCGATGTATCTGTATGTAGTGTAAATACTCTTAGTTTTTTCGTCTGGTTTCCGTATTGTTAACCCTCGCGGTTTATCCTTCCAGTCTTCAGAACCCTTATACTATATGCCCGGTGCATTGAAAAACCATTCTGAGTTCTGCCATTGTTTTTCGCTCGTATTTGCGTTCTTCTCGGTATTTATTGTCATTGATGTTGTTCCAATATTGGTATATTATTTTCGCGCTTATAATGTCTTGGCATACTTAGTTAACTGCAAGGAAGAACAGTAGCTTTATATGTGTACCATTAATACTGTATTTACGAGAACAAGAATCAGTTTTAATGTATCTCATAATGTATAATTTCTTAATGTCTAATAAACGAAAAGATATACTATACCGCAGTTGTTTTTGCTTAAGTTCTCTTTAGAGTTAATTAATTTACAAACAAATAAAGTGTTCTGTGAACTTTCAAGATTGTATATAAGCTATGTTTCGAGGTTTAAAGAACCCCTTTTTATCGGTTGCTTTGGGACGAACTAAAACCCTTTTATTCTCAAACTTTGGCAATCCACTCACATTTAAATAAATGTCTACATACGTTATAAACTACTGCAGTAAGCCGTAAAAAACGCTTCAAAACTCTTTGGGTCCAAGCAACTTCTTTTTATTTATTATACCGGAATTATATATTTTATATATAATTATATATATAAAATAGTATATTTTTTAATATACCAAAAATAAAATAATAAAATACCAACTATGTACGGAATTTTGGTAAGTTCTAGTTTAAAAATAATAATATATATATATATATATATATATATATATATATATATATTTATGTATATTATTTTTGGTATATTAAAAAATATACTATTCACATTTTAAGGAGATAAGTTGACAAAAGCCATGTATAGTTATAGAATATTACATAATTATTACAACTCTAAGATTCGATATTTTTCGTAAAAGTATGAATATTGCTTTTTATTATTTGCCTGTTTAATAAAACTAGATCAACTTGGGCTCAAATTAGAAAATGCAAATTGTTATTTTACTATGTTGTTAAAAAAAAACTTTAGTCGTCAATTGCCATAGGAAAGAGTGACTGTATATAACTGTTCTAATACCAGTCCGCAGAGCAACCAGTGAGTCTTATAAACATAATTATTAAGTATAACAATATTGTATTCATATTATATTTGAATTTTTCGTCGTTCCATGAACGGCATTATTAAAATATGTCCGGTACGTTTATATTATAATTGTTCGTGTAAATGGTCGACAATAAAACATAAATATTTAGAAATTAACATAGAAGGAAGTGTGCAACTCACTCCATTTTGGTATGCGCTATTTGCTTTTTATGACCATCGTTTGTTATGACCTATTTTTGCTGATTCCTCAATGCCATTGTCCATTATAAACTATTTTTAATGTGCGTGCAAATCATCATCTTCCACGGGTTCAAAATTATTTGGCCAATCATGAATCATAGTTGATGAGCCTGCGGCCTTCATTGTCCATCTTCATTTATACTTTATCAATGAAGTTTGTGTAGGAACGTTTACGGCGTTACTCATGCTTGGGAGTGCATTTCGGACGAATAATAGAACTGAAAACAATCTTTGCACTCTATTGTTTAAAAGAACTTGGAATTTGTTTGGGAAGCAGTAAATATAATGAATCATAATTCATGATATATACGATTAAAATTATTAGATAAATCGAGTAAACGATTGGTACGGAAATCTTTGGCTACCATATAAAATTATGTAAACGAGTGTAAGGGCATCTAACCGTGGATAAGAAAAGCAATGACAAACGGTGTAATATTATTAATAATTATAATATTAACGTCTGAGTTTTGATGTTTGATTTCGTTGTGTCGATCTCAACAGTTGATAAACTGTAATCAACACCATGTCGTGGCTTTTTTTTTCATAATATAATAAAACATAATATTTCATAATTTGTTTATCAATTGGATTACAGACACTTAATTCTTTGTAACTATATTAAATAAAAACTATTACTTTTAAAATTATTTATGGTCGATTACCAAATGTTATTTACAGTCTATACTCTATACTACTTGACTAATGACTGATGACTATGTGGCAAATAATACATATTATACTATTGCAGGGTACCTACTGCAAACGAAATAAATAGTGATATCCAGTTAATCACTTACTAGATGTTTGTCGTAGTATGTTTACCTGCTTCATTCAGATATAGTACGATAAATTATTTTAAACATTGCACACAATAATTAGTAGAATAGGTATATACCTATTTTGAATCATATATGATATCGCATGATAAATGAATAACTTTTGTTTTTAATTTCTATACTACAACTAATGTACTAAATATTATAATTCAAACATGTTTATTACAAATTATATCATATTATACCTTTACGCGTGAAACGAACCTATAAATATGTTTCACATTTTAGTGTTACGATTAAGGTTAATATTGTTTCCATAAAATTTTCTTTGAATATAAATACACCTACGTCAAATTATGTAATTATAGTGGAGTACAAACAGTCTTAAGGTTAAACTATTGGTCATGTATAATGTATAATATTTAATTGTTCATTATTTAGTTATTAAATGCCATTTATTGTGTACATAATATCAATAATAATACATACATACCTATATATGCGTACGGAATATTATGTATATGTTATTCGGATAATAATCATTCCTAAACGGGTACATAATGTGTTGAATATGTATGAGGAACAAATTTGACATTTACAGAAATATTGTTCGATAACATCATAAATCATACGACAATGTACGTGATTTTCAAACATGATAGGTGTTCAAAAATCATTAGGCCCATATTATATTATTAAATTAGGTTTTGAAATTATTCTGAACAAAAACGTTATGTATCAGTTTGTGGGGGGGGGCACATAATATTTTAATTATAGTAATAATGATAATGTACAAGTAACAAATTGAATATATGCAAATTTAATAAAATTAAAAATTTACATGTGTGCATGGAACAACTCAAAAAAAAAAAAAAAAAATTGATACAAAATGTTAACAAAACATAAAATCAATTCAATATTAAACCGATTTTTTTCAAAAAAATATACTATAAAAACATATAGGTATTTATTTTTATTTGATTTATCCATAAATACTGTAACGAAACATGTACTATTTCCTCGGCTGCATACATTTATTATGATTAAAATCCCAAATGAATTATATATTGTTAGATAGAGTTAACTTCCATATTTAGTATGTATTTGAGAAAAAAATATAAAAAAAAAAATATTCAAATTATAACAATTTTTTATATTATTTAAAGAAATATTCAATTGTTTATTGTTGCAATCTATCATACATTATAGAAATAAAGTACCATGAGAAAAATCAATAACTCATAGTAACATTTTCTAAGAAACGATCTTGTCAGGATATTATATTGTGTTATGTGTATACTTTACTGCCTCATTAGCACATGCCTAAATATGGTAGCATTTTTAATTTTTAATCTTGATAAATCCTGAGAAATTTATTAGAATATTTTAAAAGCAAATAATATTTATTTCATTTGTTTATTTCTTATAAATTCTTATAATTGATTTACTGATTTTTTATCCGGTTTCAAAGAATGAAATGTCAGGGAATAAATTCCAACATTTGGAAAGATTATGAATATTATATAGTAATAGGAACAGCGCCTAATTGTTAACTTTTTTGATTTTTGTAAATATAACTTTGGGTTCAACCAACCGATATATTTATTGCACGGTGTGTATTTAAAGTGAATCCTATTACAATATTTGTTATACCAGTGGTTTTAAACCTTTTTAGTGGTGCGGACCACCGATTTTATTAAAAAAATTGAGGGAAACAAACACAATAATACACCTACGTATACAAATAAAATACCTATATAAAATATACGTATGCCAGATATATTTATATATTTAATCCACAGTGCTCATATTATGCAAGTTATTAGGGAAAATTGAAAAATAATTTTTATTAAGTAAAGATTATTGTATTTAGTTCAAAAACAAATGATCAAAGTTTAAAAAACGTAATGCAATTGGTGACATTATTTTGTCTAATACGAGAGAGTGAATATCTGTATTAATACTGTATAGTCTTGGTGTTAAATCATTTTCATAATTTAGTTTATATCTGTATTTATATTATTTTTGAAAAAAAATATAGTCTCATAGGCTCAGTCACATAAATATGTTATCAACAATCAAGTGTCTATGTGTAATTTTGACTAACGCTGAATAGTTTTGCCGAACAATTATCCAATAAATGCATACAAAGTGCATTGGCATTATATGATGGTACGGTATGATTTTAAAATCTTAAATTATTACTTAATCGTCCTTATCTCATCAGAAATGTTGACGTTTTCAATGTCATATAAAATCTCGATGAAGATGTCAATAATTGCCATAAATTAAAATGTTTCTACCCTTGGCTAGACCATGGACCAGCGTTCGCGGCCCACTACCATATGGCTTATGGGTTGGGAACCGCTGTGTTATTCTCTATCGAATATTTTTATTTGACTTATCCTCAAACAGGGCAACGATTGTATTGATGATTTTATTACATATTACTTTTTCTCTTGTGCGGCATCGCATTACATAAACAATGTTATTTTAACATAATTGTGCATATATATATATCATCATACATATAGTATCTTAAGTATATTATATTGTAAAAACAAAAAGTATATCTGGATTGTATATCTACAATGCCGATACACAGAAAACGAATTGTTCTCAATCGGTCTTGCGGACACTTTCCGAGTACAACTGTGCATTAACTTGCGCGTGTATTGAAACGTAACGAATAAATAAAAAAATAAAACCAGTCATTGTTATAGCATCGACGAAATAGTTGAGATAACGGGATCAATAATATTTATTTTCAAAGTACACGCGTAGGATTACTATATAGAAACCCACTACAATAAGTTCGTGAAAAGTTTTTGAACGACAATGATGACGAGCTTAAATCGTGAATAATAAATATTATAATAAGACGTATAAAATGATATAATGATACACTATACTATAACTATACACGATCTCTTATTATTGCTCTACATCACGAGACAGAGACGGTGATACATGAAGAAAGAGAGAGAGAGAAAACGCGTGTACATACATTTTATGAAAAA
The DNA here is from genome assembly GCA_025469195.1 of Chaitophorus viminalis. Taxonomy (NCBI): domain Eukaryota; kingdom Metazoa; phylum Arthropoda; class Insecta; order Hemiptera; family Aphididae; genus Chaitophorus; species Chaitophorus viminalis. The sequence goes on from JAIPRK010000504.1 coordinate 135,863, forward strand.
CGCTCATATGATAGTCATCACGTGCGCGTATCATAATATTATAATAAATACGATCGTTTAAAGTGTATAGACGTCCATTCGGGATGTGCGGGACGTACATGGTGAATTTTATTCATACCAGTATTATATTATTGTAAATTACATAATGCGCGCGTATACGTATAATAAATTTATTTGTGGTTAACGAATTGCAAGCGCATATATTATTCGAGAAAAACCCTCGTGGCGCCGCACTATAGTTATAATAATAATAACATATCGTATTATACGTAATATATGCATGAACATAATATTATAATGAACGCATATGTGGGCACACTACACGCGCACATGTCACTATATTTATGAATAAGAAAATTACCGAATCGACGGAGAAAATTGTGCACTTTAGCCCAGTATTAAAATATTAATGATAACAATGATTGTTTTATATGCAATACAGTTAAAACTATATACTATTATATACACGCAGCTATATATGAATAGATAAAATATTTGGACTAAATATTATGTATTTGGTTTTTATAGAATTTTTAATTATAATTCATAGTTCAAAAACATTTGAAATACATAAATAATGTGGTTATAACCTATTATTATTTGCGGTGACAGGGAGATTCTTTTATTCGATTCACCGATTTCTTAAAGGTTTAACACCTCACCCACCAAAATTATTATATATACTTCCTAAACTTGTGTATAACGGTATATCATACTGCTAATTGCTTTTTTTTAAAGTAAAGCGTTTTTGATTCTGAACGGAGTAATGGAATCTATTGGTTTTACAATGATGTATGTTTTTTTTTTTTATTTATTAATTTTTTTTTTTGTGTCTGGGGACACGATTTTTGGTAGTAAAAATGCTTCGATTTTCTCAAACAGCAATTTTTCTGAAAGTAAAAGGAATGAAGATGGTACTTGGGCATGTCAAAAATCCAACTTTTACAATACTTTTTAAAAAAAACGAAAAAAACGATAAAAAAATTACGAAAAAAACGGGAAATTTTTACACAAAACACGTTTTTACAAAATACATTTTTTTAAAATGCTCTTACCCAAAAACGAAAAACTACAATAACTCGAAATTTTCACCAAATCTTTATATTGGCGTTCTCTATACATGGTTAATTTTTCAAAGTATTTTGACATACTTCGACTTATTTATAGAAAATTTAAATTTTCGATTTTTGTAGATATTTTTTTTTCAAACATCTATAAAATTTAATTGGCTGGCCGAAAACTCTCGAAAATTTAATACAAGGTTTAAAATAAACTTAACTTATCTTCACTAGAAAATATCGGTGATCGTTTCACTCAAATTTTTTTTATAAGCTCATAAAGCTCAAATTTGTATAAAATGTGTCAAAATCACGATAATTTGCAAATTATTTTGTAGATAAAAATTCATAAAATTTATTCTGTTCATACATAAGGTTCAAAATTTTAACACTAGGTTATCCATAAACTACTCCTCAAAAATCTTTAAAAAAATCTCTACCGGACCAAAAGGAAAAAATTTTATGACCGTTTGAAATTTAAATTTTTACGAAATTGCATAAAATAGTGATTTACCGTCAAATGATTTAAAATATTTGTTATAATTCAAAAAGTATAAGTCGCAGAAACTTGAAATTTTTACCAGTTGTTAAGATAGGCATTTCCTCTATGTCATATGTTTATCAAAATATTATATTAATTTTTAAGTTACTTATAGGCTTTTAATATATTCGAGTTTTTTACATTTTTCTTTTATAATTGGTGATAAAAAAAATTGACTAATACAAAATACTTGAAAATTTAATAGAAGATTCCACAGAAGTAGTTATTATTGTCATACAATAATTATTAAAATCCATAGGCACAATTTTTTTTTATAAGCGTTTGAACAGGGAATATTGATATAAAATTACATGTAAAATATAATATAAATGTATAATATTCTAGACTGATAAATGATATCGCTTTTTGAAATTTGCTCTAATTCAAAAACGAAAAACCGTAACAACTTAAAATTTTCACCAAATCTTTATATTGGTATTATCTATACATACTTAAGTTTTCAAAGTATTTTGACAAATTTTGACTTATTTATAGACAATTTAAATTTTCGATTTTTGTAAGTTTTTTTTTAAAAATATCTATAAAATTTTTTCGGCTGTCTGAAAACTCTTGAAAATGTATTAAAGGATTATTGTAACTAAAAAATGTCTCACTCAATTTTTTTTCATAAGCCCATAAATTTCAAATTTGTATAAAATATGTTAAAATTGTGATAATTTGCAAGTTATTTTGTAGTTGAAAATTCATAAAATTTTTTCTGTTTATACTTTAGATTCAAAATTTTAACAATAGGTTGTCCATAAGCTGACCTTCAAAAATATATAAAAAAATTTCTATCAGATTTTAAAGAAAAAATTTTATGACTGTTTTAAATTAAAATTTTTATGAAATTGCATTTTAATTCAATTTAAATATAAAATACTATATTATTATATACACATTTTAGACAAACATATTAACTCCATTCAGAATCGTTATTCGTATACAAAGATATCTATCATTGCATTCAATTTTAACAAATCCATTGTAATAATGACCTATCCTATAAACGAGATGCACTCCACCCCCAACCGTATAGCAAAGCGAGGCCCATCCGTTCTTTTTTTTATAATACTAATTTAAAGATCTCGAGTATAAAGCATCCAAGTTTTAACAAGTTAGCAAATACAATACATTTTGATTATCGAGTTTTTTTTTTTTTTCTGTTTACGTAAGTATGCATATACAAACTCCGGAGTATTCACTTTATAACGTATACACGTAGGATGGTCTGAAGTACATCGGTATATTATGTTCTTCTTCTTTATTATTATAATATATTTCTCAGTAAAAATACAAAAATTTTCAATCAAGCTTTTAACTATGTACCTGCGTACAATCGATTTTTAGTTCGATTACTACATATATCTTATAAATTTAAACTCTATATATATAAAAGTCATTAATTATATAGTTTTTTTTTTCAAATTTCCCGATACTTTTAAGTTTACAGTATTAACATACCTATCTACCTATAGTGAATTTCAGATCAATTGCGATTCGATGCTATCGCGCTCCTCTCAAATCAATGAGTCTGGTAAATTATGACGACTAGTAAATGGAAAAGCCAGAATTTTTTCAAGTTGCACATGAAACTATTATAGTACCTATCTACGTAATTTCAACTTTACTACAGAATACTGCTCGCGCTAGTTTTAATAGCTCTATTCATGGGAGTAACCACCAGGCGCGATATCATCGAGTTGCAGTTAATGTGAAAATTATTATAAAAATAAATTCACATTGTTTATAATTAAGAACATCCATTATTGTAATGTAAATTACTAAGTACATAAAGATTTCTTCACATCATTTAAAATATACGAATTTGTTTACAAGAGTTTGAATAATTTGTTTTGACTTTCATGTGTCATAAAAGTAACTAGGTATCGAAATTATTTCTCAATGCTACTTCATAGTTGCCAATCAACTATTACTAGGTCTAAATAGCTATTAACCTTTGTTAATATTCCATTTTGGTATAATATTTTTACTGTTTCAAATATTTTATATTTTACATTTAGGTAATTGTCATAAGTTAACCTTATTACTGATCTAGTTTCCAACATTGCTATATTTGATTTTTCTCCGAGATTGTCCACATAAATAATTATCATAAACTTTTTTGTTTCACCGCATATTTCCCTCAGAATTATTAAGGTACATAATGTATCTTAGCCACGGTCGTAACACGCACTTTAAACTGGCTTTGAAATAACGCGCTCATGGGCCTATTTGTAACACTTGGGCCGGAGAAACAAGCTATTTTACGCCATAGATTATATTATTATATTATATTCATATTGTTTAACGAATATTTCGGAGCAAACTAATTACACGATATTTGTGAGTATGTGGCGTGTGTGTGTGTGTGTGTGTGTGTGTGTGTGTGTGTGTGTGTGTGTGTGTGTGTGTGTGTGTGTGTGTGTGTGTGTGTGTGTGTGTGTGTGTGTGTGTGTGTGTGCGCAAGACGTGTTTTTGTCCTGCTGCAGACGACGCCCCCGGCTCGACGAACGCGCGTTTCCATTGAAAGTGGTTATTAAATATTTTTTTTTCATGCCGCCGTATATTATAATATATTATATTGAAATTTTGCCCGGTGACCCGATCCCCGCAAAAACTCAATTCAATATTATGTTTTTGACGTCTAGGTATAATATGTACCTACAATATAAATTGAGCATTGGCTTTTATATTTTTCAAGACCGTTTTTGGGCCGTTATACTGTTATACAGCATATCCATATTTCGTAAGAATACATACTGCGCCACGTTTACGCGTTTCATTAAACGATTGTAATAAAGTGTAAGAACACGTACCAACAACCGTACTAATAACTCGTGTTCTTGATCAAACGGATGGACTATATTTATAATAGAATTCCCGACTAGGAAACAAGTTAAAAAATATCCTCAGCATACATAACATACGATCGTATGTCGCCCGCGTACATACAAATCATGTTTTGGGCATTATTTCATAAATATATATAAAACGAAAACGTATGTTATTATATACGTCTTGTACATAATATGCTTGTAACCGTTTAAACATTTTTATTTATATATTTTAAATATCTAGGTCGGTATCATTTATCATGATATAAAATATACAATTTAAATGGCTTGTAATACGTTTTTTTTTTTTTTTTAAGTTTGTAATTATGTTAATTCCGTGGAATCATATTTGAATAATAAAAAAACAGTTTCGATTTTAACCGAAATAATTATGATATTTTATCGTTAATTTTGAAAGATGGCTATTTATATATAATAAGCACAAAGCATATTATGTTAAATTGGTGTTCTCGGGCAGGGAATAGGCTGCAGTAGCCTGCAGTAGTGAGAATCAATATGGCTACCGACATTTTAATAAATATTTCAGATCAAGGTTGTTAATCATACATATAATTATCTTATTTCGTCTTCCTCGTATTTCCAAATTGAATATATAAATAACGTTATTTTATCTACCAACACATTATCGTCAGTAAAGTTGTTTCCTGAATTTGGTGTTTCTTTTTGGATTTCAATTAATATAAATAAATAAATAAAAAAATATGAATAAATATGTATTAAAATTATTCCCGTGGTATCCATGTATGAAAATAAGCTTTGGAAAAATACCTGGACGCGGGACGCCTATCGATAAAATACGAAATCTTATACATAATATTTATAGCCCACAATATAACATATATTATTGATATTATATAACGTGATATTATCATGTACTGCAGTCAAGTATTTTTCCCTACCATAATAATTTGTAATTATACAATATATATTCATAACGAATAATCTATTTATACATCACAGTACTCATAATAATATTATTATAACTTGGACGAGCACGTATAAATGCGCTTTCCTGCACGCAGTCCCGATCGTTATAGTATGGTGGAAACTATACATATGTACACATGATAATATTATTAAAGAGTTAGTATACAAACACACATGCAAATATGCGCAGGCGCTCGAAAAAGATCACGGTATGATATAACTACGGTGAGTATAGGGGGGGGCGTCAGAATGCAGAACAGACGAAAGTGTATATAATATATACACACACATACACACGCACACACATGCACGCACACACACACACACACACGCACACACACACACACACACACACACACACACGCGCGCGCGCGCACACCCACATAAAGATGATTTTGCGCACCAGCGTGTGTGTGTATGTGTGTACGTTCCGCCAAAACGAGTTTCATGACCCCAACACGAGATTCCTTAACCCGTTCTGCGAATAAAAAATAAAACATACTATCCTCCGATGAGTGTACGTTACCCGCATGCACAATTATTATCAGTATAAATAATATTTATATAAAATACTGGAACACACAGCTTCTTCGCCGCAGGTGGATGTTTGTCAACAACGTTCGATTTCGTCGTCATCTTCGTCTCTGGACATTTATACATTTATTTATTTATTTTCAATCCGACGATGATTGGATGAAAACCGACGACTACTCCAACATTGCTACTGACTATGCGGCAACGCGATCGGTATTATTCTATTTACTGGTTACGTAACGATGTATATAGTGCCGACCTCCGTACGCACTTTCTATGAATGAACGGGACAGTACAGCATTGATCCGTACACAGACATCGCGAGCATATACAATAATAACACTCATAAATACGCATTTATAAATATATATATATATATATATGTATCATGACTGCATGTGTGTGTGTGGGACCCTTGTGCGTATACCTACCGCGGGCGGAATGCACCGACGTGTGCGGTTCCTTTTGTGTAGATATATGTACGTATCGTATCTTGTATATTAATATATGATATATATATATATAGAAACTCATGCGTGTTAATTAGAAAAAAATAAAGTAAATAAATAGGACAAGACAGGGCCCCAAGACTATTACACGCGGTAGTGTTGGTATTGTGGTAGATCGTCTGATCTGCTGCTGCATCGAGCCCTCGTTGGCTACAATAACATAATGTGGTAATTGTCAATTTATCAATTTGCATTTTATATAATAATATTGAATATTATATGTACATGTTACAGCAAGTGTTAGGAGTATGGTCTTAAATTGATCCGGCTAGTCACAACTTTAGCAACTTCGTTTGGCTAATATCTAAATTTCGGACTTTATCTAACAGTATTTAACATTATTTATATCTGCATTACTTTAAGTCGTACGAAAATTTCAATTTAATTATCGATACTTCAGAATTAGATTATTTTTTTTTTATATTTATTTGTAAGTATAAGTTAAACTAATGTCATCTTGCGAATTACGATCAAGTATATAGTAAATATTAACTTTCAAACTTGCATTTTTTATTTATACAACCATCTTATCATCTTTTTGAAAACTTTGACCTCATAAGACTGAAAATTTGCAATTTTTCTTAATTACTTGGATTTGTCTATATTGATTAGTCTAATCTAAATAGTAAATTAATTTCTTGTGTATAATTGGGTAAGTGTATCATTTTTATATCCAAGATTCGTCAATATCTATAATGAAGAAATGATATTTCTTGAGTCTACTTTGCTTTTATCAACTTCATACAGTACATTCAGTCGAACAAAATCTTCAACGTTTACGAGAAAACTTATTGATAGACTTAAAAACATTTTTTGATAATTTTCAAATAATATCAAAATGTACAACACAACAGTGTACAATATTCATATTATAACATTTATTTTACTTACCCACGTGCATGACTCATCTCTACCCAACTACGCAACTTACAAATATTCATTACAAATATCAATTCCAAAATATTGTATTATTATCGTAAATAGTTTTAATTGTAGTGCTAATGTTATTTAATCATTGGTCAATAATTGGCAATAAGAGGCAAGAGCATACACAACGATCGATTACGGTTGTATTCGAAATAAGAACGAGGATTTCCAAAATTTACCTACACTGTTAATAATTATAATTATTATTCCTCTTCCTAATAAACTTATACATAGTTTAGTTTTGTAGTTTACAATATATTGTTTTAGTGCGGCGTGTTTGAGTGGGTTGAAGTGTGGAATTTCAATATACGCGGATATTACACGTTTTACGATTACAATATTGCCATGAAATTAGTTGATTTCATGGTTGTTCAAATGTAATTGCGTTTTTATTTTGAGTTTTGGTGAGTATCTACTTTGAGTGCCAGTTGAAAATCTTTTGAATTTAAATAATGATGATTTCCAATAGAATGTAATATAATAATAAGTAGCACGTTTACGTTTTTGGATTATCTAGTCTGAACGTGTTTTATGAAACGCAAGAACAAAAAAATGCATGTCACATTGAATGGGTAATGAAAATTATTGAAACTTATTATTCCTGTATATAATATAATAATGCATGTACTTGACTTTTTCTTATTCCGCCTTTACGGTATAACGATTACGGTATAGGTATAGTTACATTGCGAATAATGCATCGCATATAAATCGTTATTCAAAAGAAAGTAATCTTTAGGATTATATTATACGCATTCCTTATGTCTGATCTAGATTTTTTATTTATTTCACTGACTGACACGCATTGCACTTACTATAAACGATATTCCGTGTAATCCGTATATTACAGTAGTATGGATAGTAGACATATATAGTAAATGTTCTTCTTTTCACGTACCTATACCATTATTATATAGTGTATTTCTTATTTTCAAAGTTGAAACTCTTTTATTAAGTTACGGGTATACGATTTTAAAATGAAATAACTTACTTAAGACGGATCTTGCTTAAAAACGATTAATTGTAGTTTTGATATAAGTTCGTAATCAAGCAAAAGCTTAACTTATACCTCTATAAAATAGAAAGCCGAGAAATTAGGACATTTTATAATTTTTCACGCTGATTGATTTCGTCTTAGACGAGATTATCGTTGAATATACTGCAAGTTTTATATGCAACAATTGCCACATTCTCATATAATATAGGTTACTCTAAAAATACTCATTGACAATTTCTAAAATATGCAATTTTTCTCATAAAGAAAATGTATATAACTCTCTGTTATAAAATTAAATCTTGCTCACTGAAATATTAAAGTAATGACTTTACATTTCACTACTATAGTATTATTAATATTGAAGATAAATAATAGTAATAATAAATAATAAGATAAATAATCAATTTTGTGAGGACCTTGATGAAGTTCGATCATGTTTTTATTCCTTTGAAATCTGTTACAATAATACAATGTAATATTATAAACTGTTAAAAAAATTAAATAAACGATAATTATTGTGGACAAATCGGTGAATCTATTTTCCTGATCCGCAGATACGGGTTCTGGTCGTTGGTCGTAAATAAAACGTATGCTGGCGACGGACGGACGGCCACCAATGGACAGATTATTTATTTAGTCAAATACTGCAGTGTTCTATTTGAGTAGAAAACTATTAATGATTCTCATATCTCATTATTACCTATGTTATTTCCTTTTCCGTTGACGTTTACCTTGTAATTATTGTCAATTGTCATCAATAAGTAATAAAGATCGATTTCATAAAGTCATGAAATCTAATTTATCATTGACATTGCAGTGAATGCGACGAGACAGGCGCCGCTGTTAAGAATATTCCTCGAGATAATGACGTATTCATAGGGCTTTGGAGCCTGCTATCACCATGACCAAGTGCCTTATAATCAATCGCCTATAATAATATAATAGTGCATGAAGTTTGAAGTGTTTCGTCTTTTCACAGTACATTATATGGCAAGAATTTCCAAACGGGGAAGTGGTGGCAAACAATAATATTATAATTCTGTAAATTAGAATTTAATAGTTAATTGTTATTTAATTGTTTTATATTTTAAAGGAAACTTGTTACATATAACCAATAGGTAGAGATGGCCATTTGGCTACCCCACTATATAGCTATAAGCTATTGTAATTTCGTAGGCGTAGTACTCCCAGTTGGTTATGCTTATTATACGAGAAAAAATCTGTAATATATTTTTAATACGGTTTATTTATTGATATAGTTTGCTGACAATATACAAGTATATATCCTTATACGAGTGTCATTTTCATAGAGACATGCTTCGCGAATGTTTTTATTTTAATAAACATTAAAAAAATGATTTTTATTAATACTTTTGTAATATTTATGGTTTATGATATAATTTTGTCCGTGTACTCATGATGAATACGAAAACAAATATTGATTTATTGATTTTATTTATGGATAATATACGCCTTGTGTGACTCGGTACAGTACATGAACAAAATATATAAATAATACTTATTAATTAAATTAAATTGGTATAGATTAGTATGATCAAATAATAAAATGACAAATGATAAAAATTATAAATGATAAAATAATAATAAAATTTAGTTGAATTAACTTAAGACTAGATGTTTTAATCTGGTTGAGTTATCATTGAAAAATATCAAAATTTTTGTCAGTATTCTATCGATTGGAGCCTAAAAGACTAATTTTGGCGGTGAGTAGGGAGATAAAAAATATGTGATACACGCGGGTTAACACCAGAGACATTTAAAGGTAGGAGGTTCAATAGTTCAAGGCAGTTTATTTGGGAGTTCAATAATTTATGGAGCCAAAGTACATCAGTCAACTTTCTGCGTTTATCAAGAGACTCAGTATCAAATTCTAGTGATAACTGTTCCCGAGATAAGTTTATTTCTTTTTGTTTTATATGCAAGTACCCGTAGTGAACTGTTCTGAATACGCTCGATCTTTGTTACCAAATTGGCCAGGTGAGGGTTCCAAACAACTGAATCATATTTTTTTTTTTTTAATAATTAACTGTTGAATAATATAAATATGGGTATCAAAATATCTTAAATATTAAAATATCCACATAAACATTACTGTCACTTTTATCTTAATTTTTATATTAAATATTTCTCAATTGACTATTGTGTTTCCATAGTCATTATTTCATCAACAAAATAATGGTGGTGGTTTTTTTAGTATAGTTTAAAACAATTATTCCGTCATCGTAACTTACCGATATCAAAACACTTTTGTGTGTTTTATGTGATTAAATTTAATTGTATTTGTTATATTAACATAATATTCATAGGCTCATAGCAACTATTGTTATAGCATTTGAATACTAATTTATTAAGTCGTTGATGATCACTTATCGTTTGAAACAATTAGAATTTATTTTTCTTCATCAAAGTTCTTAAATAGACCTTTGTAGTAATATTAATTAGATGATGAACTGTAGTAGGTACAATAATGTAGTTTTTAATATCAAAACAATAATTATGTTGAAAAAAAGTAAATATTACAAATGTTTCCGTAGGAAATACATTTTTAAATCAGTTTTCAGTAAAATTTTTCCTTCGTAACTCGTAAGAAACCATGAAAGCGAACACATTCATTTGAAAATTATGATAATAAATTGTTGAGATAACACTTGATTAAATTATTTGTTGTTCTTAAACTTCACGTTCCGCCAACTCAATCATCTGGGAATTACGAGAATTTCCACTTCTCTCTTCGTAAGCCATTTTCCTTTCATATACTTTTAACAGAGTATCCATTATTGGAATAAATATTTCACTTATACATATATATGTGTATTATGCATCGTGTACTTCAACACATACCAACATAATCTAACTCAATAATTCCATATTTTCACTGCCTTATTTTTCGTTTAATTTATAACTATTTCGTATTTTTCTTAAATACTTATTAACGTTTATAAAATATTTTCTAAATCTTAACGTGAAATTATTTGTTGTTTTAATGCAGTATATTTTGCGTGATTTAAATGAAAATACCAGAAAATTAGTATTTTAATAAAAATCAAAATATATTCTCTCGTTCAAAATGTTTATATACAAAACGTTAATATTGATTGGACCGGTTTATTACTATCAATTATGAAATTTTGTTACTTTTACACATATCAGAAGGTTGTAACCGGATCGACGGCGGTGCTTGTCCCCAAACATTAATTTTGGACATCGGTAAAAATATGTGTGTGGACATAGTTCTGTTATGAATTTACAGCTTACTGGCTATAACTACAATCTTAGAATATAACCGTAAATTTTGAAGTAAAAAAAATATATTCCTTACCGTATTTTATATATACCAACAAAAGGTATACTACATATTGTTTGGTAAGTCATAACAGGAGAAAATAAAGTTTTCAACCAGTAAACCAAAACAATAGATCTATTATATTGTACTTGATGTGGTTCAGTGGTAATTATCTGTAGGGAGTATATAGTTATAGTTCTTTTTTTTTTTTGTAATAATCTAATTCCAAAAGGCACAGAAGCAAATCCGTGGCTACTATATGCGTTGTATTATGCGTATATATTATATTATACGAACCCGTCAAAGATGAATACCTATCTGTATAAGATATTATATACATTCATTTTTTTTTCAAACTCCATAGATTGTTTGATTTTAAAAATATTCCATAGAAAATATCCATAGGTATATTTAAATATTTATTGAATACGTACTTTAATCAATGTATAAATATTTTGATATAGAAAAAAATTATTTTTCGAATAAACAAAAATGTCTACGAATAAATAAACAGTTTAAAATCTCAATGGTAAAAATATAATAGGTATTAATATAATATAATATTAATATAATATTAGGTAATAAATAGTATACCTGATATATTGTTCTTACATATTTTAATATCTAATAAAGCACAAAAAATGATCGTTAATATTATATATTTCAAAAGGTAGGACGAACTATGTCTTATTGTATAAAGAGAGATTCTTATAGATTAACTGCATAATGTACAATATCATATTTCAGTTAAACAAAAATTATTTTCACTAATCTTACCACGTGACACTGACAAAACGTAATGTTTTATAACCGTATTTATTTTAAATTTTAAATTCCAATGATTTCAGTAAATTTGATTTAAAAACCAAAAGCAACTAACTAGATTAAACTAAAAATTCTATTCACTTTTATTGGTGAATTGGTGACACAAAACTTAGTATCTCAGTCACACGAAATTTTCTCCACATTTGATTTATACTAAACATATTGTTCCAGAAATAATTACTGTGTACTTATAGCATAAATATATTTATGATAAAAACAAAAATGAGTACACTTTTTTATTAAGTTCCGCGATTGCGGAACTTAATTGATGTTACATTAAACAATAAATTAAATAATGAATACTAATTTCAGACGAACCTGAGAATATCGATATTCCTTCATTGTTTTATATAATGTAAATATATAAATATCATATAATTTTTTTAATATGAATTTGGCTTAAAAAGTATACTATTATGATATAAAGAAAGCAGCTAAAAATGTCCACTAGTTATAATCTATTCAATAGACTATATTGGAATGTTTTTACTAAGGTTGGTGCATATGAATATAATATGATGTGTATATTTTGTTTATTGGTGTTTGATTTATTTTATTTCGGTTTAAAACCGTTTGATAATTGGTGAAAATAAAATACAAATACTGCACAATTAGTTTTCATTAAATCACTTAAATATTGTACAGATCCCCATTAAGACTGATTAACATGAATGTATTTAATGTCATACAGATGCTGTACAAGGGGACTTTGAGGATTTTCTCTTGCGATTTATCTTAATCTACGTTTTAGTACCCACAGTTTAAATGGTAAAACTGAAATGTACACATTTCAAACTACATGCTCATCTTATAACTGCACCACTGCGAAAATATAAATACCTCGATAAATATTGAATTCAGATAGAAATTTTTACCGACATTTATTGTACATTAACTAAGGGTGATTTGTATTTAATCATGTTTAATGTGCCCATATATATTATACTATTATAGTTATAGTTATTAATTACACTATAAATAAAATGAGAGGATAGTGATTGAATCTCAAAAAATGTCCTTTAAGAACTATTTCCTTTAATGATTAATATAGTATTCCTTGCAATTAATTTATTTCGAAAACATTTTAAACTCATTTATTTTATTTTTCATAGTAAATTTGGTTATTCATCTATGATAGTTGTATATGTGAAATTTAAATATACGAATTCAGATTTATCATAGTCATTTGTTTATACCGTAATTCATTATTGTAAATTATTTATCTACCTATGTGATTAGATGCTTCATCGCACATATACCTAATATATTTATTAACAATAACTTTAAACACAAATACCATATTATAATCACCATTCAATCGTTTATACATTCCTTCTATACACATAATGTTTTCTTTTAGGAGTCATTGACTGGTACTTTCACTTTACTGTGTATTCTTGAGAAGACTTAACTAAAAGTTATATGGTATTTAAAACAATGCAAGTTTTTGTTGTTTATTGCTCTTTGTATTATTGCAATTATGACAAAAGGAAAGTCTGGGACTTTTTGACATGTCAAATAAGCTGACTTCATAAGACCTTCGGATGAAAATATTTCATATTTCGGATTTCGCACCGCTTCTATAAAAAACGAAATCCTTATAGATAATAACCAATAGGTTGTAGGTCATATTTAACGTTATTAATTAATAATTTGAAAATTTTAAGTCGTAGTCTTCAGTGGGTTCTGACATTTATTTTTATTTTTAATTTCACACACTTCAACAATGCTGGTTTTGAATAATATACATCAAATGTTATTTTTACTGTCAATATATTTCAATCATTCTTTGGAAATAAAAAAATCACAAGATATTTGTGATATAATTACATTGTCATTCCCATGAATGAATTAACAATTAGAGCCAAGAGTGTCTAACTTTTAGTGGTTTTTAGTTCCAAGTCTGGGGACGGATGATACGGATTAAAAAAGACCGCAAAAATGTCCAGGAAAAAAGAATAGAACATTGTATGGCAATGGAAGCGGGGGAAGCGAACGGTTTTGATCGCGGTCGCATTTCGCCGAAGACCGAAATTGCATTTCCGCACGAGCCACCTGGCACCTGCGCTAAAATATTTTGTGACGCCCGTGCTAATGCGACAGTGCCGCAGTGGCAGTGGATAATCAGTAAAACCACCGTCAATCGCCTTGGACATTGAAAATGAGTAACGTATATATAGATTTGCTTTAGAAATTAATTTTCTTCGCCAAGCGTCCGCGGCCGATAGCTAGTATTTTCCGCCCGCTGGACACGCAAGACTAAGACAAAAAGTCAGTTACCTCCGCGTCTATGTAGTAGCATCGAAAACGATGTTTTTGGTACGTGCGCGACAAAAATCGTATTTAACGTTTGGAGTGTTTGGACCATAAATAATTAATGGAAAACGCATTCATTCGTTCGCTATGTATGTCGTAGGTAGTGTAGTTTTTGATATCGAACGCGCAGCAATCAATTACGAGAATAACATTATACGAGTCAGAGGTCTGCGTACAGGTAATGACAGTTTACAATAATACATTATATAATTGATGTCTCGTTAGACATAGCTGACGATTTATACGTAACACTGTTTACACAAACTTTTAATATTATATAAGATAAATCTGAAAAATATGTAATCGAATTCGTCGAAAGGTTTATCGTTAGTTCAAGTAGTTCAACCGTCCTATGATAACGTTTTAGTTCTAGTGTTCTACTAACGTATGAATGCATGACATATTGACATGTATCGTTTCATAGGGTAAAAAATTATAATATTTCCAAACAGTAAAACGGAATAATAATAATTAATGTAAATGCAATTTTTTGAAATAGGAAGTATTGTTAAAGCGGAATACCATAATACATTAATATGTGTAATAATACATATATAATGTAATTGACACGGAGAGTAGAAATATGTTCGTAAAAAAACCCTACAAGCGATAAACAGAATAATATTAACTATAATATATTCTATAATAAATAAAATTTATATTTATATGAACACATGATATATAACACAGTACTCAGTAATATAAAGCGTGTATTAGTCAGAGCGTAGAGATAAAAATAATATTATTATTATTGTTATTATTGCATGACGAAAAGTCGTGGGTGCATAGTACTTTATAAATATAAATACTGGCCTATAATATGACGTATTCCCGTGTGTGTATGTATTTTTGTTTTGTATATCTTTATTATTATTATGAATACGAATTACATTTTCCCGTAAACACACAAAAACATAAATATTGACGACGATCGATAATTATTGTAAATATTGCCCGGTTTTGTGTGATTTTTTTCACGCACGCGTGTAAATATTGTACTTACAGGTGACGTTCATGATCGTATAATAATGGTATATAGACATTGAGTTGATTTTTATTTTTTTAACTTTTCCTCTTCCAAACAAAAAGCGAAAAAAAATACACGCGTGCAGCAGTGTCTGTCAACGTGTATTATATATTATTATTATGTATGTACGCAAAACGGTTTCGTCGCATCGGATTTTTGACATTCACACATGGGTAGGCACGCTCCAAATGTCGGGATAACTGGTTTATATTACTGTTTTTTTTTTTTTTTTTAATTTTTTTTTATCGTTAATGAGCGCACGAAATATCATTCCTATCTATTATTATTATTGTTATTATTATATTAATAATATTATATTATTGCACAGTCGTCTCGTACGGAACATAATATTGTGTATACATAACAAAATAATTCTGTTAATATATTAGGATAAAAATAAAAAAACAATTTCGACTGTCGACTGCTTTAATAATTTATAATTGCGCAAGTCTGTATAAATATGTATTATTTATATATATATATATATTATGTCACGTGGACGTAATCACGCGCGTGCGCGAGTTCGCAAAATTGTTGTTATTTTTTTTATTCATTTCGAAAGATCCGACGACCTGCGGTGGCGGCGAAACCGAGTCGATCAAACCGGCCGGTCGGTAGATGGCGCCGTCGTCGGCGGAGGCCGCGAGCGCCCGGTCTCTACGCACAATCGAATATCGTATTCGTGTGGCGCGCGAACGGGTAAACTCGCCGCGCCGGCACCGGCAAAATTATAGTGTTCAGTCGCGAGCGAGAACACGGGCCACCACTTGCCGCTTCTGTACGCTGTGAATCGTTATTCGTTGTGTGTGTGTTTTTTTTTCTCGTCGCTATACGTACCGAGATATTAATACAATACCGCACTGGTTTTTAAATTTTATCCGTTATTATTTATTTTTATTATTATTATTAAAATCGTTTAATTATAAATGTTTTTCGCATCGTATAAAATTATTTAATAATAATAATAATAATAATTTATACGCACAGTTTGTGTTTGTGTTTGTGTGTGTGTGTGTGTGTGTGTGTGTGTGTGTGTTCCGTCGTGACGCGTTTTATCCGAGCGATATATTATAATAATTTAATTGTTTTTGTTGTTAATTCGCCAAGGGTCCGGCCGCGCACGATTTAAAATTCGGTTGTCGCGCGCGTTTAGTAAAACATAATATAATTATTAATAATCACCGACGCGACGATGACCGTTTTCCTAGTGATCTAACACACCGTGTACATATTTTACATATCTAATAAATATATTGTATAGTTAAAATCGCGTAACATAGTATTGCACACACGTAATATTATATTGTTGTGATATAATAAATTTATAATTTATTATTGTGATTACAAACTTTATTCGCGTTGAAAGCTAACGTTATCGACGCCACCGCCGCCGCCATAGCCGCCGACGTCGCCGCCGATAAGGACTTTTTCAAGTTCGGACGTGCTTTTGACGACGTACCGACGACCATGGACGTGCTACCAAGTGGCAACATATTCCGAGAACTCCAGGACATACACGACACCGGTTATTTCTCAGCGCACGTATCACTCGAGGATCATTGGCAACAGGTTAACGAGCAAATAATAATATTTAAATATTGGATAATGTATTTATAACGGTATTTTTTATGCATTACTCGCTTTTTCCTCATTACCCAACATTATCGCGACATATTACAATCAAAAGCCAAACTCTTTGCACATAATGTTTAATATTATTAACGTGTCATCAAAAGTATCTGTACCTTTATACATGTGTGCACTATAATATTTAAATAATGTACGCCTCCAAGTATATACCATCTATATATATATTTAGGTACGTAATAACGCGTTATTATCATCGTTGTCGTCGTCATCATCGTTGTTGAATGTGTGTCCACCACGCTGTAGCACGTGCGCCGCGTTCTTACGTAACAACATATTATAATAATAACAATTTTAATGATAGAATACCTATACACAGTACACTCTAAACCCATCGCTATAGTTATCAATCGTTCAACGTACAATCATAATACCTAATAATAACAAAATCAACATTTAGATTGTAGGTGGTACATGCTTGTACACACGCATTCCATGCCGTATCGTATGTGTTTTGAGAAAATGTTTTAATAACATATTTTCGTGTTGGTTGCACGTGCAATTTTATCGTACTACCGATGTTGTTGCTAGAATGTCCAGTATTGAGATAATTTAGAGGGAGTTTGAAAGTCAATAAGTCAATGATTTTTTTCGGAGGGCAAACAATCCGCACAGAGCATCATCGTACGCTCACCATAATGTTCATTAGAAATAGGTGACTCAAAAATCTTGGATAAACCAATTTTTTTCATTCCCTTAGAATTCCGCAGTTATACCAATTCCAATCGAATTAAATTTTATTTAAATTCCAAATTTTTCAATGTTGCTCATAGTTTTGGCGCATATTCCGATCGATTCACGTCCGTCAACACGTATAGTACCTATCACACTCAGCTGCTGCATTTCCGAATGTGCTAGTATAATGAAATGTGATACCGAATAGTAAATAGTAAATTATACGATCGATTTATCTTTTTAGTCGTTATTATACTGTTCTTTGATCGGGCCTCGTTAATCTTATCAAATTTTATTTTTAATTACTTGTGGAATTTTGTACGGTTTTGTGACTGCAGAGGTGTACGAATTATTGACAGTACGTATATTATAGGTGTACTTATGTAATAGTTTTCGCTGCTGATTTTAAAATTTATGCGACTACTACCGAAAAAAACCTGGCAAAAAATGTGAAAACAATAAATAAAAAGTCGATGATTGAAAACATTTCGAATACTGATAGATTTTTGGTGAAAACAGTCTGGCTGTTTTTACGTTTCTTCGTTTTTCTATGTCAGCATTTTTGATTTAACGTATATACAGTATTTTAAGCGCTGTATACCCGTATGTTTAGGTATGCATTATTGCATTTATGTGCGAGCATGTTTGTGATTCATTTACCACTGTGAAACTGTTATCAGTGGCATATGGCTGTTAAAAATATTACGATTCTTATGGAAACGCATCAATGTGATAACAAAATTGCAAACGACAAAATTATTAAAAATTGTATGTCGGGATAAGTAAGTATTGTAAAAGCATAATTATTTTCGTGCTTAAATCACAGTCGGCAATCTAGCGCAGTTCAACTGTTTTATTATTTTACTGCTGTGTCAACTATATTTTTATGAGTCATTTTCAACGAATTCACAAAAACATTGAGTTATTTTTGATAAAAGTTTTTTGGAACTTTTCTCCCGGCAATCAAATTCTTTGAATGTCGAAACCAACGAATAATGTTAAACTCTATGCTGTATAATGTAGGGTTATGTGGGAGTGTATTTGTATGTGTGTATATGTGTGTGAGTGTGTGCGGAAACGAAAAGTTTCGTCTGAGTTTCTGCAGAGGAAGGCGAACACGTGATGCCATAAAACTTGATAGTTTGAAAATTCATTTTTTTTTTTTTTTTTAATTTAAATTTGAAAGGGCTTATCATCATACAGTGGTTTTAAGTTTGTTTATGTTCTTATATTTTAATCTGATTAAAATGCGCGTGTATGTATGTGTCTTTGCTAAACTATGAGGTATTACATTTTTTTTTTCGTCAAATCAATATTGGTTGGTTGTGGGATTATGATTTCTTATGTTATCTGTAAAAAAAAAAAAAAAAACGTCGAATAGAATAAAATGTCAGTAGCATAAGTAGCAAACGGACTCTAGTAAAATAATTGATGTGACATTCGACCAAGATCTATTTAATGAAAGATTACAACTATTTTAAACGTCGATTTTCTTTGAATTAACTATATCTTTTTAAATACTATGTATACGATAATAATAATTACATTAAAATGGAATGTTGGTAACATGTTCAATAAAGAATAATTTCTATTTTCGTACAAGTATTTATGGGTATACAAATGTTATTTTTTAATTAATTAAATTATAACAGACGTCTCGTAGCCAAATTTTCGTCGTTAGGAATTGCATTTCTGATTATTCCGAGTATACTAATATATTATTAAATATTTAGAGTATTTTAATTACTTTACTGCAACGTATTTCAATAGTTTACCCACTTAGTATGTTGTTAACCATTAATGTGTAGGTACTTAAAAAAAAATATCATCTAGCCTAGACGTTGGCAAACATGACATACTATATGTATATGTCCCTACAAACACTTAATAATCTTATCTGTTATCATAGACCAATAAAACTCTTATCACCAACCATGTAATATGATAACATAATAGTATAATTCATGTAATGTATATTTTATTATTTTTCCATGTAATGTTTGAGAAATCGAAAATATAGGTCGGGCCCCGCATTAGAGTTTCACCCTCTTTTATAATCACGTCTGAGGAGACGTTGTTAAAAATCAAAGTAGATAACACATTGTATTGAATATTTCTGAAATGCATTCTATGGGATCAAATTCATAAAAGGCGAGTTGACCCCAAGATATAATTTACTGGCGACACGAACGCACCGGGAACAATAAGTAAATTTTATTTGTGTATTGATCAAAATAAATCGTAATCTTGTTGGTGTCTACCGATGTGTTTGTGCTGGTAGATAATACATTCAATTTTCAGTAACGATCGCATGTTTTGTAATAAAAAATTAATACATTCTATAGAAATGTATGGCGCGTACTCTTGTCGTTCGGAATGACGACAATGTGCTTAATGAATGACATTTTTCTTGTCTGGGAATAAATATTACAAGATCTGTTGAACGAACCATTTAATGTATATTACAATGTGTCAGGTTGCGAGAATTTCTGAGATGTATAGAATATTTTACTCAAATGTGTCCGGTCGAACCTTTACTCACACCTTAATAATATACAAGAGATGTTGTAATAGTTTTTTTTTCCTTAAAACCTAATGGAAAATATTGTGTAAGTATAATATAATACTATTTAAGTACACGCTATTTTGAAAGATTCAGATCAAAGATAATTATACTATGTAATGGATTTTGAGGAGTTCTATGAATAATTGGGAGAAAAAAAATGTCATCAAACTTTGGGTACGGAGAGGCTATTGTAGCAGGATGATATAGCCTGGGCAGTGATAATAATAATTATAATAATAATTACAATACAGGTATATTGGTCGGGAAAACAGCGTTTGCCAATATTATATCGCGCACGTAGGTATTATACATGTACATAGGAAGTAGCTATTACGGGTGCAGCTGTGTAGGGGTGGGGGGGTCAGTGGTGGTGAGGGTGAGTTGTAAAACGCGGGCGCGCGGTAAAGCGATCCGAAAAGCAGTGGTGTGAGCCCCGCGCGCGTTAATGGGATGCCGTTAACGCGCGCGGGGACCCCCCTTCATGGATCGGATCGATGCGAAGGTGGTGGTAACGGTGGCGGGGGCGGCGGACGGTGAGCGTGAGTGTGCGTGCGTGTATGCAAGCATGTGTAGAGCACTTTTGGCGGGGCCGTAACGGCTGTTTGGTGGCCCAGTCGTGAACACGGTCGGACGACGGTCTAGCGCGTGTGGTACTGGTGGCAGTCCGCGTTCGGCTCGTCGTCGTGTGCACAATACCATAATAATAATAATAATAGTAATAATATAACGATATCGCTATTTTGACGTATAGGGAGCTGATTTTACACGCACGCCGTATGTTCGGAAATTCGGGTCCCGGAACAACGATATCGTTCTATGTAGTTATAGAAAATTCACTTTTTCGTATGTCATCTGAAGTATAAATCACTGATGGAACCGCAAAACTATTTCAACGTTTAAACGTTTCTTTAAAGCTTTTAAATTTAAACCCGTCAACACAATACAATGTATAGATATGCACCTTAAAATGAGAGAAAAAAAATCTAGTGCAACCTATAACGTTTAGCACATACGATGTAAATGGCATCGCACCGTTGTATACGTAATAATTTTGTTACACGTACACACGTCATCACGTTGCTCTGTCGACTGTTATCGAGTGTACAAATTTTAAGAATATAATACGTACGGCAGTGCGTCTGACATCTGAATCGTATAATATAGGTATAAGACATTATGCTTAATATGACATTACCTATGCTCATGGTTCATTTAGACCGTTAAAGAACGTCAGAACCTTTCAGGATGTTAGGCTTATTTGGAATTGCAGTGCTTTTAAATCGTACACGCATTAATCATCGGAGTGTATGTTATTATACCTATTCTATGTACTGTCCCTATCAATGTATTTAATATATTTGAATATAATATATTTGATTACGTCTACTGCTTATCTATACAACCACCCCAACCGCACGATTACTATAATAGCACGACACTACGACCCAGCGGTGAGGCGAGTTTCCTCTGCGTACGACTCTTGGATCATCATTAATATAACTTTAGATGCGCGTGTATACAATGGTTTTATATATATATTCATATATAACATAATGCGTAAATTTAATTCATGTGCAAAGTAATAAATAAATATCGTGTTCTCGCGTGGCTTAGTATATCCTATATTTCTCCTCTGTATATACGTCGGGGATGTGTATTGTATATATATATTTACGTGCGCGTGTGATATGATGGAGGACCGTCTTGTGCACTCCCCCTCCTCCTTTGTGCTGCGGCTCCTAGCACTTTATCCTCATTCGAATTATTATGCTTGTAAATACACACACCCACGCACGCACAGGTGTGTATGTAACGATGAATGTGTATATTCCAACACTAGTACATTTATAGTAAATTTATATGCGCACACACTATTACTATATAATGTATAATATTATGTATTATTTACGTATGTATTGTTGACGCCGCTCGATGTGGCGCCGCCAACACCGCAGCACTATACATCATTTGCGCGGGTGAAATGATAAATGGGCCTAGAGTATATACCTAAAGCGGTATAGTTTGTGTGTGCACTTGTATGTGTGTGTGTGTGTGTCGTTGTGGTGAGGATAAAGAGAGGATGGAAAATACCACAGGTGGGCACAGGTGTGATATGCACGATACAGTATGTTTACTTATATGTATACACGAACTTGGCCGCATATACATCACGATACTTATAAATTGCGTGTACGTCAAACGCATCACCCGGTGCACGGAAAATGGTAGCGAACCCCCTGGTTAAAGAGTCTGATCGGAAAACCGGTAACCGCTGTGGTCTTTCATGGTCGACCGTTGCGTCGAACATGCGTGTGCTGTACATCATTGTATAATAATATATACGTGTCGGCACCTAAAACGAAACCATTTGTCTCGCCGCCATCGCTGCGTGGCTGCGGTGGTAGCAATTTCACCGAAATCGTTTGTCAACCCTTCTCTCTTTTCTGCAGCTTCCTCTATTTCCAGGATTAATGCCATCTGTGATCTGCTCTATGTTCCCCGCACGTGCATTGTACGTGTTGTGTACACCTATACATGGGACATTCGTATATATTATATAATGTACAATTGATGTTTTACAACCACCATGACGTGTGCATGTGTGAAACGCGTGGGGAAAATAATAGCATGATTTTCCGAAAAATCTACCTAAAAGAAAACGCTACCGTCAATGATGGGCATATGATGGTTATAATTTCACGTCGTCATCAAGCGATACTATAATAATACTTATTCCTATTCCGGTTAATTTGTATTGCCGTATTTTTATAAAAATATTATGTATATACTATATATTATGTTGATTTGGGCGTGTATAGAACAATTTCAATAACTTTGGAACGATGTGTCTATATAGACTATGATTATTGTATATAGCTTATATATAATATTGACCGTTGAAATGCATACTGCAGCTTTTATGAATAAGAACCATAAGTACCATTAAGAGCTATATAAGTACCTATATATATTACAATATTACGTGTGTTATATAGGTGAAATTATTGTTTCTATTATTATTACGGATGACCAACAATTTTTTTTTCGAATTCCAAGGTTATTCTTTCAATGGTTCATTTCACATGCAATATGCAAATGTGTTAAAAAATTGGATTTTACATTATACAACACAATATATGATATGTGTACTTATGTAATGTGTATCGTGTCGATTGAAATTTATCTTGTTTTGATTTCAATAATAATTAAATAATCAAATTGTTTGATTTAAATAAACCAACTACATATTTATAATAAAAAATATGTACATAGTTTTGCGTTATTACAGCAATAATATAATCAAATTGAACTATCAGTTGTCTGTCGGACCTGAAAACTGAACGCGATTTCTTAACTTTATATCGCTGACAACTTATTTTCTTATTTGAAGTCATTTCCATCGCATTGTTTTACTCTTCCGCCCAGACCGTTCAAAAAAGAAAACTATGCTTTAATTTACCACACTCTATATCATATATATATATATATATATATAAATGGGGGCTATATATAGAACTTTCATGTTTCCTACTCTTTAGCGCTTTCTGAAAAGTCAGCACGCAAAAAGTGTCTGCGTGTTACGCGCACGTTTGTCCGGGGTAGGTCTTATCTCGCCGAGTAATTGATGGATTTAAAGTACTTACTTTATTCACCGCGTGAGTAGGAAAAAATAAATACAAAATGGGACATGGATTTACGGAACATTTTGTATGGATAAGGTACCTGCGATAGGGTATTGGGAGCTGTTACATTTTAAATGCAATTCGACGAATTTATTGATATAGGTATACGAATGGTTGAGGTGCCCATCATTGTTACTATTTGTTTGACGCGTGGATATAAGTATATATAAATTTTTTTATTTCGAATACGATTTACATTCATGTTTAAACTTGACTGCAATGCATTTTGTAGGAAAAAAAATCGAAGAATGTCATAACCAAGCTCGGTATAAGACATTTAGCAATATTTCTCGGTATAAGTTATTTTGGTACTGTGACAAAAATGACTATTGTGACTTCTTATATTTGCACTGCAATAGTCGTTGACCTCTAACTTTGTTTTTTGTCATTCGCATTACCTACATATATTATCATGATTATTCGAACGATCGTCATATCGATGAGCTGTATAGGTGCACTTAAATACATTTGATACATCGGATTGTTTAAGGTTACAGACAGTTTCACGGAATTCAGTTCTTGAGATAATAATGATTCACACGGTAGAAGCTAACGCAATATTTTTCGTTCATTGAGCGTATTGCGGTGGTAGGTACTGCAGATAAAATGGTCGTATTATCGATTTGGAGTGTATCACTCATAAATACTCGTACGTAACATTGCTAAAAGTTTCAAACGAATGTTATATAGTACCTTTTAATACATACTCATAATCACACACACATACATGCTATTGATTATGCGAGTGTATGTTAAGAACTAAGAAGTATTATTAGTTTTACGTCGCCTAATGAATATAGAACTTACTAAATAGGTACTCATAAAATTCCAAAAATAATTACATCACCTATTTTATAGCTTAATAATTATACCTGAAGCGCTGTTCGAAACATTTAGTCAAAATAATGTGTGTGCATTACGTATTGTTAGCACTAATAAGTAATAGGTACAATGCGCGAGCGCTAATTGATTTTATTTTATTTTGCTCCGGGCATAATGCATTTACATGTTTACCAAGCCGACAAATCGTAGTTATTGCCCCAGTGTTGTAAAGAATACGAATACGAGTACATTGCGCTTCCCTTTATGGTTAATGGACGGAAAGATGTAGGATTCCAAAAAAAGAAGAAACTTAACGGTCCATTTATTCTAGTTTTAAAACCAGTTATAATAATATATCGACGTATGATGATCAGAAATGAGCCCTGTAGTTCTAGGCAATCGCATTTTTCTCGTGATAAATAATAAAAACAAGGTTTAAGATCACACGAGTGACATAACCTCGCAATCACATTTGACATACCTAATAATATAATATTTATAAACGTAAATCTGAATTTTGCGTTCTTATACACTATGACTTTGTATTCTTTTTAAATTTTTTACTATAAATTTAATGATTTTTTGATGTTTTCTGAAACACTAAGGATGAAAATAATTTGTATGAACCAAATCGATCGTGTACATATCATATTATATTTCCGAGCTGAGCTAAACCTATTATGTGTTCCGGTTGCCGGTTAGATGTCGTTAAGCGCTTAGGTTATTGGAAAACTAGGATGAAAACCGCTTAAAACATAATAATAAAAATATGATGTCGGAATGAACGGAATACGTTCCGCATGTGACAATGCGCCAAGCTGTATAATATTCGGAGATGTGATCTCACATAATATTAAAGATATTATATAATATTGTGTCATTTATACATGTAGGTAGTAGTAATAAAACGGCGTCTGCTGCAGTATAATGAGTACCTACCTCGAAAATATAGATATACAATAATTATTATTATTTGAACAAGTCTAGCATATTATACAAGTATATTATTATAGTAAAGTGTAATAATAATTGTTCGACAAGATAATAATTGCCCTTTGTATAATCACAACTAAATTCGTATAATTCATTAAGTATATTCATTTATTCTATACTTATCCGTAGTATGTTCGTCCAGGGAATGTTTTAAATATTTTAAACGTAATTTAAATTCAATTAACCCGATTGTTCGACTGGGGTCGTTCTGGTGTTGGTCACAGTCGGACCACGGTATTTATTTATATATGTACCTATATTATATTTACACAAATTTAGTGTATACGAAATAAACAGTATTATATCATATGATAATATGCTAGTGATGAGGGATCTATATGATTGTATGTCATCTTTGATTCCGTTACTGCAGTTGTTTAATTTTCAGTATTGTGTTAATATTACGCGAGCACTCGATGTTTATATTATTATTGTAAAGCTATATTATCGTATATACTAATATGTGACACATTGGGGGGACGAGGTAATGATGATATGAAGAAATTATTGGACGTTGCATTTTCAATGTATGCAATTTTATGCGTGTGTTCATAATAATTACATGGTCATTTACATTGTTACAATGTTCTCTGACCGTGTAACAAAGAGATGTCTACTTTTAACAGGATCCGGGAAGGAGGTTTGGACTTGCTGTGTTCTATCAGTATTCGGTCTTCCTCTCTCGGTGATAATTATTGGGCTTGGTGTTTGTGTTGACTGTGCAAGCGATATAATTTTATATTAATACATATTATTATTGGTTTATAGTATGTATAGACACGCCAAACGAATACGATACCGCTGTATTTACTAATAGATGTATATAACGATAACATTATCAGAGAGAGAGAGAGAGAGAGAGAGACGTAAAAAATAAAATAAAATGCCTATATTAATAAAATAACCGACGATTGTACCACATGATGAATAATATCTTATATAGTTGTGGAGTGCGTAGAGGAAACGGTTATATTATAATGACCAAACATTAATTTTAATCAAACGCGCGCCACTATCGAGACACACAACTCGGGACCGTTTAGTCCTTCCAATTACCCATGACCTCAACGGGCATCACTTGGCTGATGATGACACGGACCAGGGACGACCATAAGCAATCGACGCGTCGTGCGAAACATTATTTGAATACAGTGCGTTACACACACACACACGCCAGACGCCTATAGTGTAAAATGTATAACGTGGCGTATAAAACAATTTATGTGTTTTTTCTGTCTGTCTGTCTCTCTCTCTCGCTCTCCATTGGTCAATTAAATCGCATTCGCCCAAGTGTATTTAAAACAATTTAATAAACAAAAAAGACTAATTCGATTTTTGTTACTTTGTCACGTTACTCTTTTCCAGTGAAATTTCATAAATATTTTCGTTAAGGTATGGGACGCATTCTTCAGACACGTGTAAAATTCCAAGAAATAAAATTTGAAGCAAATGACAAGTGTAGTAAAATAATTGAAACTAAGAATCGTATAGTACATTAACAGAGCCTGAAGAATAGTATAAATCAGCTGCAAATATAATTACACATATAATAATTTGTTATTATAATTTTCCCATTTGTTGAATTTTTTTTTTTTTGTAATTTGTAGAAATAAAATATATATTACTGGCATTTGTAGCATAGAAATCATAGAATAGCAATTATTCGAGTTATTATTGATTTTTATTTCATTCGTGCGTTACGTTATAACGTATATAAGTTATAAGATTAAAATAAAAATAGATAAATTTGTAAATCATCCGGACTTCGAGGGACGGTTCGATAAAGTTAATCGTATAGATATATCAATAAACAACGTCGTAGTTATATTTCACCTAATTTTTCCGTAGTCTTTAATCTTTATTATCGCTACTGTAGTACGAGAAAAATATCATTACGTAAGGATATTTCAAATATTTTCAAATTGACGTATGAAGCTATATATCGGAATTAGCACACAGCTTGTAGCGTTCATGTGTATCTTATATTTTGTTCAAGTACTTATTTATCTTGTGTTTTCAACTTAAAAATTAAAAGCTTATACACCACCCGAGTATTATAGTATATTATACTTTTAAAGCGTGAAAAAAAGAATAATCTCTATATTATATTAATACGTTGGTTTTAAGTGTACTGCCTACTACAAATATATTACTTACTATTATAATATTGTAAATAGACGAGTTCGACGGTTTTGATTGTCTAGTGATCGCGAGTATTACTAATTTAAAAAAAAACTTCGGTAAGAAAATCGTTTGATATATTTTTAATTAAAATTCATCAATCACACGTACATACAATGAATTTGCCGATAACGCTGTCGTCACCGCCTTATAGAGCTGCTGCTGCTGTTGTACGTGCACACGCGTGAATTTATGCACCGTGTTGGTTATTTAGAGAGCCATTCAAGGGCACGGGATCAGTTTATCGAACAGTTTTTTCCCATCACTTTCTCTCCGTCTCTTTTTCTCTCACACCCGTTCCATCTTTCTCTCTCTCTCTTTCTCTCTCCTCGTATAAGTGGCACGTATTAATATTTCACGGTCCCGGAAAATGCGTGTGTTGGAGTTTTTAGCATATATATATATACGCCTATACACACACACACACACACACACACACATACACACACGCACACACACACTCGTTGACCAAGTGTAAAGTATATATATATATTAATATGTAGTAAAACATGTAGTCACTACAGCGGCGGCGGCGATGGTAGTATAGACGATAGTATTGTATGTTTTATGTATATTATTTATAGTGCTGGAGCACGTTGAACGAACATTTCGTAGGTATTATTAGTATCTACATATAATTATAATTACGACTGTTATATTATTAATTATAATAACCATAGTAATAATAATAAAATTAGTTACGTCGCGTAAGAACATGCATTTATAAATTTATAATACGCTTGTCACTATACCCTCATGGACCAGGTAAACACATTGGAGTATATTATGCAATTTTATGCCAGCTATACCTGAACACGAAAAATATAAAAATATACACTTGTATACGTAAATACGAAATGGGATTTATTTTTATACAATAAAATATCCTTGAATTTCTCTTTTGAATTTTATACCTATATTATTTCAACGTCTGTGATGCGCCGATACTTTCAATGGGCTTGGTTCATCTCTATCTTTCTCTCTTTTTAAGAGGCCTGTGTATTAATAATTCACGGTTTCGGAAAATATGTGTTAGAGTTTCTCATATATACACTCTTACACGTATACGTTACACATATACATACGTATTGACCAAGTACAGTATAATAGCAGTATACTTGTGTTGTAAAACATGCCGTCACGGCGGTGGTAGCAGCAGTGGCATCGACGATATATTATGTGTATTGTATAGTGCTAGAGCACATAGTACGAACGTTTCATACGTAATATAAGCACATTTTATTATTATTATTATTATTATTTGTTGTAGTATCCTTGTCGGTTTTCTTCTACGAGTATTCTTTGAAAAGAATTTTTCTTTTTTTTTTTTCTGAAGATCACGGTGAACACCATCCGTTTCTATACGCGCGCGCGTGCGTCGTGGAACCTATGTGCGTACATGCCATGTGCATGCTGTAATATTATGTTTCGCCGATGAGAAGAATACGCGCACGTAATAATAATAGTTTTAATAATATTAATAATAATAGTAACGGCGTAAGCCATAACAATGATGAAATAACTTATAACGCGTAGCGCCTCGATCGGTCGGACGACGCGGCAAACGTGCGTATGTGTTGAATTTTTTTTTTTTTTACATTATTATTATTAGATATGTTTTGTTTTGTTTGTGTGTATAACGTATAGGTACTATAGCAGGCCACGTGTCTTATAGCCTCGTTGTTCTCTTTGCGCGCGCGCCCATGTATGATATTATGTGATATAGGGACACGTGTATTGTACAACCATCACCACCTTCTTATTAACCTGGCGTTGGCTATTATAATAATAATAATATTATTGTTATGTACGCGCGACGACAGTGACGATGGTAATAATACTACGGGACGCGTGTAACCTCCATCAAACGAGCCGATTCACTCACACATACATACGCACTGTACACCTGATGTTTTATTTGTTAAAAATTATTATTAATTTTTCGTCGGCGCGTCGATGTGGTTGATTAATCGACCAAGCTGTGAAAAAGGTGGTACACCTTACATTTTATTACAATGAACTATATAGACTCGTCATTATCGTAAATCCAATGATGTACATGAAGTATATCGTATACATATACGTAATATACATACATAGGAACATCTTCGAGTACGTATATATTGGCCATTTAAAATGTTACTCATATTAAACTGAATTGGTAATAAAAAATTAAAAAAATGTTTACGGGTCTAAATAGAACGTTTTGTTTTATGCGCGCGTCCTAAACGTACGTAATATAAATCACTTCTAAATAAATTGTCATCGAACACCGCCATAACGACAGCCAACGCGTTGAGTATCGTCATTGCACGTTTATAATATATGCTCAGACACGTGGAGCACTATGGCATGTACAACACACGCACACACACGCGTGCTTACAGATATTGGGGAGTAAAAAAAACAATGGTCGGATGCGATCTACACGTAAAACGAAATTAAATAAAAAAAAAAAAGAATTACAGAAGCTAGTATATAAAATCATTTATTTTATTTTTTTATTTGTATCTCATCGCATGTCGTACATGATGCGATTTAAATTCTTCCGGTTAACCCTTTGTCGTAGAGTGCTTGTGTATACTCAAACATATGTGTGTGTATGTGTGTGTGTGTGTATGTGTGTGTGTGTGTGTGTGTATGTGTGTGTGTGTGTGTGTGTGTGTGTGTGTGTGTATATGCTGGAGACGTCGGTGACCGTGGCGTACGTCGTTAACGAGAATAATATTATGAAGGTGCAGGTGGAATTTCAATAATGTCGAACATTAATGTCGTGGCAATGGCAATGGCGACCACCCGTTGTCGTCGAGCATGTGCATACAATTTTTATTTATAATATCAATATTTTCACTCTTTGTAAGGGAGGACAATAGGTGAGACAAATATGTACTACACGCATAGGAGTATAGTACGTAGTACCACAAAAATCTTATGAATCGTACGAGTGCGTAATAATAATGTCTGTATGAGTGTGTATGCATTGGTATTCAACCCATTCCTATTATTGGTTTATTAGGATGAAAAAATATGTTTAATTATTAGAATAAAAGTAATTATTAAATATAGCGTATATGTCTTAATCCTTGTGGGTAAGGTAAACATGTGTATTATGCAAACTATATATACCCACGAAAATAAATATACCCAAACACAAAATGTATTATAAGATAAAATAATTCTCGGAATTGTACGACATATATTTACTATTAAATACATACATATTATACATATGTCCTTTTATTTTACTTATTAGAGTATTAACTACTTATAATTGTTTATAATTAATTATTAATTATATTACCCTTGAATTTATCTTTCTAATTATATGCATTATTTCAATATCATAACGATGCGTCGATACCTATAATAATGATTTGCCTGTTTTCGTTCGTTATAGGACTATTTATTATATTATTATAATCGGCCAATCATATTTTTTAACATGATAAGATTTATTCATATTTTAAGAGTTTTCTCACTTGACTATTATTACACCTTTTAATATTTTTTCTGATAGTTTTTAATTCACCAATTTAACCCTAAGTGTAATAATAATTATTTTAAATTAAGCAATATAATGATTATTATTATTACGCTTGCATTTTAGTAGTAAAGTTTTTAATAACCCAAACGGTGAGATTCAGTTATTTTCGTTGTAATCGTTATTACGTATAAGGGCTGAATTATTTTCCAGCTTGTAAAAAACATTTTATTATTCAGGAGATTTTGTAATTTTGTATATGTTTTTCATCAGGTGTATTAAGTGAAATATTTTGCAACAGTATTAATGAAGTACTGTCATTCTTTCTCTCTCTAAATACGTGCATATAATATATATATATATATATTTAGTTGAAAAATGTACCAAAAATGTGGTTTTAAAACATTATACTTTCATTATTTTGAGCATTTTAATATATCTTATTTAAAGTTTTTAAAATTATCATCGCTTTTCAATGTTTGACAGTTTTAATATAATAACAGACCTTCTGTATTTCATACATGAATTAAACAATTTATTTTACGTTATTCCAGTATTCTTGTAACCATTAATAATAAATTATTGTTGAATTTAAAATATGGATGCATATAAAGTACAATTTTAATATGTAATTAGAAACGAGTTTAATTTTTCAACATAATGAACAAGACTTTTATATTCGACTTTTATGATCACTATGACAAAAATGATCGTTTAACGTTTGTAATTAATATGGGATTAAATAGAGATAATAGAAATATTAACCAACGTATTCACTACTAGTTTTTGGATAGTGAATTATAGTGAGCATATAATTTTAATTTTTTTTTATCGATTCAATTGAATTTCAAAAAATCTTTGTTATTAAAAATATCACTTAAAAATATATTTGCAACAAACTAAATTGTATATTTCTTATAATGTTTTGTAAGTTTATGTCGAATGTCACCAATAATGCACCATTCTGAAAGTATTTTACTAAAAAATATCAAGTATCCACATATACAATTTCTTATATTTTGTACAATATATACCACGGAAGTGAATATAGATGTTTAGATGAAAGTAATTATAATGATAAATATTTGTTATTACCATAAATCTGCCTTGTGTTTGTGTTAAATATGGAAATAATTAATTTTTTATTCTCGTCAACATTCATATAAAACGTACACTTTGAAAAATATATTTATTATACTAATAGCCTTCTTGGATTTTCCCTAACACCTTATTTAAACTTTAAGACAGGTCCGTCTACTATATGATTTGTTCAAATCGTGTTGAAAACGATAAGCCGTAAGGGATGGATTGGGGAAAAACATATAGGTAGGTATATTTGACAAGATCGAAAATTGTACTTTTATAACGCGCATTCAGACCAAATCTAATCGCAACATCTGTCCGTGAAATAAATAAAAGAAAAGAAATCTAGCTTACTCTAATACATCCAAATCCGACGGGATAAACTTTTCGAATAAATATAACACGGATTGAGGTCATCGTAATACGGAATCATCTATAAAACGCACATGAATTGACATATATTTATATTAATATGTCTATATACCTATACACAATCACACACTTATACGCGCATATATATATATACAAGTCTGAATAATATAACTTAGAAATCACGATTAGGCCGGTGTTTAAAGTTTAGGACGTACTAATATTATCGTATTTTATTTGGACCAACGATTACATGATATATAATTTAAAAATATATTTGAGAAGACATATTCCATTTATCCTATGTATTTTTTAACACTTTTAGTTACACATACATATTTACAACTATGACCGACATCTATACATATAATTTGTATATATGCGATTACTAAATATTATTAACACGGTGTTTTTAGCATTTATTTTATGTCTACCGTTAAAGATTAATGACGTTTCTTTTTCGTGTTTTCTGAATGATGTTATTCTCGTATTTCTTTTCATGACAGATGGTTAAAAAATCGACTTTATAGATGTTTCATTGTGTATATTAGTGGTGCACACACGAAACATAAACACACAAAAACATTGGTCGCCGTTCGCGCGTCAGAAGGGTACATTGGTTTGATGGTAAAATATTCCAACACGACCACAAGTTTCTCGTAATAAAAAAGGTAAAACTAAAATACTAAATATTATAGTCTATAGACGGTGTAACCCGCAGGGTATAGATATTTGGGTGCAAAGAAACCGAAAATAATAAATCCTCTCTTTACTCTTGCAAAACCACAGTGATGGCTTGGTCTGAAGTATATATCGTTGACGTGTTTGTTAATATTAAAACAACATCAAAGTTAATGTATATAAGTATATATTATTAATTTATAAGCCACAGATTGTTCTTTATATGGAAAAACGTCATTATTAAACACCTATTGCAGAAGTCGTGCGAACGTTTCGTAGTGCATAATGTTGTTGTCCCCTTCTCTTTTTTTATAGGTATCGAATTATATATTAAGAATTTAACCATCGTTAGGTTAGGCCTAACCTAACCGTTAAAATAATATTTTTAACACGTTCAATATTAACTTTATTTTACTCGGAGGCAGGGGGTTGTTGTCAAGTCCAAAACAAGTATATAGTCGTTAGTTCGTTACAATAGTTTGGGAAACACTGTATTATATTGTATGTATAATTGTATTATTATACACGAACGATGTTTAGCTCTTTCTGTTATCAGCTATCTTTGTGTATACACAATATTGTATACAGTGTCTGCGTGCAGCGTATGTGTGTGTGTGCGTGTGTGTGTGTGTGTGTGTGTGTGTGTGTGTGTGTGTGTGTGTGTGCGTGTGTGTGTGTGCGTGTGTGTGTGTGTGTGTGTGTGTGTGTGTGTGTGTGTGAGTAAAAAGCATAGGCGCGTAGACTGGACGGCGGACCCCCAGCAAATATAGCGGCAGCAACGCACCGGGCTCTAAGCGCACGTCAAACGCATCCAGCCGGCAACCAGATGTTACCAAGCGCCAAAAATTTCCACCGCCGGTCTATTTCCGTACACCGGAAGTAAAGAGTCGGCTGTTCAAGCGAGCGCCCGTTGGGGGGGTTGGCATCGAGACTCGAATGAGACCCGTGGGGGAAGGGGGACACTGACTACGTCGTAGACGAGCCTTGTGTATAAGGGGAAAGAGGGGGAGGCACTCACTCGAAAATGCATTTCGCGCCGCCTGAATGTCTAAAAATACGTAATTATTAATGTAGACAATTTTTTATCGACGGCAAGCGGCGCATCCGCGTCTGGTCTACGTTTGCGTGTGTATACAAGAGCTCTGCGCGTTGTTATTATATATATTATCTATACAGTAGATGGTTTTATTCAAAATTCATGAAAAATCTAATCGCTTCTCTTCGTTACTGTACCGTTATCAGGTCGTTATTCCCGCCGACGTGCTAAATGCATAGTGTTATGGTGATTGTAATGAACCATTTCAAATCCGGCTTTCGGTGTTCCGCGATTGTTGTAGGATCAATTTCATACCGTTATAGTGTACATTAGGGGCGAGTTTGTTTGTCCGAAGAACATAGGCGCAATTTCAGTACTTAACTTGGAGGGTATTTTCAAGCAATATTTAATGTATTATATATATTACACAGTTAATGAAGGATTTAAGAGTTCAATTAAAATTAAATTTTAGAGGGGATAATTTTAATATTGGACGAGCTCAGCCCCTAGCTAAGTTTGGGAATTTTTTAGTAATTGTTTCCCCAAACTTAATCATCACTATTATGTTAGAGTTTATACTATATAGAGTATCCTATAATATTGTGTGAGTATAGTTATGTGAGTTTTATATTATTTTATCAATATTTAATCGAAAAATCGATTTGTTTATTAACTGAAATAAATGATTGAGTTTATCATACCTTAAATAATCAGCCGTGACTAATAATGTTGAACCATTTATAATTAAAGGAACGTTTATAATTTATTTATATATTCTTGGAATATTTATATTAGCGCGTGGAAGTGAATAGTATTTTATTATATTAATATAGTAAATACATTACTACGGCAATACTATTACTATTTAATTACTTATGTAATTACTTATATAGAATAGCTGATTATATTAAGAATAATAATATAATCTATGTATAATAGTGAAAAGCATGGGTTACTATTTTAATATTGATGTTTAAATATATATATATATATATATATAGGTAATATTTGTTAAAATATATCCTTATTTGTCCTTTGCGTAGTATAGGACTAGGAATATTTAATATAGGATTGATTAAGAAAAATAAAAAAATACATTGAGGTATGGAAAGTAGTGAGTTTCTTGGGATCAAGTCGGTGGTAGGCACTATACTACACTATGATCAATGGTGTGTCAAGTAGAACTACTTGAATTTTACCATACAAAACTTTTTTTAAATTTCTAAAATTAAATGAAATCACAGCATAGCATAACCTAAATGGCGCCAAAACGTGACTTTTTAGGTCATTTTTCGTTCATTAGATAAGAACTTTCGGTTGCCACTTTTTCGTAGCTCGATGCGCAACCATACTATCTACAGCCATGGTAGTAGGTAATAATTTGATAGTACGATACAGTGGTAGAAGTGATATAAAATCCATCTAGAACAATACACGTCATTCACAAATTGTTTTCACTAAAGCGGCAAATCGGGAAAAGTTACCTAGTTAACAACGTAATAATAATAAACATAATAATCCTACTTAATACCAATAACTAATAAGTAAATAACAATAATAATAATGATTTCGTGTACTCTACACTTACGTTTAGTACATGGTTGTACGCACAATATACATTATAAAATACTCAAAATATTATAAATATGTATGTACGTATATATTAAATAGGTTATTTTTGTAGTTTTGAAAACTAATTTTTATATACGAGGTAGGTAGGTATAATAATGTATGATATTAATATATATTACTGAAGGAAGTTTAGTGTTTTTTCTGGAAAATATCGTCTGTAATAACTTGAAAAATGCTATTTATTTAACCAAATAATTAAAATGTATTATTATGAAGTGTTGTTCTTCCTGATGTAATTTATATTACTACATGCAATATAATATTATACAGGAAGTTACACACGCGTGCAAGTGGATGCCGCCGTGGCTCGGAAAGAAACGCGTGTAGATAGTGGAGATTGAGTCGACTTGTTCGAGATTTTAACCGTATAACGGTTCGCTGGCTGTTGCAGGGAGGAATTCGCGTGTACGGGAGGGGCTATGGACAATTAATTTCTGTTAGTTTATAGAAAAACAGCTTACTAGGCAATCCGATTACGTGGTCATCGTTGTCTCGTATCGTAGTACAGAATCAACTACTACGTTCTATATAGAGATGTATTAGACAAGCACTTGCCCATTCCCGCAACTCTAATGAATATACGTATAATATCACTTGTATGCGCGAGGGAACATTCCACCGGTCGAGGTCTGTCATCTGGAGTGGTGAAGGATATCGGATTATTTGTCCGTTGATCAGCGAACTCGTGCCTCTCGGTGCTCATAAACAATCAATTTCGAAAACGGCGATGGTGAATATATGTAAATATATATATATACACATGTCTAAAATGTTAAAAATAAAAATAAATGTATATGATACGTTTATATATATTATAGGTATAGATAGCTGAGCATGAGTGTCAAATTAGATTATTACAGAGTATGGAATACGTTATGTGTCGATTGCGTGCTGTATTTAGATACGAGGTGTTGGATTCTAGATTTCCAAAAAATATATTTTTGACAGTTGGCCATTCGTTTTTTAAAACGTTTAAATTCCTTGGGCTATATAATTTAATCCTGCTGATGTGATTTCGTAGATTTGATGGATTTAGCAGTGTTTGACTGACACGAATGTTTGTTTAGTATTTTACTACCGTTTGCCTTAGATTATTTTTAAATAGATAAACGAAAATGCAACGGTTGTCATATGGTTTTTGGGAAAAATGGAATTTTTATGACAGCTAAAGTTTATTTATTTTATTTACGCTGGATTTATGTATTAAGGCACTGCCCTTCAGATATTTTATTTACATGGAATCTTAAGTGGTCAAATTAATATTACATATAGAGTTACACGTATGACGAAGTGTACCCTTTACAGCATATCAGATCTATCTATAATATATGATAATTGAATTGTCGCCTCCGCTGTAAGTTTAATAAATTACTGTGTGTGTGTGTGGAGACTTCGCAGTCGTCTTTTCGTCGTTGTCGTGCACTCGCGTTGTATTACCAGGAAATTAGATCGGATGCGTGTTCATTGGTGCCGAGGGTGAGCCTTATTGAGTTACCAAGTTATGGTCGGGTGAATACATGTACAACACGCATACACGCATACACATACACGCACACGCATGCCGACGGGTTTATTTTATATATAAATGAGT
Source organism: Chaitophorus viminalis (assembly GCA_025469195.1). Classification (NCBI taxonomy): domain Eukaryota; kingdom Metazoa; phylum Arthropoda; class Insecta; order Hemiptera; family Aphididae; genus Chaitophorus; species Chaitophorus viminalis. Next base: position 174,126 of record JAIPRK010000504.1, read on the forward strand.
GTGTATGTGTGAGTGTGTATGTGTGTGCGTGTATGTGTATGTGTGTGTACGGATCGTCGATCGCAGGGGAAACGACAATAGAGTCACGGGAAAGACGGGGGAGGAGTGTCGTTTGTGCGTGCGCGTGTGTTACGCTAGAAGCATACATTATAATTGCTTTAAAACCTTTGAAAAGTATCCTGTACTCGGGTAATATACCTGACGTGTGTAGCGCTCGATGAGAACGGGACAAAAATACATAATACAGAGATATGTCTACACTATAGGGTTAAGAGAGAAAGAGAAAAAGAGAGAGAGAGAGACAGAGAGCAGACGAGACGCATATTATAGTACGAGTGTGTTAAGTATATATACATAATATTTTTACAGTGTGAGTACGAGCAAGAGGTTAATCCTACGGACTGTCAATGTTATATTATGTGCTTCTTAAGAAATGCGTTTATTATTTGTCTTCAACTAGAATTCTTTCTGTTAATTCGACTAAAATCAATTTTTTTGGATTAAGATAGTATATAATATATCATTGTACCCGTAGAGTGCTTTTAACAACGATCATCTTCTACTGCATTTGACCGGAAATCAGGTTTATTTTTTTTATACCAAAGACGGTTTTTCAAAAACATTATTTAAAAAAAAAAAAAACGTAATTAAACGTTTGTGTACGCACACGCACAGAGCCATTTGGTTTCTACGTGAAGTCAAAATGTGCCGTTGTATACATTAATATAATGTATAGCATGTGTATAAGTATAACTACTAAATTCAGACGGCGGTCGCTACGTGGCGGTGTTTATGCACAGCGTGCTTTAAAAACGATGTGCACATAAGAACTATAATAGTATAATATTATAAATCGGTGGTGTGTAAGACCCGTTGTTTAAGTGTTATACACACGATTTGAATAAACCACCAAATATACAATGACGCGTTGTTTGAAAAAAAAAAATGTAAAAACAAATGTGCGAAATGAAAATAATACGTGAGCTCGGCAGCTAAGTACAAAAAGTCTCGCGTTTAAAAATATTTTCTCGGACAAAAAAATTATAAAAAATGTTCCTCTCTTTATAACCACGCAGTCCTTCTGCAGTGTGCAGAAAACCGCATATTTTTGTTTTCCTGACACAATCGCAATGCATCCATATAACGACCACAAGTATGTCATAATATGTGTTCGAAAGTGTGCAGTTGTGTTATTGCACCGCCACTGTTGAGAAATAGAGGAAAAATGAATAATGACCTCGAGGAAATCCGTGTTGATGATTTCGCGAAAAAACATTGTGCAGCACGATATATATATATAAGTATTGAAAACAGCCAACATTTTAAATTAAAACGATTTGAATAGTTTTAAATATTATTGTGAATTTTGACAACGTTTACCAAGTTTATATAGATGTTAGATAATATTAATATTGATGAATATGTTCACAAGTATAGAAATTATTACCTTTAGACAAATTGGCTGAGTAGTTAAAAAAAAAATAAGTTTAATTGTACGAAATATTATGTATTTTTAAAGAGTTATTTAACGATGAAATTTACATATGTTTAATGTTTATTGTCATTTATGTGTATATATTATATATTATTCTAATTATCATAGATTTATTGACAATAATTCACTATTTTTCAAACTTGTAACAGAGAGCTTAAAAATTCTAAGTTTACCTAACTTATGCGGGGAATATATATTTCCTTCACCATAAATATCGGCCTAAATTGTTTTTTAAAAATAAACACAATTAATAATTATTATCCTGTCAAACATTTAGTTTGCCTCGATACAAATTACATATGACAAAGCCAGAGAGAGAGACGTACAATTTACTGGATTCAGTATAGGTATACTGTTGGTTTGTGTTAGTGAGTAATAGTCTTATCGGAGAGAATGATGTTTAAATTTTCTACTCCCAAGTGAACCTCAATTTGTGGCAAACCAATTTTTTTTTTAATTAGTCGAAGGGTTTTTTTTGCATAGTATGCATTAATAATCAAAGTATAATGGATATAAATCTCATATTACTTTTAGAATGGAGATAACAGTTTTATATGTTATCCTGGCATCAATTACCTACACATTTTTTCTGTTGATTTATATTTGTTACGTGCAGAAATACAGTATAATATATATTGTTGGTTATACAATATAAAAATACAATATCTGATACCCACACACTTTATTATATATTTATTGTGCTAATTTTACTAAAGTAGTTGGCTTATGATTTGTTATCAAACACATTTTTATTTTTCATTTCAACATAAACTAGAGGTTCTAGAGGTTCAATATATTATAGACGTGGATAATATAATAAATATAATATGTATGTTATACTTTAAATAACTCGTTATTTTGATTTATTTCTAATCATGCTGAAGTCGGACATCTTATGACTTATGAAGTATAGAAATAAAGTAACTAATAAAGTATCATGTGACGAAAAATGTAATACATATTAATATGAGTTAATATGACGCAGAAATCTCGTTATCAATGTTATACGTACTCAGTTTTAATATTTAACGTATATTGTGATTTATATTTTCTAAATATTTATCTGATATCTATTTACATAATACCATTAATACGTACGTTTTATAAAAATATCAATTTTCAATTAAAAATTAATTCTCAATCCTCGACATTTATGTGGTGATTATTGATTATTTTGAACGAACCAAATCCTTTTCTAGCCCTGTATTTATTCCTGTGTCAACAAAAAGTGAAAAAAATATATCATATATTTTTAGGCCATAAAGGTTTTAAGATATTCAAATTTAAAAAAAAAAAATCATTTGAATATATCATATAGTTCTGACAGGCTCATCCGTAGAATTTCTCCAAATTATTTGTTAATTCTTTAATTACATCCATCATTTTCTGTCAAAAATTCTCTAATGATTCCCAATACCATTTTCTTTCAAATGTTTAGTCAGCTTTTTCTATATTTATTGTTTATTTTAGGACGAGAACTGAAAAAGCTGATATTTCATTCTCTAACAGTTGCTCGCTGTATACTTCTACATACATACGTGTACGAAGATTATGGTATTGTATAGGTACCTTGTAAAAAATAAAAACATGTAAGTCCATAGTTCGTTATCAGTCACATGGAAACATAATGGTGGCAATATAGTATGGAGTATGGACTCATAATGATTTCATCTTTTTACATTCTTTTTCGTGTTAGCATCGTTTGACGTCTTAAAATTCGAACAGTTCGTTTGTCAAATATGTCAAGTAAGCTATAGAGATGACATGTTTTCATATTATTTTGTTATTTTGTTATTTTGTTATCACGTTGGTGAACAATTATGTGAAAATGGACGACTTATGTGCGATTTTGGTAATCGGTTTTGTTTAGTTGACGAGACTTTTGAATAATGTACTAAAGTATCTTTATATATTAAATATTATATTATATAATTATATATATATAGATATTAAATAATATTATATTTTAATTATATAATTAATATAGTCACAAAGATATCTAGAAAAATCCGTTTTGGGAATACGAGTTCTAAGAAATATGTACATGGATTTTTAGGCGAACGATGTTTTTGTGAAAACTATCATATAATTTTTATAGAATTCAGTATTAATTATTCTTTAATAATAATTGCGGCATTTATTTTAGATATTATCTATCACGAAGTAGGTAGTTATTTCAAAAAGAAAAATATAAAATTATATCGTTGTACATTTTCTTTTATTCCACGAGTAAAATAATATAACCATAAGCCATAGACGATATTTTAATTAATATTATTCTGAACGACATTAAAGTATATTTTAAAGGTATATTAAATTATTATTATCCCATTTAATTGAGATGAAAAATTATTTAAATTACAAATCACATCATAACCATGTAATATGATAATTGAATTACACGTAATTTTGGGTCGAAATGTTTATTGTTATTCTTTTTTTTTCTACCTCTTCACCTTTTCTCAGGACTATACGAGTATATTATGAACGGGGTCAGTCGTATTCTGTCTCGACATGCGTCTCGCAATCACCCACACCCTTTCTAACGCACTATATTATTGTCGTTCTCATCTCATATTATTATTTCTTGCCACATTGCGTCTAACCGTCGTTCGTCTTTAGCTTAATTTCATTTCCTTCGAATTTGTAACCATCGCGTATTATTATTTATTACATATCGGTTATAAGCTGTATGGTAACATAAAAAAAAAAAAAAAAATGTTGAAAAACATTGTTTGTAATTCTTACTGTTACTGTTGGCTGCAGTCGTATACACTAACGGTAAAAACTATGCAGAGTCATATATTGTATATGAATCGCTCGCGTGTTCTATATAATATCAAAAAATATATCATACATAATATATATATATATATATATATATACTTGTGTGTATGTGTTTGATATTATTGTGCACAATATGTGCGTGTTGCATCGTTGTTTTCGCCGATTCGGTTGTGTGAATAAAATAAATCATAGCCGCGACAACGAGGGCGGCCGTTAAAAACTCAGCAACGACTCTCAAGAGGGCTATTGTACACATAGTGGGACGTGAACGCGAACTACATCATACCGCGCCCGTGCAGCAGCGTGTTTCGCTATTTTTCGTGTAATAGGCACAACGCACTTTGCCGAAAATATTGCCTGATAATGGCGACGAGATAAATTATACGCGATTCGCCCACCCCGCGCGTGCACGCCACACATGAGGTATTATTATATTGACGTGACGTTCGCGTCTCGTGATGTGTGCACATTATACATACCGCGTATGTGGTATGCACCGGTGTGACGTGCGCTGCACGCGGCTATTACGCAACATTATAATAATATAATAATATTATAGTTACAGGGGTCGTCATCGACTGGTCGATCTTTCTAGGCCTCTAGGTCGATCGTTTTAAAAATTAATTCTACCATTAACAGTCGATCGGATAATAGTTAATCGTATAGTGCAGATATTATTATTATGAAGAAACAATAAATCATTATTCTTTAGGGCTGAGACGACCTGTTTATTAAAAGAAAATCTCTAAATTATCAAAAAAGACTTAAAATGTCGAAAGTAGATCATTTGTTTGAAAAGTTTGACAACCCCTGTTATAGTACAAGCAGTGGCTATATAGCTACATTTACAACAAACATCAATGTCTCTCACTAGTCAATTTTTTTTCGATAAAAACGTTTCGAATTACGAATGTGTATGCGAATATTTGTTTCAAGTGAAGTTATTCAAATATGCAAACGATTTCTAGGGAGCATATAACAGGTATGTACATGACTGTATGTGTACCTACATCGTTTGCCTCTCGTACGCGGAATTGTGGATGTAATATTATATTATATATATAACGCGTCGTATCGGAAGGACGCTGTCCGTTTAGTCTAATAATATACGAATGTAAATTATACGGTTTTTTTGTTTCGGGCAACGGTCGTGTAAGCTATGATGGTGGGGGGGATAATATAGTTGGCGCCCAGTATTATCACAATTAATATAAAATTCGGCTCCTGCAGGCTATAGTGTAATGATTATAAACTGTAGCTTTGCACGTATTTTCGTTTGATTTTGTTCTAACGTAAACTGTAAACTGAAAACGTTAAACGGAATTATTGTGTATTACGTTTGCTACGAACAAAATAATCACCCTAATTGTAAATAATTTAAATAAATAAAAAATGAAAAAGTTATCAATTTTATTATTGTATCTCAATATTATATTGTGCCGATAACTGTACTCAATATACCAGTCTTACTGATTTATCTGTTTATGGACTATGTACTCAAGAAAAGTATCAATCTCTTTGGTAAGATATTTGAGATTTTAAACACGAATAAAACGCCCCATCGCTGCCCGGTTGGCTCATTCGGTAAATCATACAATGCACCAAGTATTTTTAGACTTATTGTATGGCGAGTGTTTGATTTTGATTATATTTGCCAATAAATGTGCTGTTATTTTATGAGCTGGTCAAACGCACTAAAGTGTATTTACGTACAGGGTGTTCCATCGATTGTTTATCACCACCCACACATGTATAACTGACATGAGCAACACACATACTACTTGTGGTGTGTCCCACTCTGTACATCTGGGAAACCATACCGACCGGCTGTATATTATTGTTCTCATGTTGTTTTCGACGATAGTGGTATGATAGCGCAGCAACGGTAAAATCGCGTCAACATTTCGACGATCAGTGCGTGCATATAATATAATACATTTGTTCAGTGCATTCAGACGCAGAAGAAAAAACATCGAGAAAAGTTTGCAACAACAATTTCGTTTCAAGCTCAAAGCTTCACAAGGCAGATATCCAACAAAAACAAAAACACAAAAAAGAAACCTCAACAACAGTAAAAACAACAACAATATAAATTATGACTTCAGAACACTGCCATCCGTGCGCTGTGGCTGGTTGCCTCGAGGTGACGGACGGCGAGGAGGCCGCGTTGAAGACGCTCTACCAGCGCATGTTGGACAAGCAGCCGGAGCCGCCGGCGTGCGGCCCCGTGAAGCCGACCGCGCCGTACGACAAGTCGGTTGCGTGCAAGCCAGTCGGCAGCGAGTCGGTGCTGAAGCGGTTCGACACTATCATGCAGGCCACGCTGGACAGCCGGTCGCCGGGCGGCACGGGCCCCGGGGCCGACGACAAAGCGGTGCTGCCGGACCCGGTGCTGTTCCAGAAGTGTTCGCCCACGCCCGCCGGCACGCTCAACACGTCGCTGTTCGGCATGGACGTGGAACGCGCGGTGATTGGACCGCCGGCCGAGCGGGACGAACTACTCGACGCGGCCGAGTCGCTGTTGAAAGCCGAGGCGGCGTGCAAGCACAGCGGCGCTGTCAAGGCTGCCGAGATCGCGGCAAAGTCGCAGCCCGAGGCCAGGCACGCCGAGGACGCGGCCAGGATCGGTGCCAAGGCGTACTCGGCAGTGATAAAGGGCGGAAAGCCGGGCGGTTCGACGACCGAGACACCGATCGAGGTGGTAGGCTACGTGGGTTGCACCAAGCCGCCGCCCGAAGTTGTTAAAGATAAAACGTGTTGAATGTGCGACGATTTCGATTAAACGAATTACCTTTTATACCCTGTGCCAGATAGCTAGTTGTGATTTTGACCATTTTTATGATTATTATTATTATTATTATTATTATTATTATTAATATTATTATTATTATTATTATCAGGCAGTGCGATTTGGGGGTTGTATAATATATTATTAATTTATTTACCACTACCGAACATATTCCTTGATCCGTTTAATAATGTTTTAACCACCTATTACGAAAAAGTTAAAAAATATTATTACTATAACTATGAATAGAAGCGGCATAATTATTGATGTACGTAGTTGATATATCTCATATACACACACATATAATATTATATATGCGTATTTTGAAAATTCACAATATAGTAAAATGTTTTATTTTTATTTTTTTCAATATCGATTAAGTGGTCGGAATGAGTTAACTTTTCAAAAAGAGTGATGAAGATATACGTTTATTTCATATATTATATAATAATACAATATTCAATAATTAAATATAATAATTAAATATTATATATAGATGTTACATTGTATCTGTATTACAAATTAGATTGTAAATTGTTTTTATTCTAGAAATAGTGACCAAATTTTGTATCCAAGAGCCCCATAGGTTACAATTACAATTTTATATAATATTAGCCACAGACCAAATGATTTGACCTTTGAAACTGGCTTATAATCTTTATATACATACTTACGTTTCCCGTATACATATTCAAATATTATTTTTACTTTTTTTTAAAGCCTATTAAACGATAAACTACATTAATAAATTATTCTATAGTAAAGTATTTTATCGGCTTTTATTCTGGTTTAAAATTCGGATCCTATTGACATACTCTTATCCTTGAAGCGTATTAATATTTTAGATTTATCTATAATATATTGGTAGTTATGTTTTTTTGTTTAATGCATTCTGTATTGTGACAGTAAAAAATAGGTTAATTATATTATAATATATATAAGCATATAGATGTCATGATTTATGTACGTACACGGAAAAAAAAAAACTTAGAATCACATGTTCTTTTTAGTAAAAATAATTTTTTTTTGCGTTTAATTTGATAAGTATTATTGGTGTCATCAGATTATTAATAAAACATATAAGTATACACATCCTTTGATGGTATGCCGCTATACACTTTTCTTCCGGATACAATTAATGAAACTACACTAATCGAGATTACCGATTTTAGGATTATGAGGGGTTTGGGACAGGGATTTTGATTATTTTTCATCCTACTTTTACTAACTATTTGAACAAGGTTTTGAATTCGTTAATAACACAATGATAAAATAATGCAAATAAACTGTCCTGATATAATTATTTTTTAGTCGGATCTTTGAAGCGTATCGTTGCATAACGCTTGATGAGAAACCGACGTCTCAGTTTTGTAAACAATTCGTATGACGTTTGAATGTGAAAAAAAACAACGGAAAAACAAATAACTAGGTGAACAATGTAACTGCAAAATGTGTATACGTATCATGATCGTACCGTCCGAGCGAAACAAAATATGCATTTCGCGATTGCATACTCGTATATTTTTATACACGTATCCGTTGTCTATCATGAGTATACATTATACATACTACGTATATGCTTACACGAACCAAAACACTCCAAACACGTTAGATAACTGAAGCTACTATTTTCAAAAATCATCATATGTTATAGTATTTTCAGTTTTTAACAACATAGTTTCTCATCATCAATCCGGTCTAAATCGATTTAATATTTATACTACCACTTAGTACGTCTACGATGTATGGTTATATTAATACCTAATATAATATGTGCGTTCAGAAGTGCACACGGCGTCTTATTATAACTTATTATTCGTGAATTAAACGAGTGTACGTTTATCAGTACAAAATTTAATTAGCTTAATTTTTTTTTTAAATTTAATTTACTACGTGCTTATAGCAACAATTTGTTATACATAAATTACATCTTACAATTTATATTGATACCTGATTACACGAGTATAAATATATATATATATATATATTGGTATATACTACTGGTTATTATAATATTCGATCATTACAACAATTATTATCTTCTTATTTTTTAATTAATTATTGTAGTCAATGAAGTGATTTTCGCATACTCTATTCCGACACGTTGTCCAATCGCTTTCGTAATTCAATTCGAACGTACATTGTACACAGCTGATATAATATAGATTTGCCGTATTTTTATTTAAAAATACACCTCTGTCCAATGTTAAATAATATTTTAAATTATTATTTTCACTCATCTACGTGTATAATAACATTATAATATGAATATTAACTGCATCACGTGTTGTGTAATTTAATATAGTAATAGCTGCATCGGCAGTTTGTTGCTGTCGCGGCCCACGGTATTATAGTAATAATAATACACCTAACTATAGTATAGGTTAACGAAAACGTGTTGCCGGGATTTAAGTGTCATTACGGTTTACTCACTATATCACTATACGTATCATGTATACGTATAAAACAACATAATATAATATAATACATATAGACGTGTGCGCGTATTTATTTATTTGTTTGTTTGTATTTCGTGTGTAATGTATGTCGATACATATGTACGTACAATATATTATTGTAATACATTAATACATGTATACGCACGTTAACGATGACAATTTAATAATTATCTGCTTTCATATGGTGGGAGGTGAGAGGAATGTGATAATATCAATAATTTCTAATATACGCCGTTCCGAGGTAGGTACCATTTTCACCCGACCGCCGTGTAACAATCCAAACGCTCTCGAATATAACGATGAAACATTCGATGTTTAGGCCTTATACAGTTGTGTATATTATTAGCCTTAAGTTGTAAGAAAATAATTATTCAGAGTATATTATGATGGATGCATCCTATGTATATACATTTGTCGACAAATTCGACACATAACACGTAAACATTTCGATCTTGATATTTTTCAAGTTTACATTTGTTACACATAATTATATCCTTTGCTAGTGATTGAAACTTTTTTATATCATTGTCGCATGTCCCCAACACTTCAAACATAATTTCACTATACGGCATTATGGGGTTTTTTTTTTACGTAGGTGTTTGATATTTTATGCGTGCCATTTAATCAGATATACTTTTACTAATTGAAAACTCAATTCGGTTAATCCAATTTGTCTATGAAATTCTTAACTTCATACAAGAAATTTAATTTACCATAAACATAGATTATTTACATCTACGTAAAAATGAATTAAATTTGTTGCACCAAATTGCATTAATAATATTTTATGTACATTATATAATTTACACTTTATAAAATTTACTTTATAACGCAATATATAATATTTACAATGTACATAGTAAATATATCTACTTAAATGTATTTAATATTTCACACGATAATATTCTTTAATAAATTAACTTATCGCATCATATATACTTTTTTAAATATATCATTTAAGAATTATACACACTATAAGTATTGATTGAACAAGTGTTTTTAACCTTCAGTATCAAAAATGCAATTTGTAAAATCAAAAAATATAACTGTAAAAATGAATTTTAATCGTTTTTACATTATATAATGTTTTGAAATTAAAAATATTTTACTCTTACGATTTGTTAGAATAACATTTTTCTATGCCGATTATTGTGTTGTTGATCCTTAATGACTATATAAATAAAATCATTATGTATACATTTTTAGCAGTAAATTTTATTATTTAGCTGAAGGTAGAAATAATTTAAAATAAATTTTTAATTATTTAATAATATCAAAATATTGTTTTTACAGTAAAAATTATACTTTTAGTATTGGTTTCTTGTTCAAAACGATAGAATTCTATGTATTATTTACCAGGGAAGGTTGGTGGATTACAATTTCCTGTGCCAAATTTCCACTTTTGATAAACTCTAAATTGGGACTGTAGCAGTATTAAAAAAAAAAAAATTGTTTTGATAATATCGTGTACCCAACATTAAATTTTCTATAATGCATTTCCATGAGAATATAATCTATATGGTGTTTTAATGGAACAGTGTTTCATATTATTATTTTTTGATCATTATTTGTTCGTAAACTAAAATTTTTACTTGCTACACTCATATGTCTTTTTTTACGTACAAGAATATTGAGTTAATTTTTTTTAATAATTAGCTTTTGGTACATCGAACAAAGTCGGTGGATCATAGAGCGATTACTTCTAGATTATCAAGTTTGCCACTCGTATGATTTTTCATCATGTTTGTAATATAATTTTGCCTTTGTTTAAAGTGTTGGAAAATAAAGTATAATAAGATTATATTGTGTAATATTTGTATACAAAATTTAAAATGACACGTTTAGATCGGGGTGACTAACACGAATTACGAGACGGTAAAATAAAACAACAGTGGCCGTCTAACGATCATAAAATAAAATAAATGTATTCATAATTTATCGTGGGAGGCTTAATTTGTCGTAATAACTGCAGCAGTAACTTCGTGGAGCTCTAAAATTATTATGGGGTAAAAATGTCTGATTACAGTTGTCAACACAATTCAATTTTCTTTATGAACTATTATATTACTTATTTTGATTCTATGCATATATTATTGGTAGGTATAATATATAGGCAATAGTAATGCGTTTATCGTTTATCTAACAAAATGATTTTAAACATTAATTAATTTTAAATATTTGAATAATATGCTTTCATGAAAAATATGTTATATTGTATGTGTATAATTATTCTACTAAATTATGTGTTAGTTCAAATTTATAATACCTATTGGTTTACTGGCTTAATAATAATATAATAACATTGAGTTCTTAGAGTCACGCTCTAATCGGACCGTCTATTAATTTCATGCTCATATTATCTGTCCGATGGTAAAATAATTTTATCAAGGAGGGGGGGGGGTAATTTTTAAATATGCGATTTTTATTCTATACAATTTTTGACGGCTACTTTTATTTTATTATTTCGCACAGTTGTGAATTTTTCAGAGCAACTCTACTTATAATTTGATTGAAACAAATTTAATACGATTATTACCAGCTAGTAATAAAGTGTTCATGATGCCTTCTGATGGTGTAAAAAAACATATTATATGTATACAGATTAATGACTCTGTTGACCCGAATGGTGATAGATTAAATGATAGAGTAATGATAGAAGTAAAATAATATGAACAATGCACAGATAAATTATTTATTTTTAATGTATGCACTCTCATGAATCGTTTCAGGCAAAAAATTCACTGCATGTATAATTTGTGATACATATAGATGAACATATTTAAATTGCTATAATATTTGAAACTTTTAGCGTACAAAGTTCAAATGACATTTAATTACGAATAGTTACTTCAAATAATATGACAGTGCATAGTCGCGTATGATTAATACGCGTGGATAAATCTGTGGATAAATCCGCCTTTGAGCTATAACTTTTAACCTTTAGCCTTTATAATGTAGCATTTGTAAAATACATGCATGCACAGGTATGTACACACACACTCTTATTCTCTACAAAATTTGTATCAAATTTGGTCGAAATCTATTATTTTTTATTTTTTTTTTTTTATAAATTTTTATTATAACTCTATTATTTGGTCATTTTTCAAAGTATATTCATACGATTTAATTCTATTTCCCTTATTTAATACTAAGTTTTTTTCATGTTTCAAACTCGGAACTTCAATACTTATATATATATATATATATATATATATATATATATATATATATATATAAAAAAAAAAAAATATATAAAAAAAAATAT